>VYXF01002239.1:1303-116056 GCA_013397295.1 Polioptila caerulea
CCAGAGGCAGAGCTGGGAGTTCCATCCTCACAGGAGTCCTCAGGAAAAAGCTGGATCGGCTCGAAGTCCAGGGGTGTCATGTCTTTCTAGGTCTACTTTGGTCAGGGTAGGTCTCTTAAAAGTTCGATGGAGAGACAGCTCTGCCTTTTCCTGACACAGTCCTGCAGTTGGTTTTACAAACTTTGGCTCAGGCTCGTTGTTTTAGGGGTGTCTCCTTTTAAATTGAGGCTTTTCGGCGTTTATTTGCATGTTCCGTCTTTCTCTTCGTTGCCCTTTTTTCTTCCGTCGCTTTTTTCCTGCCGCCGTTTTTCTTGTCACTGTTTTTCCCGTCACCGTTCTTCCCACCTCCTCCGCCGCCATTTTGTGGGGGCAGTGGCAGTTTTACCCGGTGGAATGAGAGGATAAAAAGGGATTACAGAACCACTGGGCGGTAGGGGATAACAGGATTGATAAACTAGGGATGTAACATGGGGTTTTACAACTTTTTGGGTAATTGGAGTTGGAACATACAGAAATTGTGAACTTTAACTTTTACTATTAAACAGATAACATTAACATGAGGAAATTTGGGGGTTTTATTCATAACAGGCTGGCTGGAATAGCTGCAAGGAAGTCCTGTGTCTGGGACAGATCTTCTTTAAGGCTGGAAAAACATTTGCCAGACCCACCCTCGTGAGATTCACCAGACTAAAACGCGGCCAGAAACTCTCTGAGGAAGCTGACCGTCCAAAGAGCTTATGAAATCCAGAGATGGATCTCCAGCTCTTGGCGTGGGGGCTCAAAACTAAAAGAGAGCCCTCACGTTGGGTGCCAACTGTTGTATTTGCTCTGTGGGGGGTGGCTTGGCTAGCTCAGAAAACCCCCCAGCAAATAACATAGACACTGAGTAACAGATCAAGAGCCCCTCTTTATTCTCATCTCTTTCTCCTCGCCTTACCCCCTCGCTCTTTCTCCTCTTTATCTCCTCATGGCCTTTCTCTCTCTCTCTTTCTTTCTTTCTCTCCTTGCCCCCTTCTCCCCCTCTCCCCTCCCCCAGGATCTGTTCACTATTAAATCCATGGGTGTGGTTCCTGAGAAGAAAGAGCACCTCTCGATCTGTTACTTAGTGTCTATGTTGATCTGCTGGGGGGTTTTCTGAGCTAGCCAAGCCACCCTCCACAGAGCAAATACAACAATGATAGAAGGCCTGGATGCCTGAGATGCAAGGACAAATTTTACCAAATGGGATGTGTCCAGTTCTCTTCATTTCACCAAGGGTATCATTCTTCTTGAGACTCAAGATCCTTCTAAGCTTCTGCTGTAATAAAACGTGGGTGTTAACAAAGCAGTCTGGAAATGCTGAGAATTGACCATATAGGATCAAGAGCAGCTATTAGTAAAAATTGCTAACATCTTATCCTAGCGTATCATTAAAGTTGTGAGTGGGATGAGCTATCTGTGGCTCTTAGCACTGATAGCCTGGGCAAAGTTCCTGTAGAGAAGGGAGAAACACATCAAAACTGCAGGTTGTCCCCATCTTGTCTCAGATCTGCCTCAGTTTTACACACTGAAGCAGGGGGTTGGCAGAAGGGGATTTGCGCTAACAGCAGTGTCCTTTACACCTATGTCTCAACAGAGCCCTTTTCAGAACACAGTCAGGGAGAGATTCTGTCATACAACTTCTCTCATCTTTGTATAGGGTTTTGGGTTTTGTAGTTTGATTACATTTGTGTCCAAGCTTTTCTTTGCATCCCTCAGAGATTATGAATTCCATTTACTTCAGTGAGTTAGAATTGTTGACAACCCAGTGTTGTGAAAAGCTGAAGCTTTAGGGAAGGGTTACAAAGTGCCCTGTTCATTTTGTCTTATGAACCACAAGGAAAAAGTTGTCAAGCTTGGAAATAAGAGATTTCTCTTAATTAGAATATGCATGCTGCCTGAAAGTCTAATTTGGTCTCTGTAGGGCTTCTTTCTTGCCCTTATACAGTAATAAGGTGGCAATTTATAGTAGGGCTGCTCCAGCTTGGGCAGACTGTTCCTGTGTGTAGAATTTGAAAGTTCAGTTATCTTTTAATTAGGGATTATACACATGATGAAAAACTAGTTAACCTCAGGGCTTGAAATATTATAGGGAAAAAAAAAAAATCATAATTCAAAACTGTCTATGCACTCATGGGACTTGTGCATTTGTCTTCCTAACAAAAGCCGAGATTCAAAAGTTTGTGATTTTGGGAAGAAGACAGACTTTGTTGAGACTTGTGGTACAATCACAAGAGTGAAAGACAATATACAGGATCTGCTTACTCTCACCACAACTGTGCCATCTCTGAAATTGAAATAGAAAGTAAATCTAGGGTGTTTTTCTAGCTCTGAGTATAAGCGGCTATGAGATTGAATATATTTGTAGGGTAGGTCTGCTGAATGAGAAAATACTATTTTTACGCAGTCAGCTTTCATTCTACCATTTTGTTTAAACTTTACCCGTCCTTTTCTGTTCTGCAATGCAGTGTAATCCCTATTTTATTGGAGTACAGCATAGACAAGCAAGACACTGGCTTCATTCCAGGCAATAGTATTTTGACATTGACATAAGAAGAAACAGGTTCTCATCCTTGTTACCAATACATGGTGTTTGAAAGAGAATCTTTTGCTGACATTAGATCATTGCAGGCAGGTAATTTATAAACTTGTGGAAAATATTTTAAGTGCTTTTAAAGTTCTAGTGCGTGTATGCTTTGTTATTAAGCAGTGTCAGTCAAGCTGGTATGCAGTGTACATTCAGAAATTCTTATAAAGCAAAAGATTCCTTTGGGAACAGGGCACCTCAGACCAAGAACATTAGCCTAAATCTAGACAAAAGATAAAGTGTTAGCTCAGATCTAAACATGAGAAGTTTCCATAGGGATTGTAGGTTGTGCAGCCCCAGATGTCCAGCACCACCCTGGTACTTCCAGCAAGCTGAGAAGGCTTCTCACTGGGTTCTCCTGCCCTGGAAAAAGTACATGGGTCCTCAGGAAAGGGAAAAAAGAAGGCATTTTGATTCTGCTTGGAGGATATTGTTGTTAATATTTAAGTTAATGAATATTAACTGACCTGACCTATTGTATTCTTTTCTTAACCATTTATCCAACTTTAAAATGTGGGAAAAATTCAATGCCACTAACATAGCAAAAATGCTTTAAATTTATGTTCACTGAGTGTATAATAATCTTGTATAGATAACTTTTCAGTTTGCTGCAGAGATTTAGCTGTGCAACTTTGAGCTAGGTTAAAATAATGATGTACATTTTCCCGTTTAATTTTAGATCCTATTTTTCAGTATATGGGTCAGCTTCTTAAATCAGTCTTGCATTAGTCTTGTTGCACAAAGCAGGTTTAGAACTGCAATCAGGTCTTCCACATTTTCGTTTCTTTAAAATGCTGAACTGTAAATGAGATTATTATATCTAGAAATACAGATGCACCCAACAACAATTCTTGTTTTCTTGCAATCTGTACAAAAGTTATATTTACTCTCTGAAAGAAATTATTTTTACTAGTGACCCTTCTGCTGATAAATCTCTGGAGTTTTTTTAACCTTTCAGGAATTAGAGATTTTAGAGAGTCATCTTTAGAGAGTTCATTTTAATCTCAGTTGTAAATTTTAGCAGGTTTTGCTATCTCACTTGTCCATGTACTTTCTCTGCTGTTGTGAGGAGCATTTTAGCACAGTAGTTTGTGTCTGCATTTTTGTTTGGGGTGGGGGAAGCTGCCTTGATTTTAAACTTAAAATAGATTGTGTGAGCCTCTGTGAGAACATCGGAATGAATAATTCCTCAGTTGTGTACCCCAGAAAGATGAGGCATACCTCTCAGTTTTCTCTGATCTGGAGGATATTGATGCTACTCCATTCCAGGCTTTGGTGGTCTCTGTTTCTCAGGCTTGTTGTGGCTGGCTCTGCTGCAGTAGTATGGAGGGGTCTCTTGCATTTTTTTCTTTCCTGCTCTCTAGCCATTGTGTGTGTACAAAGATGGTAACACATAATGCATTTTTACTTAAGAGTGGGTGTATTTACTTAAAACCCACATGATTGCACACCAAGTGTTTGGAATCAACTCAATCATGCCAGTGCAAGATCCATTATACTTTTCATTTTACGCCCTAAAACTATGCCGTTATGAGGAGGGTGGTCTGAGAGATTTGTCAATACAGGTCACTGGAAGGTATCTCTGAGGGATAGCAGCCCAGAGCTTGTCCATAGAGCACTCTGTGTTTAGAGTTTTTGTACTCTTCATATATAGGAATTTTTCTGCCCTCCATTTATTTTTGATGCAGGCTTTATTAATGCATGTTTTCTTATCATGCACATAGAATAAAAATGTGGTTGAACTTTAAAGAATAGGTGACTGCCCTTGCATAAAGAGAAACTTATATATATATTTATGTATGTATGTATTCTGCATATACATCACCTAGCCTTTAATCTTAGCAGGTCATATGAAGTGGTGAGCTGTGAGGGAAATACTTCCCTTTTCTTTTCCCTGATTTTAAGAGATATATGTGGGAGGAAAAAAAAGATGGCTAGGATTTTGGCTTTTTAGCACCTATTGAAAAATAATTCCATGCAAATCTTATGGTGGACACTCTTCATTGTGCTTGTCAATTGTTTCACAGCTTTACACATGTTTCAAATGAGATAGCTGGACTACATTGCTTAAGCATTTAAATGAAGCCAAATTAGTATTCTGTCAGCAAGCAGTTTTTATACTAGAAAGGTGTAGGAGTGAGACAGATAATGGGGGATGAAACTTGCTGATACACATGCCATATTTTGTTAAAAATATGAAGTTCTGAACCACTGAAGCTTGTAAATTATTAAAGATGGCCCTAGATTATTTTAACATATATGTCGGTTCCTAGGGGCTTATGAAATTTTTTATCAAAACGTTACAACGATAACATGCAAGAATAAATTTTTTATTTTTTAAGCATTTCCTGCATCATGACACAGTAATAATTTTTGCTTTAGACAGTAAGAAAATGTGAGGAGATTCCATTAGATTTGAAATAACTAAAACTTAGATGCACAATTTTATACAAATAGTAATTCATAGAAGGAGCCCATGTTCACAAAATCAGTTATTTCTTCAAAATGTTATTGAATAGCCAGCCCTTCTGCAAAATGCTTCCTATTGGTAAAACATTGTGTTCTCTCTATGTTTTATCTCAATAAAAAATTAAGCAATCATACTATGTGTGGTAGTAAACTCAGTTGTCCTAGGTCACAGCTGATGAGGGGAGGTGGTTGCAGTTCTCCTTGCAGCACCACTTGTACACAAGACTGCACAGACCATGAAAGAATAGAAACATATGTGGGTGTTTGTTCTCTTCATTTCCACAGTATCCTAGAGTTGTAAAATAAGGACAGAGATTTCTGAAGAATGAGGCATTCTTTTTCTCCAACCCTGAGCTGATATCCTGTACATAAGGTATATAATAGATGTTAAACATGCATTAAAAATGTTGATTACGTGGTTATTTCACTGCTTATGGAGGAGAGCAGATGCCATTAAATCAAGTCTAATTTTATTATTAATCCTACTGCTTCCTTTCCATTTTTCTGTGGACTTCTTGCCTTATTCATTGGTCGGCAGTTTCTGCTTATGCTTTTGCTGTCATTTCTCCCTGACACCTTTGCAGTGGTCAGCTGAATGAGATGGGAATATGGTTGCAAGTGCAGATAAATTGCTGAGCAGAGTGGTGTGTGATGGGTGGTAAAGAAATGAAGGGTACCTAGAGGAAAGCTGCAAGGGAAAAGGAATTTGGGGTTTCTTGAGCTGAAAATAAGATGTGAAGAGAGAGAGGGAGGAGGTTGACAGAGAGGGAGGGAATTTGAATGTGCAAAGAAAATAGAAAAGTTACCTGAACAGCCAGAAGAGACAGATAAAACAATCTGCTCTGGTTATCACAAATGCCTTCTGATGTCACCTACTGATACGTTTAAAACAGTTGCTTTTTAATTTTGCTGTAAAGTGTTAATCCTTCCATTAGCTATTTCTCATCTGATTACTATAATGACCCATTTTCTGGTCTTCCTATCCTTCTCCCATGTTATTCATGCTCTTAAAATTCTGGCACTCATTTTATCTCTCGTAGGTTCCAAATTCTCATTTTGCTTTATAATTTCAGGAGCTTGCGTTGGTTGTATCTGCAGTTAAGGAGCAGATTAAAACTTAACATTTGCATTTTAAGTTCTCAACAGACATAATTCCTTGTACAGTTTGTACTTAATTGTAACTCATTATGTCTCTCACCATCTTTTAATTTATGATTTGCACATGGTGTTTCGTCATTTGTTTGTTTTCCCTGAGCGTGGATGTGGAGGAATCCCTGACCTGTCTGAAAGACAAATGTAGATTGTGGTGTTCCACAGTCCTAGCTCTCTCTGAAGATGAGTGTATTTGTTGATGAATCCGGAGATGAAGCATGCAACAATGCATTCAGCATGACCCTGTTTGCAGCAGTGGAGCTGCAGGATGGCAGCAAAGCAGCTCCAAGCAGGAAGGGCACACTGGGCTGGTGGTAGGAAAATGTGTGCACTGTAGCATTCCACTGTGCTTCAAACTCCTCCATCCCTAAGCCTACCAGCATCCCGACGTTGAACTGGGGCTTCTGTGTCAGTTCTCAGAAGGCTCTACCAGCAGATTGCTGTTGTCTGGGAACAGTCTTGAAATTTCAGGGACCTAGTTAGTGCACTGTGCTCTGCTCCCTGTTTTCCAAACTGAAATATCTATTTTCATATCCTGAGCAATTCTGAAGAGCTATTACATTCAGTGTTTTAGTTCACCCAGAAAGTATTTGGACACTGGAACAGGCTCCCCAGGGCAGTGGTCACAGCACCAGCCTGACAGAGCTCAAGAAGCATTTGGACAATGCTCTCAGGTACATGGTATGACTCTTGGAGATGGCCTTGTGCAGGGCCAGGAGTTGGACACAATGACCCTGATGGATCCTTTCCAACTCAGCCTGTTCTATGATTTTAAAATGTTTTTCTAATTTTATGTATAATTCTATATCTTCAAGTGTGAAGAATCTGAATCATTTTTCCCAGTCCATCCATGCCACACTTGGCAAAAACCTGCCTGCAGCACTTATGCTGGTTCTGTCTTTTGGGCCTGTAGCCAGGGAGGGCACCTGGCTCCCAGGGCTCAGTGGGAACATCAGCGCTTGGTAAATTCCATGTGGTCAGTGTTCATTCATGAAAGATCACTGGACCAAGTTTAGGGTGAAACACAGAAAAAGTTCCTGAAAATTAAGAAATTTCCCACTGCTAAGTAAGCCTGTGGTTTTTAATGCAGAAATATAGTATAAGATTTCAAAAGCATATTTTAAATTCAACACAGTCATTTTCTTGTGATTCTGTTCAGAAATTTGATTTTCTTATGTGCTTGAGTAACAGTGAAAAATCTGTTCGAAAAGAAAATATGGACACAAAATATGAATGGAAAATATTTTATGACTCAAAGGTTCTTACAGCAGAAATGAGTAAGTTTGTTTATTTAAGCAGGATTGTTAAAATGAGCAAAAGCTTACACTTTTCTGGGTCCAGATCTAGATCACAAATACAGGAAGAATTAAAAAACCCACATAAATGAGATGTATACTTGAATAGTAGACTTTCTAAAACGATACTTAACAGTGACTAAATTTAGACTTACTGACTAATTTGAAAAGCCAAAATGTTATTTAATTCTCTAGTACAACTCAGAAATACATTTTAAGTAAGTCATGTGAAGATACCCCAGGTGACTACATATTAGAACATAGCAAATATCTAGGTTACATTATCATCTAATTGTCCATAATAAGAGCTTCTTTCTCTTTGCTTGTTATTCATTTAAATCTAGTCTTCTGATTCATTATTAATCACAGTTCATGTGGTGATTTGGCATAAAATGCTCATGACAGGATTTCTTATAGTGAGTTAATATAATCTGTACTGTAGTGTTCATTTGTGACAAGATCATATAGAAACCTAATTGGCTTCACAATAATGCCTCTGGCTATTATACCTAATACTATAAATTAAGAGATATAAATGTGAATGTAAACTAATCTCTTGTTTTGCTGTAGCAAAACTTGTCATCCCAAACAAATGTAGATTTTCATGGCATTATTTCTGATCTGAAAAGCGATGATTTAACATTGTAGTGACATTTGTAAAATAGGATTGAAATAGAGTATGATCTTCATAATGCATAAATGTGCTGAATCAGTTATATAAGATTTAATTGAAGAAAATGAAAGTGATTTATTTTGAAAGTACAGATCACATGAGAGTATAATGAGCTCTGAGTATATCACTGAACAGCACTGCAGAGGAGTAATTTGGGCAAGAGGACTAGAACTACTGGGTATTGGAACATCAGTCAACAACAGAACACAAAACAGGAATGTTGTGCATAGTAGCAAGAGGAGTGTGTATAAAAATTTGTAGATTTCTGTCCCCTAGTATGGTTCCCTTCATATTTGTGTTTATACATTGTATTATTTATGTCCACTTAAGTTAGGAAAAGAAAACAAATTTCTATTCTTGGTAGGAGAGTTTTGCATAATTGTATGTATGTTGTGATAAATGACTTGCAGAAGAAAGTAAAACTGTTCATAATGATGAATTATTTTCAGAAATCAGCGAGGACAGAACAAGAGATATAGAAGTGGCCATTTAGGTTAAATATTAACAAAATCTCTCATTCAAGAGTCAGAGGGGATATTTGTTGGGTTAAGGATATTTATAATCATGGGATAATTTAAGTAGGAAAAGACCTCTAAGATGATCAAGCCCAACTGTTAAGCTAGCAATGCTAAGTTTAAGCTAGCACTGCCAAGATATTTGCTGAAATACAATATTTAGAATAATAAAAAGATATGACTAGAGATTGGGGAGATTCTTGACAACTTTCACTGTGGTTTGGAAATCATTATGGATGTGATTCAGGGTGTCTGACTTCTCGCAACATGGGACAACTATACCGCAGTTAGCTGAACCCACAGGTTTGATAAGTAATTTTTGTTTCATGGAGGTCCAAATATCCCCTCATGTAACATTCTGCAAAATAAGAACCTGCTGGTGTTACTGCTACTGATAGGAAAAGTGAGGAATGGAATCCTTGGGATCCTTATTTTGAATTTATTGTATTGGGTTGGATGGAGTTAAGATAAAGAACAAGAAAATCAAAGCCTGAGCCATGGAGATGAGGTTTGTCTTCCCTTTGAAGAGAACTTTCCTTTTTCAGGAACTTTTGATAAGACTGAAGAGAAAAAGGTGAAAGAGTAGAGGTGTAGAAGACAAGCGGCACTACCCTGTAATAGAAGTCAGTCCTGTACAGCCCTTCTCACTGAGAAAATTCAAATAGAATTTGTAGCAAGAAAGCCTTTCCCATGACAACCCATTCACTGGTGGGTTTTGCCAGAATTCTTCATTTATAATGGATCTGCCCAAACTGTGGATTCAGAAACATACATCTATATTCTTTTTCATTTTTAAAGTAACTTAAAGAACAAGAAGTTTGAGGTGACCAAAACTTAGCCAGTTTTCACTGTTAATAAGAAGTTCAGTTTATCTTTTTTTTTTTTTTAAACCATAGTAAAGAATCAGCCTCATGTTTGGAGAATTCTTCAGTTCAGCTTGCTTTGTTCTTATTTGGTTGTGTACAAAAATGTTTCTTCCTTAAGCCAGACTAATATTGAATGTTTAATGAAGGAATCGGCATAAGATGTGTAAGATATGAACTGCCTTGTGGTTTCAATCTCTCTCAAATCATGCAGACAATAATCTTTTCTGCTGGAATTCGTTATGTTGCTCAGAGCCACAAGGGAAGAATTTACTTGATCTATTGACGAATGAATATTTTTGCCACTTTATTAGTACCCTTTTGTAACCCCACTTTTTGATGATATTCCTTCCTGCTCTTACCTCAAAGAATGAGAGAAAAAGATATTTTGAGAAATGCTTTTGCTGTCCCTTTGCTGCCCCTGGCAGAGTTAATCCAGCCATCCTGCTGTGCTTATACAGCCTGTTCTTTCCCACCCACGGTGCTTCCTCCTCACAGATTAAGAGTCAAAGTACAGGATGATGCTGGCTCTGTCTGTGATGTTTGGTTCTGCTCCTCCATGGTGGCCATTGCCTTTTTTAAGATAAGGACTATCATTGATACCATCATGACACATTAAGGATACAAACAAAGCCAGGATATAGGGAGAACTAATAGCTTTTTAAAGCCATACCATGTATTTGGAAAGTGTACAGGATTTGGGATTAAAAATCTAGCAAGAAGTATCACAATCTAAACTGAATGTAGATTAGTCAAAATTTCTCTTAATTTATTTAAAGTGGGCTGATCAATCAGACTACCTGAAAGAAAACAGTAGATTACTTTAGCTGGAGTTGAGATGAATTGGTTGCTTTTATGTATGCAGTAGTTTCTTCCATTTTGTGTTAAAGGATGAGGTTGGTTAAGGTGGATGGGAGCATGAAACTTGGGGAGAGGGGCTGGCATTTAATTTAATAATTGGTTTAAATGAACAAAGATTACAAACCAAGATAGTAAAAGATGTCTGGAAAAATAATTAGATGGAGAATTTTTTTTATTAATCATTTTTATGCTACAGTTATATACAATATAACCTATACTGAGTTTATCAGTTACTCAGTTTATTCTTCTTGGGGATGTCCTTGCTGAAAGAAAAGTGATTAAATTGGTCAGCTGGCTGTTGCTGCAGTGAAGGTAGAGTGATAATTGAGGATCCTCTTTACATCATGTCATATCTGTTGGTGCATATTTCCTGTAAATAAATGAAATTAAGAACTTGATAATATTGACATTCCTGGATGGCATAACACATGTTGCCCAAAAACAAAGCTGAAGCTGCATATTACCAGCATGTCACAAAATATGCTCTTCCTTCAGTGTGCCAAACACTGTCAATGACAGTGGTATAGCCAAGGGTAAGCAGCCACTCTGCATTAGGGTAAGTCCATGCTGATAACTGTTAAGACGAGAGCTACTGAGTACTAAAATGCATGGGCTTATAGACCATGGTTTCTGTTAAAGCATTTGCTTCATGGCTCTTTACAAACTTTTTTTATCCTAGCTGCTCTCCTCTTTTGGGTGGTCCATTGTGAAAGAAGCTGCAGTTTCCCTGTAATGGGTTCACCTCATATTTGGCTCGTGCTGCTGTAAGCACAAGCAGCTGCTGAAAATGAGATTTCCACCTCTTCTTCTTTCTTCTATCTTTGGCTGTACTTTCCAGCCCATTTACTTGTGCCAGTGTTAGCGTTTCTGTGATCAAGGAACAAAGGAGATGAGGAGCTGGCTATACAGAGAGCTGCCCTCTGCCCATCTCCCAGGTCCATTTTTGGAGTGGATGGGATCCCAGGAGTGAGATTCCTGGGAGGTTGCTATGCTGCAGCTGCTGCCACTGCAGCCCAGAACCCTTCCTGTTGCACCAAACCCTGGTATTTCTTTCTGCAGATCTTTCTTCTAAGGAAGCAATTCCATACAGTTTTCGTGAGATTTATAGGACACCTGTGTTTTGGCTGTAAATTGGGATGGGTTGTGGCCTCAGCATCATGCTGTCAGTTCATCATAGTAGAGTACTGACATTACCAGTGATGGCTCTTGTATCAAAGCCTACAAACACTTTTCGGATTTTTATCATGATGATACTTTTGCAACTTTTCCCCTTAAAAAGTGGGTAAATATTAATGTTAGCAGTAGAACAATAATGCATTGTCATGTTTGTAGCTCTGGGATATATACTGCTGTAAGAGATAAGTGTATTTTGGATTGCTGCATGTCCTGTATGAACTGCTCTGAAGCAGGCTGGAGTGTGTCCAGAGAAGGACAACAGAGATGGGAAAGGACCTGGAGCACAGGTCTGATGAGGAGCAGCTGAGAGAGCAGGGGATGTTTAGTCTGGAGAAAAGGAGGATCAGGGGAGACTTAATTGATCTCTTCAAACACCTGAAAGGAGGCTGTAACCAGGTGGAAATCAGCTTCTTCTCCCAAGTTACAAGTGACAGGACTTAAGCTGGACCTCAAGCTGCACCAGGGGAAGTTTGGATATTAGGAAAAAATTTCTTCACTAAAACCATTGTCAACACTGGCTGCTCAGGGAAGTGGTGGAGTCACCACTCCTGCAGATATTTAAAAGACGTGGAGATGTGACACTTAGGGACATAGTTTAGTGTTGGACCTGGCAGTTGTAGTTCTGTGGCTGGACTCAGGGACCTTAAGGGCCTTTCCCCACTTTAATAGTTTCTGTGGTTCTTTGATAGTGCAGCTGGAATGAGGCCATATCCTTTGTGCATAGATCTGGCTTGAACTAGATATTCAAGAGTGGAATTGATGCTTTTTATCTGAGTGTTTTACAATACAGAAAAATAGTTTTACTAAACTGAAATAATTGTGATGCAGAAGTAATTAGGTCTTCGTGCATACATCTGGTAATGAGCAAACATGCCAAGAAGCTAAGTCTGTTCTGAATAGCATTTCTTAACATCTGATCCTCAGTCCAGGTTTTTCTGTCCAGTGTTTGGGTTTTTCTTGTATATGTTGATAAAAGTCTTTCTGCACTCATTGTATATCTAAATAATGTTTATGATTTAAAAGAAAAAAAAAATATAGAAGGACTTTCATTAAACTCTAGTAGTAGAAGATATTTAACATCATCTTAAGTTTTTCACTATTTTTGCTGCAATTTTTATAGGACTGTATCATTGCATGATATAGAAGTAAACAATTTCCAATCCTAATATAGTAATATCTTTATAATTAGCTAATACTATTCACATATTGCAGAGCTTACCTTTTCATGACAGCCTTGGTTATGGTTGTGAGCTAGAGTAATCTGCATTTTTATTCCTAGCAGTGAATGGCTGTTCGCTGGAACCCAGAATGCAGAGAATATTTCTCTCCATGTTTTAATTTAACCTTCATCCATGGAACGGGCTTCCTAGGCTTTGGGATGAAAGAATTTTCAAGCATGTAAATTAGATAGTAGCATAATATGTAATTTATCACAGGGTGAGAAATGTAGATTTTTGGGTTTGTTTGTATGTAAGTAGATGAAGACAAGATGGAGGATCCTTGTAGTTTTTAGGCTTCTTTCTCCTTCATCTACTCCATATTTTGCAGCATTGGGGACACAGGACGATTGGTTAGAATTTGCTGCAGTGTAGTGTTAGGTGAATAGAAATTTAGTTATTTATTGGTAGAAAAGTAGAAATAATGTATGTTCTTGGTGATAGTTGGGTGAATTATCTTTAAGAGAACCTTGATTCTCTATGTTCAAGGTTTTTGGTGCCTTTTCTCCCTCATGCTAAGCTGGTGTAAAGCCTGGTGTGCAGAAATTGCTGATAAGAAAAGAATAAACAACCTAGAGAATGAGAACAACCAAGAGATCCTTTTGCCTTTTTACTTAACAAGGACTTCCGAAAAAGGCCTCCCCTATCAGGGGAGAGACATGTGGGAGTGGAAGAACTCCAACAGCTGTTTGCTTCTTCTGATACTGTAAAAACTCTCATTACTCTATGTTATTTGAAGGTTTTTTGAAAAAAAAAATTAACTTAGTAGACAAATGTCCCATTCTTTAAATGGGCTTGAATGTTTGGGGTTTTTATCCTTTTGCTTGGAATTAAGTCTGCAATGAAATGGGATCAAAATCAGGAAGAAAAGGATCCATTTTAGAGCTATTAAAATTTTCCATAAAAAATTTTATTTATATCTTATTTCTCATTACATGAGCTGTATTTAATGCTTGTGTACAGATTAATGTGCTTTGCTGATAATTGCCTATTAAAAATAGATTAATAAATTATTAGCTCATTATGAAATGCATTGTAGTGCCAGTAACTTTAATTATCATCTATCTGTTGTGTAAGTAATCCTGCAAAATATGGTGGGATAACATATTGGTACTGCATTTGCTCTCTTGTAGTGTTATATGATTTACATTGAAGACCTCAAGGAGTAAGTACTCCCGGTCTCTGTGACCACACATTCTTCAGATCTGATCTGAACCAGTAACTGGACCTATCATTAGCTCAACACACAGGTGAAGATGCAAGTCCTCAGTAGAGGGAACAGTCTATCTTTTAGCACACAATTTGGGAATGTGTTCCACCTTTCAAATAGTCTAATGTTTTTTCTACTTATTTCCTGTGAAAATTGAATGATTTCCTTTATGTACAGACTTGCTTAGTGCTTGCAATTTTTTACGTAAATAATATTTTCAGCCTTGTCTCTTAGAATAGGTAATCATTATTGTAACAATCTTGGTGTTTGTATATATAATAGATCTGATTTATGAGGGTTTGAGACTAATGTGACAAAAATGCACGTATGTAATGTTTGTCATTGTATGTGAGGCTTGTAAAATGATTGAACTGTGACTTATTTCTTAATAGGCCATATATTCAACTTTTTAATTAAAAAATTGTTTTTAAAAAACAGTCCAGCATGTAGCCTGGGACACATCCTCAGGAGGCAAAGTGGCCAGGTATCAGTTTCAACCAGGTCTTATTTCACTACATTTTCCTGGGGCTTTTTAAGGAAATATTAAATTGATATTTTCTTCACTGAAATATTAATGTTTATTGATTACAAGCACAAAATTACAGTTACTATTTTTATCTTTAGTGGAGCCAAAATACTAGCACCTTGTATTTTCTGTTAGCAAATTTGTAAAACACTTTAATGACAAAAATGGCTTGTCTGGCCAAGTCAGGACAAAGTCTGTCCTGAGAACCCCTACAAAAAGTAATGAATTCTCACCTGCCTGAGTCTGACCTGGGATGACAATGACAACTTTACTTGGAGAAGACTCTTTGCCTTTGCTTTCTCAATGCCCTTAAATGGAAATCTGCATCTCATTTATTTGAGTGATAGGGTCCCAAACAAACATCAATTTCTCATGATAGCATATAGAAATGGGACTTACAAGACAGCCATTGGCCTTTGTGAAATGCTGTCATCAAGACAACTGACATCTGTTTACAGCTGGGTAATTAATTCCCAAGGATTGTGATATGAAATCGTTATGATATGAAATAATAAGTCTCTTAAAGGTGTCTTCCTAGGCATAATAAACACTTTCTTTTCCTGCAGTTGTGGACACCTGAGAAGTTGCAGCAAGCCTCTGACCAGCAGCATGCTTTGGTGCTTCTCTGTTGCCATGTGCTGAGAAAGAGCATAAAGTATCCCCATGAGGAAAATGCAATAGAAGTTTAATATGGTTTGACTGGATTTGGCTTTGCCTGGTATTGGTGAAGCCACTGGGAATTCATAGAATCACAGAGTGGTTTGGGTTGGAGGAGCCCTTGAATAGCACCCAGTTCCAAGCCCCTTGCCGTGGGGGCCACCTGCCAGTAGGCCAGGTTACTCAGAGCCCCATCCAGCCTGGCCTTGAGCACTTCTAGGGATGGGACATCCACAACTTCTCTGGGCAACCTGTTCCATTGCCTCATTATCCTCACTGTAAAAAATTTCTTTTTAATATCTAATCTGAATCTATCTAATCTTTGAGTATTAGTATCATAGCTGACTTGGGCCTATTTAATTTTCAAAATATAACAGTTATTACACCAAGTCATCTTGGTCACTGTGCAGAATATAGAAGTTTTTTACCTTTTTTGTTTGTTTGGTGGGTTTGGTGTGTATGTTTGTTTTAACTGTTAACATTGACAGCAGTTCTATCGATAGGATCTGTAAAATTGATGCTGAAAATTTATACAAGTATGTTTAACCTTTCTTCAATTAAACCAATCCTGTTGGTCAGGTGAGCTGTACGGTTGATCTGAGGTCACTTCCTGGATATTCTGGGCCCTTCTGTGTTTTAGGATTAGCCCTATGGGGCAGCGTTGTGGCAGGAGAGGGGTAAGAATCAAATGTATCCCTTCATCTGTAATTCCAGGTAGCTTGGAGTTTATTCCAATATGACCAGCAGTAAAATTAATAATGGTTAATAATATTTATTTTAGCAAGTGTTTGGGCTATTTTCTTGCAGAAACAGGAAGATCCCACTTTTTTGGCTTGTATTTACCATTTTTTCTTGAATTCTAATGTCTGATGCTACTACCAGCAAATCACTAGCACTGTTCTGATGACTCTTTGATTTTATATTTTGTAGCTAGTTCCTAGTGCCCAATAGCTGCTATAAATTTAGTCCAGACTATTATGGTCCTAATTTTAGTCCATGCAAAAATTTTTCAGATTATTCCAAAAGAAGGAGAATTCATGTCTTGAATTTCAGTAATCTTTGTAATACTCAGGAAAAAAAAGTAGAATCATACAGTATTGAATATTATTGTTCAATTAGAGAAAAGATCAAGCAGAAGAATGTTGCAGAAATAAAGCTCATTTTTAGGTGGAATAACTTATTAATTCCAGAATTTGCACATGCACAGTCATCAGGGAATTATTGGGCTACATGTGTCTTTTGAAACATCTGTCACCTAACCCAGAGATCTAAATGCAAAGTGTTACATTGGTTATATTTGTGGATTTCTTACATTTCCTAAAAGGAATTTCATTTTGTATGCTAATCTTTGCAGAGTACAGAGGTAAAAATAAGATTAAATTTTTGTGCATGTGTCAGTGATTTGGATGAATGACTTGTCCCATTCTCTTTTAATTGTATTGAAACATCAAATACATGACATAGAGTGGTATCATTTTTGTCTTGGGTATCCTGCTGTCAGTGTGGAAAGAAGCATGTCATGTACATGCTTTTTTTTTTCCTTTTGTCCCAGTAATGAAATAACATGCTGTGGATGGCCTTGAGCTGTTCTGAACAGTCTGACGACATGTTGTTGCTGATTCCTGCAGCCACACTGCAAAACTCATTTCATTGTTGTTTAGTAAGTGGGCTGCAATCCATTTGACAAAATGCTTCACTGCATGACACTTAGGTGCACTGTATTGACTGTCCTTATACAGTGTTAGTTCAGTGTTATGGTGTTCACTGTAACCTGATTTATAGAAATTATATACCAGGAAAGCTAACTTGTGGGCTCTTTAAGTGTAAGACTTTCAACATTAACAAATTTCTATGGTACTGGTTTAGGCAACTGTACCATTCCACACTGTTGACCCATATGTGATATTTGACATTTTTGATAAATACTGTCAGGGATAATCCATCACAGGACTAGTTTCCAGAGTATCAGGATGTTTGTTAAACCCTCATAACTCAAATATAGAAGTGTTTCAGAAAACAATATTTTACATTTGTAAGTTGAGAAACAGGTTTTCCAAGTAAGAAAATTGGTAGGGAGTCATTTCCAGAAGAATACAGCTGTCTTCAGTTAATGGAGTATGTGCTCCAGATGAGACTGTGCTGCAGCTGCCTGAGGACCATTTCTGCAGGTTGCATCGTTAACTCCCTCCCATTCACATTTGAGGAGACCACCATTATAATAGAAAAACAAAATGTGGAGTAAGCTTAGTGGCGCCTATGTTTTCAAAGATATGTATTGCTTTCAAATTGAGAGCGGTTTTTTAAATAATTTAATCATTGAGACCTGTCTGCTTATCTTTTGTGTGTGCAGTCCCTCAAGATTCATGTCCTTTTCTCTCCCGTTGTTCAACAGCTCTGTGAAGTCAAAGAGAATTGCTTTGTGTGGTTTGATATAGCTAATAAGGCAGTCAGAGTGCTGAGGACCTTGAAACAACCCAAAGAGCTTTAGCTTGGCTTAAAAATCTCTGGATAAATGATCTTGTTGATGGGGAAGCATTATGAAAGAAGCAAGTTCACTGAAGTGCATTACTTGAGTAATGCTTAAAGCAGCTGTAGTTCATTCACGTATTTCATATAGTTAAATACAGAGATAAACTGTGCACCCTTCTGTTTAACACTCAGTGCAAAATGAATACATAACTAAGTCTCCTGCATGCCTCAGGCATTTATGTGTGTGCTGCAGTATCTCAGCTTCATTCATGCTTCTCTAGATTTAGACTGAAAGGATAGCATATAGCAGGGTGGTTTGTGGGGCTGCAGCTTGTGTCTGCTGCTGAGCTGCAGGGTCTGCAACACCCCTGTAAGCTGCCTCTTGGAGGAAGGCCTCCATCTGCTTCTTGTCATAGCCCATCATTTTGGAGATGCAGGCAGAAAAGAGGTTACTGATGTTCAACAGTATCAGATGGCACAGAGACATCTAAGAGAGGAAACATGGACGGATTCATATGTACATGGATAGGCAGGATAATGGATGAAAAGGCATGGATAACATAATAATGACAGCATGTTGCTGTACTATATTTTGAGATACTGGATCTAAGAGATGTAGCAGGGGAGTTGCTGGGGTTTGGGTTTTGCTTGTTCTCATGAATTGTAGTTTTTAGTGCTACCGCTTAAGCTGAGGTAGTTGTTAATTTAAGATGTAGCATTTCCAGGATTTTTTGGGGACTATTACTTTTTCTAAGTTGAGTGAGAACTTCCTCTCAACTGAAGGGTGTTGACACACGGTGGTCCTAAATATAGTGGGAAGTACTGTTTTCTGAGAGGGAATGGAGCCAGCTCTGGAGTATGAAACCACATGTACAGTCTAGAGGAGTTACGTAAGGACACTGCTGTTTGCAGAGCAGAGTCTTTGCTGCTACAATTAGTGCTACCATACGCTCTTTACACTACAGCCATTGTAGCCATTAAAGAATAGCATTGAAGTATGTTATTTTTCCCACTAATACTTAAAATTTCCAACTCGCTGCTTCTGCTCTCCCTCTTTTCCTGAGAGCAGTGGTGGTTTTGTATGAGGAAGGGACACAGAGAAATAAAAATGAAGAGTAGTTTCTGTAAATTTGTGGCAACTTTTTGGCAGCATTCTCAGAGTTTGGACAAGCTTGATGCTTGTGAACATATCCACTGATGGACACAATTCTGTGCAACAGAGATTTTTGTGTCTGATAAAAAAAGTAATACAACTCCAGGGTAAAGTGTGTCCACCCAGTGTTTCTTACACAAGTATGATTCTACATGATAATGCAAACTGTATGAAATATTTGGCCATTACCTGTGTGTATGAATCTGCACACACAGGTAACCAAGGAGAACCCTCAAACCACAGCTGAAATGCAAAGGGTAGATTTATTTCATTACCTTGCTAACCACATGGGGTGGCAGAGGGACAGGGACATGGCTCCATTCTAGCTGGCAGGAGGGGAGGGGAAGGCTCCTGCCACTCTATAACACAAGGCTTCCCCCATGTCTGTGAGTGTGTGTTATCTCTCCACAGGACTTCCACTTTTCAAAACAGGCAGAGGATGAACAACATCAGGCATAATAAATGGAGTTTTCCCACACCAACAATTTTAGCATTCCCAGCTGCAAGGTCACAAGAAACTATTCCCTCCTCCTCTGCCAAATCTTGCAGTTTTAACTCTTTCCTAGCAGCACTGTGAAAGGCATGGTGAATAGATTTAGAAGTGGTAACATCTACTCATCATGCAATTCCTTTTTTCCCCTTCTTGCCTCCTCTAAGCATTCACTGGCTGTTTCTCCCTCTTTTCCTCATCCATCCCATGAATCACTTTAATCCTCATCACACACTGTTTGCATGCACCTTTGCATTTCCTTCTCCAGTCTTCTCATCCCCTTCCCTTTTTTCTTCCTGCTCTTCTGCCTTCTCTTTATTTCATTTTTGTTTCCTCTTTACTCATGTTTGAGTCTGTTTTTTTTCAGTTTTCCCCACCTATACATGCTCTAGTTTCTTCCTTCATTTTACAGAGATTTTTCTCTGATCTCACCTCTCATTTTCTCTGCTGATTGTTTGCCTCGTAGAGTTCCCTGTCTGCTCAGCTTGTCTAGACAACTAACTTGTTAAAAGGTTTAGAGAGAAAATGGCTTCAATCTGAATGGATCTTCATGTAATGATTGCCATGTGCTCTTTTAATGATGTATTTTTGGTATTTTTTCAGGTTTTAAAAATTAGCTTGATTGGCCACCGGAAGCGTGTTCTGGCGTCTTTGGGAGACAGGCTTCACGAAGATCCTCCTCAGAAACCACCTCGGTCAATAACCCTCAGGGTGAGTCCCCATGAAAATTTGTTTTCATTTCTTGACAAGTTGGCAAAAGTTTCATAACATTCACATGAAAACAATGGCTACTTTGAGTGGGGTTCAACTTATCTCACTTTGGAGTTGTACAGTATGGAAATCTTAGGCTGACCTGCTCTGTCACATTTCCCCGTATGGCCAGCAGAGATATATTGACATTTTTTACAGGGTAATCCATGTGACGTGTTTCAGATGTCTGCCTTAGGATGAGATAAGTAGAATCTTAGAAGTACCAGCTTATCTTTCCTACAGAAACTAGCTTAGAACCAGGGATGTAAAAGATGCATGTCTTTATTTGCCCACAGGAATCCCAGCCCAGACGATCAATATTGCAGGAGAGTTACCATTTTCCTTTCATGCTTTCAAATGTTTGCACTTACTTTTCAGACATATGCTTTAGGCTTTCTTTAAGGAGAACCTCTTGAAATTGTTGATATAAAAATGCCATTAAGGTGTCTCTGTATATCAAAAGCTTCATCATGTTTTTAATTTTCATTTGTATTCCCTCTTTGAGAAACCTTGTTGCAATGTCCCTGGGGTTTTTCCACACTTGACCGCATTTAATCTCCTCTCTTTACACCACCTTCACTTGGTTTCTCCAATCCAATGCCTTTGCTTACTTGTTGTCTGCTACTCTTACCAAATTGTGATCTGATGGCCACTTCCTACTGAATTCTCTCCAACAGAGTTCATAGCAACATTTTTATTTTGATATTTTAGGTCACACCTTTTGCATTTGATTGGATCTCATTATTTTCATGGGGCTGTATTTCTGATGGGAATCTCATTTGGGATTAAATTTCAAAATCTCAGAGAGTGTCTGTGCTCCCAAGTTAAATTTCCTGGTATAAAGAGAAATACAGAAAGACAGAATGAGGGCTTGTTTTTAAGTGTACTTAAAATTTCTGTGACCGGCCTGTTTGCACCCTGCTTATTCCCAGATGCCCCATACAGACATTTTAGATCCTACACCTTAATTCAACTATTTCCAATGCCATATTTAAAAGGTCTGACAAATCTGTAATGTACTCTAAGGCACATTGCACAAACGTATGGATGTTTTTCTTGGTTTTTTTTTTTATATATTTTGTGAATGATTCCTGATGCATGGCAGGTGTTAAAACACTCCTAGGAAAAAGAAGTAGATAAAAAGGCAGCCTTTTTAGCTGAATGCCTTCAATACTCTGGACTGGATAATTAATTCCTCCTTAGCAAGTGGGAAAGTTTCCACAGTCCACATTTTTGGTCAGGACTGTATATTCTCAGTTAATGTGGAAAAGAAAACTGGATGTCTTCCATCTGTAGTCAAAATGATAAAAAGTAGTCTGCTCTTGCACAGCTAGAA
The DNA here is from genome assembly GCA_013397295.1 of Polioptila caerulea. Taxonomy (NCBI): domain Eukaryota; kingdom Metazoa; phylum Chordata; class Aves; order Passeriformes; family Certhiidae; genus Polioptila; species Polioptila caerulea. Next base: position 22,721 of record VYXF01002239.1, read on the forward strand.
CTACTGATGCAGGCCATTGCTAAATGTCATTTATCACCTCTTGGAATTGGAGTCTTCACAAAGAATCCTAAAGAGGAGGACATGTGTTTGTAATAAAGTTTTTCTTTCCCATCAACTGCTGCTATGGCATTTCACACAAAACAAAGACATAGTGTTTAGTTTGTAATCTACAATAATTTGTATCTTGAAAATTGGCTTAAATAAACTCTCTGTTGCTGCTGTAAGATTGATTTATATAGAATCACTCAACAGTTTGGATTAGAAGTGACCATAAAGACCATCGAGTTTCAACCCTCTTTGCTATGAGCTGGAGCACTTTCCATTAGATCAGGCTGCTCTACATGAGTAGAAAAGGTAGTTTGTTATTTAAAGTATACTTTTAAGTTCCAAGCTCAAGCTCAGCAATGCTAATGCTTCATCTTTTTTGACTGTTTTTGTATTAGCTTTTAAAATATTTCAAGGTAAAAGATTAAATACTTAGGAAAAGCAAAAATTCTTTAAAACCTTAAAAATATTCACAACATGTTATTCCCTGTTGTATGTTATTGTGTACTAAAGAAACACTATTTTGATTTCAAATATACAATATTCAAATATATATATGTTATATATATATTACATGTATATACATGCACACTATACAAATATACTTTTTTATACACAAAAGTATAGAAATTACTGGATCTCAGGTTACCTATGCAATCTTGCTTTCTTTCCTTGGGTGCATTATAATCTTTAATTACAGGACCAGTTTCCATGTTCTTCATGGGAGCTCTTCCTCACCCAGTTAGAATTGGAGGCTGGAATTTAAACTGAAGGACCAACAATTTTGGCAGAAAATTTGGAGAAGAAATGTTGCAATAGTAATGATATATTTTAACATAAGAATTAGTTCACTGGAGAGAATTCCTTGTTTTAGGTTAGACAAATATCTGTGGGACATGAAGTGTGCCCAGGCAGCTTGAGGTAGGATCTCTTTAGCTCCCTTCCAGCCTTGACCTCTGTGGTTCCAGGTGTACATGAGCAGCAGGTCCGAGAGGGGATGAGGCAGATTTTGAGAGTGAAATATGTGATCAGACATCCCTGCAGGTCATATGTCCTTGCATTCATAGCCAGGTAGAAACATGACATGAGTACCTTGTGACTAACATTAGAGTGGTACGGAGGCCATGGTAGCACCTGCAGGGTGTCTGTGCCTGGGCTGCAGGTTTTTTTAAGGAGATGAGAAGGTGGGTATGGAGTGAGGAAGAGGAATGAAGGAAGAATGGGAGAGAGGCTCATTATTAAAGGAATAGCTGTACCTATGAAGCTATAGACTTACACTTGTTTTTGGCACAAAAACTTGGATAATTCATGGTAAGTTATTTAATTAATTGCCTCCTAAACAGTCACTAATTATATGTTACTGACAATCTCCATATTTGACTGGAGTCTTGAGTCTGATGTGACTCAAGTGCTGAGTACACAGTGCTGAAAATTAGAAAAACATAAGTGGAGTTTGGAACTCAAGCACTTGGAAAATCAAGCAATAGATGTTGTAATTGAGTGACTGGTACTTTCTAACCTTTGCCTGTGTGTCTCAGGTCACCCACACTAAAGCAGCGATTATAAAATGCCAGAAGTCACAGGTGTGGTGAAAATTAAATGACATTTGTAAAGCACTTATGACCATCATGACTATGACAATATTAATCATCCTATCTTCAGAGCAGGATTTGAAAAGAGTTTAGGAGAGAGGTTTGGGTCCACAAAACAAGGCGAGAATAAAATACTGACTGCACAGTAACTAATGATAACACGGTGCTGTGTAGATGGCAACACGCTGCACAGTCGAGAGTCTCCATCTGTGCTGTGAAGGACAACTTTAAGAAAATAGCATAAAATCATACAATGACATACTGTTCCGTAATGCAGAGGCATGGTAATTCTTTTATTTCTTGAGTTGGTATTTCTTGACTGCCAGCAATCTTCCAATATAGATCTCGGAGTGAATTTCCTCCTCGTATGCAGCTTGATAAAATATGAAAAGCTTGATGAGGACTGAAATCTCTATATTCATCTGTCACTTTGATACACTGGTGGCCCTATCAGCCTGCAACAGTGGGTGAATCCTGATTCAGAGCAGAGAGAGGTTACCCACCTGGCTGGAGCAGCAAGTAGCACTCACTGAAGAGGATCTTGTTTGGTGCCCATGTTCTTGGATTATTTTCAGAGCAGAGGTGTGTACACCATGTTGTTAGGCCCAGGGAGGGTGGGTTTTCGAGATTATGCCTCACCAAACCTACTGAGCAAGTGCAGACTAGAGCTCTTCAGAAGCTTTTAACTGGGCCAAATGTAGGTGGATTTTTGTGAAGGAGGGAAAAGATTATTCCTAAGAGGCAAACACTCTTTTCTTTGCCCTGGGAAATGTCAAGTGCTTGTCTCAGATCATAGGAAAGCTAGAAAATTTAAAAAAAATAAAAATCCCAGTTAATTAAAAGTTGCTAAAGAGCTGTATTTTCCTGGCATTTTTCTTGTTGACAACATTAAAAATACTAATCCATTACTGTGGTTGCAAGGAATAATGTCATATAGACTCCTACACTTCAAATATTAGCATCAGACATTACTGTGGCTTGAACTTTCCTTTCCATTTGGAAGATATTACAAGTCTCTGATTTTTTACACCAGATCTTGTTTCTTAACAGCATGGAGTAAAGCACCTTGAATCTTTTCAGAACTGGACTTGCTTCAATGTAATAATGCATGAATCATCCACTTTAATTCTCTCTTTAAATAGAAAGGCAGAACTTTTTTACCTTCCACACTGGACAAGGTTTTTGCTTGCTCCACCATCTTCAGGTCCCCTCTTGTTGCTCAGTATTGAAGTAAAGCATTACAGCAGCAGGTGGTTTGAAGAAGGTCTGCACTGAGTCAGCATGTTCCTGGGTACATTCTGCCCAGTAACCTACGTCATGAGAGGGGAGCATTTCCTGTTCAGTTGCTGTGACAGTTTTCCTGCTCACACTGGGTGGTACTCGTCCAGACTGGACAGTGCACTGTTGCTCCCTGCTCCTGCTGATGGAGCTCCAGGAGAGTGTGGAACAGTGGACCTGGACACCAGTGTTTGTAGCTGGTGTTTAAACAAGTGATGTCATGTTCATGCGAGTAGATGTTTCCAAACGTACTCAGGATGTCTGGCTGTGGGCAGTGCAGTGGCAGATCCTAGTAAAATGTATACCAGGAGGACCTGTCTATTTATTAGGTAGCATTTATGTATCAATTCTGTGTGGTATTTGCACATGACTGATACAAGATTGCAGTTCAGTAGAACTAACAAGAAAAAACAGGTAAAATATTTGTACTCTGATGCTTTCATGAATTGCAGGAATTGGTATTTAGCTTGTGTCTGTTACCGGGTACTTCAAGTTAAAATGGATGTTCTGCAAAACCTATGAAAATTGCAACAAAATGTCTATACCGTGTAAATGGACATGCATTTCTTTTTTCTAGCAAGAGGTGTTGCTAGTGTTCAAATCCCCTTCATTGCTCAGAGCAGCTGCTCAAAAGTGGTGAGAATGTATTTCATCTTACAAATAGCTAATCCTAAATCATGGCTTTATTTGGGCCTTGGCAAGAACTAGCTCACTGTTTTGTCTCTAGGAGAGAGTATATATCACACAAGGAGGTTTTGGGGAGGAAATTTGCCACTAGTTCATGTAATCAGTGAACTTTTTTCCTTCTTACATGGGCTCTGCACTTCAGGTAGCAAATCTCAAAAGTTCATCCACAATAAACTCTACTGCAGGAATTGTTCCATAATTTTTTTAGTGAGAAATTCAAATGCACTTTAAAATGTGTGATTTGAAGTCAGCAATATGCTGTTCTTCTTATGCTGCATTTTTCTTTCTCTGTCCAGGAACCCAGTGGTAACCACACTCCTCCTCAGTTGTCTCCATCACTTAGCCAAAGCACTTTCACTACTGGTGGCTCCCTGGACGTTCCCCACATTATCATGCAGGGTGATGCAAGGAGAAGAAGAAATGAAAACTATTTTGATGATATTCCCCGGTCAAAGCTGGAGAGGCAGATGGCACAGGTAGGACCAAAACCGGTGCCGTTAAAAGGCTGGGCCTTGCTGCTTTTGATTACAGGACTAATCCTGACCAGAGCAGTGGGTTGTATACGAAGGCTGCTGACAATTTTTCCAAGCTGTCTATTCTAGCTCTCTATATTTCAAATAGCGTAAATTGATGTGTTGATGTATAATTTCTCCTCAGAGGCAGAGGTTTGGGGGTGTTTAAATGCATAGAGGCTGAGATGAAGGTGGCTTCTGTGCACCAGAGTGTCCAGTCTTCCCCTAGCACCGACTCTGCCCCTCATTTTAATAAGGTGCATATTCCTGATATTCTGAGCAACCTAGATAAAAGCTTGCATCAATTCTCTGCTGGAAACTCAGACGACTTGAAGGGTGAAGATTAGCTGCATTTATTATTGGGAAGGGTCAGCATTCTGCGAAACTGTGATCTGGGGATATATTTTGATAATTTAAAAAAATATTTAACAATGCAAAAAAATATTTTAACAGCACTAGACTCAACTGGATGTTAAATCAAACTGTTCATGACAGAAAGCTTAAAGCAGCCTCCATCTTTAAATTTTTTTCATCCAACCACTGAAAGAGTACTGATAATTTTAAATTAAGCATACATTGAGTGATTCCACAGAACCATAGAACCATGCAGGATGGAAAAGACCCTTAACACCCCTTGAACTCCAACCCTTAACTCAGCCCTGCCATTTTCACCACTAAACTATGCCCCAAAGAGCCACACCTAAATGTTTTTTGAACAATTCCAGGGAGGGTGATTGAACTACTTCCCTCGACAGCTCACTCCAATGCCTGACCACCCCTTCAGTGAAGAAAGTTTTCCTAATATTCAGTCTAAAGTGCAGTAAATTATGCATGGACAGTCTGTTGGTAAAAATGGTTTAGAAGCAGCTCAACTGGTTTTCAGTGATACCTATGATGATGAAAGACAGCCAGGTCTTATGCTGCATGTTGGAAATAGGACTTTGATTTGCTGTCAGAAGCAGATGGGCAGCCAGGGCAGCTCCTGGAGCAACTCATTCTGTGAAGGAGCAGGTTGCTGCATGCTTCCTTTCATGAAGCTTCCCAGCAGTGTCTCTGCCTGCCATTACCCAAAACAGAACCTCTGTCCAAAATTCAACCCCTAAATGGAAACAGCTATGCAAATAACTGTATTGTAATGAACAAAAGGCTGCAGTCTGTCAGCTAATTACATGAAAAGGAAGTAATTAAATAAACAAACAAAACAAGATGCTGTCATTACCTGGGAACACAGAAACAAATTTAATTCCATTTGTTCAGAGGATATTTCTAGGGAAGTGAAATTGTATTTGGTTGGATGGGGTTGTTGCCTTGCCCTTTTTTAATTTAATTTTCTGCTATATAATCTTGTACAGAATAAAGGAGAAAGTTGCTGAGTGAATGAGCTTGTTTTCAAACCAAAGTCTTCTGGGCTTCTGTGGCAAGAATAAGGTCGAGCTGAAGTCCAGCAAAGCAAAGACAAGTTCTTAACATGAAAATATTTCTTGAAGATCATCAAATTTAGGTGTTTGAGCATAAAATGTTCCCTTGCTTGTGGCTGAATACACTGTTTGTCTAATTAGTTAATTTTATTGCTCTGTTCACAAATCCCTACAATCACTACCTCTTCTAGTCACTAGCGTTGAAGACAAAAAAATAAACAAAACAAATAAAAACAAAAAAAAGTCCCTATGCTATCAACTCTTTCTGACTCCATTTCAAACAGTTTCACTTTTACTGATATTCCCAAGAGATATGCCATACTCTTATAAAAGACACCTGGAGATTTTCTTTGTGCTGTTGAATACTGCATTTCCAGAAGGACTGATATGTTACGTGTCCAAAGAGAAAACTGAGCAGTTATTACTTACACCATTCCCAAGTACTGTAGAACCAATTAAGGAATTTTTTTTTGATGGGTTTTTTGGGGGGGTTTTGGTTGGGTGTGTGGGTAGTTTTTTGGGGGGGGAGTGTTTTTGCTTGTGTTTTGGGGATTTTTTCATTGGTTTTGTTTTTTGTTGTTGTTGTGGGAATGTGTACCCACTGAATGGACGACTTCAGTGCCTTCTCTCTAATTTTAACCATTGAATATAGCCGTCATCTTTTGGGACTCCAAACAGGAAAATGGATTCAGATGCAATCATAAAACCGTGGTTTGTGTTGTTCCCTGAACTCCAATCTGTTTGAAGTGTTTTTCAGCTCTTCCCCCAAATTCTGCATTCCTGATGTATGTAAAATTCCCTTTGACTTTAATGGGAAAGTCAATGACTCCCTCTGGTGATCATTCTCAAAAAATTGGACTCACCCCATTAAGAGGCTAATTAGGGGTTTCTTCAACCATTCTAGCCCAAAAATAGATTCTTAAATTTATTTTGTGCAATATGTGCTCTGCCAAAATGAACTATATTTCCTTCAGTCTTTTCCCCCAAAGCCCCTTTGAATTTATAAGTAAAATAATTATTTCTGTGAAATAATGGAAAGCCAACTGACTCTTAACATGACCCTTCTGCTCTGTGTGTTGTGGGTTTTTTTTGGTTTTTCTTTTATCTAGCAACTTTCTCCTTGCAGTTTGCTGGTTCTTTTGGCTTGTGTCAGATCAGCAGCAACTTCTGAACTGATACCAGTCCAGGCTCCCAGCTAGAATACGTCTCACATACAGAATGATCTAGAGAGATCATTTTAATTGCTTTGAGAATGTTCTTTTGTCTTAACCCTTTCTTTGCTAGGCTGTTTGCATGCTGCTGTATGTCTGCATGTTTACTGGATGTACACAAAAGTGCATAAAGACATCTTGGATGCTGTGATGTTTTGGAGGTGTTTTAGGTATGTTCTTGATGATGATATTTATGGGTGTTTTTATGGCCTTGAAGAGAGAGGTCAACATGGTATTGTGAACTTATTTATTGTATTGTTTTCATGAACTTGATTTTATTTTAAAAATGTTAGAATAAGACTATCTAATCCTTAATATAAAATCTTATACCTAAAGATATTTTGATGAAACTGGCTGTTTCCATCTTTACTATGGCCTGTGTTTTCCCTAAACTGTTACAGGGAGTCATCAAGCATGTTGATCTTTACATCAATCAACCAGTATTTCTTAAAAAATGAGCACAGCAGCTTAAATCTGTTTTCGTTTGATGTGCTAGATATGTTTAAACAGTTCTCTAAACCATAATCAAATCTACTTGTAAGTAATACAACTCTTTATTTCCTGGAGGAAGTGCTGATTTAAATTTACTTAATGTGGGTGGTTTTGTATCAAGGCCAGCATGTACCTTCATTTACAGTTCCCTAGCAGACTGTTTGGGACCTAAGGGGAAAATCATAATATAAACGAGTCTAACCAATTCAGATTCCCCAATGGAGTAGGTTTGGTCATCCAAACCCCCAGTTGATCATCCAGCTCCTAAAGTCTGTGTTGTCTGGTTGTATAAATCATTACTGCCAAAATGGTAAAAAAGAAGGTTGTGAGATGGTTTGTTTTCCATAAAAAAGAATAAAAAAATCTATATAGAAGTGAGTAGTCTGGGTCATCATTAGCTGTAGATGTTGAATTTTGAGCCTGCAAACTGTAGGTTAGTATGATCAAATTAACATAATGTAAAATTGTTGTTCTTAAGATTGCCTGAACCTTTAAAATAGAACTGAAATCATGCAGGCAAAGCTTGAGTACTTTGGAACCAAAATCGGTAGGAGGAGGAGTCCCATTGAAGGGATTGGGCTCTTCATTCACCCTTGAAATAGGTGCAGCAAAGAACTTTGGAGGTTGAAAGGAATCATAACCAAGTTCATTAAAAGACATCAGTTAAAATGTCACCTTTTTAGGATTTGCCCGTCTCCAGTCAGGAGAGAAGCTTTAGGTATTAGCTGCAAGTATATTCCGGACTGCCAGCCCCAAGGCAGTGGCTATTCAAATCAGCAATGTCTTCCAAATACTTCACAGATACTAATGCATTTGTGTTTCCAGTACACTGGAGGGCTGGGATTTAAAATAATATTTTCCATTTTTCAGCTAGGAAAGCTGGCGTACAGGGATGTTGCAGGTTGAGTAAGATGGCATAGAAAGTTTGAAGGAGCCAAAAAAAAAAGAAGTCATCTTTAGTTTTGTAACTTTAAACCACAGTATGGCATTTTTTGTTTATTTGTTTTGTGTTTATTTTCCCATCTCCTCAGCTTTTGAAGGATTTTAAGATTACTGTGAATAAGAAAAAATATGCCCAAGAGAATACTAGTGTGTAAAATGAGATTATCTAAGAAGCAATGAAGAAGGCTTTTTATCAATGGTTGAAATTACTCATGAAATAACAGAGTTCTTTACTAGTTGATTTATGAAGCAATAAATGCAAAAAAGTGGTTGTCTAGATTCATTCTCTTTTTACTTCTTAAGCTATTTATTTCCATTTTTTATAAGCACAGAATAGTTTATGTTGTGAGGATAAATAGACAGCTATCTAAAAAAACCAATCAAATCCAAATAAAATGCTCTAAGGTTCAAATTTAATATGGAAAGACGACTGAACTGCAACGACCCTCTAACATCAAAAGAAAAATGCTTAACTAAATCTTTGCATGTGATAGGTATTGTTGGCAGTTGAATTTGTAATTCACGTAGATAGAAATGCCATAGATGGCTATATCTTGATGTGTAAATTTCAGTTCATTTTCATTTGTAGAACCCTTGAGAATTGCGCATTTCATAGAATCTCAGAAGCAGCACTGGGTTGGATCATCTAGTCCCAACTTCCCTGCTCTGAGCAGAGACACCTCCCACTAGAGCAGTTTTCTCAAAGCCCCATCCAACATGGCCTTGAACCATTCCATGGATGGGGTATCCAACGCTTCTCTGGGCAACGGACAAGTAAACTGATAAAGACATTATAAAAATTTACTTAATTTCTTCCACAATAGAGAGAAGTTTTTCAAGAATGTTACAGAAGCTAACATTTTAGAACTGAATTCATGTGAGGTGAAACACCTACAAGCTGTTTCAGCAAGTGGAATTAAGGAAGCTGCTTCTATATTCAGTATTAATGATCCAAACTTTAGCTGTAAATACTGCACCAAGAAAAGGGCAAATGTTCTTCATTAATTTACTGTTTTTCACACTCAGTCTTGTGAACTAGAAGGTCTACATTGAAAACTGTATAAAAACTGAATTTTAATATCTAACATTTACATTTTTGATCTTGCTGGGAAAAGGCTGTGCCTAGAGTTTGGGGTGCTTTTCTGAAAGAGCATTGTTGTTGTTGTTCGGGGGTATTTTTTTGCATAAAGGGAGATACCTATAGTCTCATAATCTTCATTGGTGTCTGTCCAGAAGTTTGTATCTCCTCTGCAAGGCTGAGAGGCTTGAGTACACTGGAAGCTGGCAGCACCAGCAGAAGGTGTATTGTCAACGAGAAGGAGTTCACACCTATCTCCCATTTCCTGCCTGCAAGAGAGCCAGTCCAAGGGGCCCAGTTGTTGTCTGGAAATTATCATGTAAAGTATTTGCAGGAGAAATACACCAATTCAAAACATGTAATTCTTCTAATAAGAAGTGATATTTTTAGTTTCTACTTTTCTAAAAGAAATACAAATTTCAAATTTCGCTTTTCATCTCTGAAGATTTTTTTTTTTTGGAAGGGGAATTTGCAGTTATTTCTGCTAGTAAGAAAAACTCTGCCCAGAGATTTGAGAACATTCAGGGATGCAGCATCTACTTTTATTAAATACCTGAGGTTTTTTATATAGAAGAAGAAAATTCAACAAAGGGCCACCAAGATGATTGGAAGCTGAAGCAGTTGTCCTCTGGGGAGAGTCTGCACAACTAGGGCTGGCTGGAGAAGACGTGGCTTTGGGTAAAACTAAAACTAAAACTGAAATAGGGACTCTGGAGGCCACAAGGAACTTTCTCCCCATATGAACAGACAAGCAGGGGGACAGGTTGTTCACAGATTCTGTCCAGTCTCTGTCCTTGAGGTTTTCAAGACCTGGCAGGATGAAACCCTGAGCAATCTGGTCTCATCTCACAGCTACTCCTGCTTTGAGTTGGAGTTGGAGTGGAGCTTTCCTGAGCTTCCTTGTAGCATGAATTGTCCTGTGATTATATCCTTATTCTTTTGAAAGACTGCTTTATCTAATTTGAAGTATACTGAAACTTTCAGATCTTTTTTGACCTCCCTCAACCTAAATCATTTTGCTAATTTATTTGCTATTTTATCTCTCTTTGTAATCCTACTAAATTTCATCTGACTGATCTGTGGTTCATCAGATCTGTTTTCAGTTCTTACCCTATCCTGAGAAGTCCCTCACTTCTGGATCCTCCTTAGAGAGCACTGGCACTCCTCCAAGCCACAGTGTGGAGCAGATTGCAGATTGCCTCAACATGTTCAGTCCATTTGTGCTTAAAAGAAACCTGCTGCATCAGGAGTCCCACAGTGTCCAAGTCTTGCTGTACTTCTCCTTGCTGCTGCTGATTTAATTGACCAGTTTTCCAACACAGGAAGGAAATTTGATCTGAGATGATTCATACTGAAGAACCTCATTAGGAACATCTTGAATTTTTCTTGGTGCATAGAAACTGTCTGGGTAGCACATGGCAGGCAATATTACACTTTTTCTTTGTTTTTCTCGATGATGAATGCCTAGATAGAAATATACACATATATACCTATGTTCCTGAGTGTTTATTTCAGATGGCCAGGAGTGATGTCAGAAGGTCATGAGAACCAGGGCATGGTGGCTGGATTTTTGAACATTTTTAGTCATTTGCTGGTCCCTGCAGTTAGGCTGGCTTTAACTTTCTGAACCATCCTTTTCTCTCATCTTAAATACTCTTTTAGCCCTTCTTTGGTCCTTCAGTATCCTCCAGGACTTTTCAAGGATAATTACTCCTACTTTGGGTAAATCTTTTACATCTCCTAACATGCCATTGAATGAAACTCACTGGGCTGTAATGAATGGACTGCCTTCCACCCAGCTCCTGCTCTACCTGTGTGTGCTGTCCAGGTATTCCTTTCTGGCACTTCCCTCTCCTAAGAAAGCATATGATTTCTATGATCAGTCTTAAAGTTACTTTCTTTCCTCTTTTCCTCAGCCATGTTTTTCTAATCTATAAGGAGGAAGCCTAAAGTTTTCACTGGATAATTCTTCTCGCCCTTCCTTTGCCCTTCCTGCCTATCAGAGTTGTGTTCCACCGTGATAAGACAGGGAAACCTTTTATGCATGGGACACAGCAAAAAGGATATGAGAGCAGAGTCTTGCTGTGACATTACTTGTAAACATTTATCTTTTGGGAAGTGTTAAGATAATGGCATGTTTGATCCCAATCAGAAAATAGATGAATCTATTGTTTTGCTCTTCTTTGCCATATTACTTAGGAAAATATTCTTCATTAAACTCTTTCACAGAACCTGTGTGTCAGTGGTATTGGGTGTCCAAGTGTATTTGTGTTTGTTGTGGTGGAAGTGTATGCACAGATTGAATTCTTTAGGGTTTTTTTGAGAGCATATGTTTTGGGAGCTGAAAATTTTGAGCGTTTGAAACCTAATCCCCATTCTTCCTTCTGCTGCCTATTTTTTGGCCTCAGATAATCACTTAACCTTTTTCCTTGCCCTGGTTCCTTCCTCTCCACCACAGGAATATGCAACTTTAGGTACTTCTCCTGGGCATTTCATAATTCATTAAAAATTTTAAGTATTTTGAAGATATAAAATATGTATATAGTAAATGCTAAGTATTTCTACTGGTGCAAGGAAAAGGTTGATTTCTGAATTTGCATTTGTTACCATCCACAAAAATTAATGTTCCATCTGCACTGCATTTTAGTACCTTAGTCTTTCAAACATTATTGAATGCAAAACTGAGTAATGAATTTTGCACTGCTGCCCTTCTGACTGAGCATTCATGGAGTTGTTGGTAATTCTCAGTCTCTGCTGGTCTACTTGATTTATTGTTGATTGTATTTAAAGATGGTTTTGCTTAAGCCTAGATCCTTCAAACCTTTGATTCTGGAGGTAGATCTATTTGTTGGGAGACGTTCACTTGAATAGCTCTTGAAGCAGATACTTGCACCCAAAACTTGTGTGCTTCCATTTGGGAGAAGATGGACTGGGGAGGGAGGGGCAGGACAAGTACCACTGACAGGTGTAAAAGAGGATTAATTCCCTGTCCTCTTTTTAAATGGAGCAACTTGAAGCCTGGGCGCCCACATGCTGCAGGGTTACCTGTCCCTGAGTTAGCACCAGGGCAGCTGAAGGAGTGAGCTGGCTGAGGCCCCATGCCAACCCCTAAAGGCAAGTCCTCTAGAGGGGAAGGATTTAAGGACACACTTTTGTCTCAAAAACATAATGATGCTGAGAAGTGGCTGCACAATGTTGCAGCATTATGGCAACCCCTTGACAGTGCTGGGAAGAAATAAAACATCTGCCAGCATGCAGTATCCTGCTGCATCCCTTACTGCTTTCAGTACCTCGGTGTGTACAAATAGCAGTGCAGTCAGTTTTCTTGACTACCTTGATTACCAGATGCTTGGGCACGCTGCACTAGCATGGAAATCTCTTGGCTCTTCTCTTGAAAAGCAGAGGCTCCATCTTCTGCCATGGATTCCTATTTGGGAATCTTCCCCTCCTCAGGCAAACAGGTATAGGCATCACAGCAGTGGGTATGGGCAGGGTATGGGCAGAACATCCAGAAGTCAGTTTGCTTGAGATACATAGAAAAAGGTCATTGGTAAACACTACTGCAATGTCCTAAGGATGGCACAGCAGAAGTAGCTGCAGCAGTGTTTTGCTGCTGGCCTTGCACTGAGACTGTGTTCATCACATGAAGGGGGACTAGTTTGTAGCAAGTTACAGGAGATGAGATAGAAGACTGTACAAATGTCAATATTTTAATTAACTAATGCTGTCAAAATGTAGAGCCCTGTACATCAGGAAGGAGAAGCAAAGAACTTTGAAAACAGGATGAGGGAGGTGGAATTGACCACATATGTGAAAGTTTTAAAATTACTGAAGCTGGAGGAAGGGATGTGTGCTCATGCATTTCAGATGATGAAGGAAATAAGGGAAAATTAACAACATTAGACAGCCACCAGGCTGTCTGGCAGCTCTCTGTAGTCAGTCCAGGGGATGCCAGGCTTCTCTGACAGTAACCAGAATGGTAACTTATTCTGTCAGCAGCCAGGTTGCAGGCTACAAAAGCAAAGAGCAGGAGTCATATTTTAAGAAGACTTGCACTTCTTTGGGTTGATTTGAGCATTAGTGCTAAATTCCTCCAGCTGCTGCTGCTGCTGCTGACAAAAAACAGCAATGCACGTTCTTGATGTTGTTAAATTACTGATATATTAATTGCTATCTCTTCTGGATGCTGCATTTTTCATGTCTGTTTATTGCCTTTTGTTGATGCCTGCTTAAGATAGCATGGGCAGATCCTATGTCTTTGTTTTAGTTGCTTGGCTACTGTAAAATGTTATCTTAGCTTTTGCTGAGGTGCCACACATGCTTTATTGATGATTGTCCAAACAAGGAAATATATAAAAGATGTTGGTGAATGCTGCACTCGCCTGGTTCTGCTGCTTTTGCTGGAGATGTTACAATATGCTTACTTTGCTTTGCTACTACAGATTCTCTGTATGATAATGTAGAGGGTAGGCTGAAACCTTTCATTTTCACATTGGGGTCATGGTCAATGCTAAAGGTGATATTATCTGTATCTTAGGATAGCAAAGGAACTGTTGTTCGTGGACAGCTGCTTCACTAAATTGCAATGGATTCACTTCTGGTAATTGTTATAAAGAAAATGTATTTTTCCTGTTGACTGTGTTGCCAGATTTTTCCCTTCCTTTCTCCCTGTGAATGTCTCCAACAGAGAGAGATTTAAGTCTCTAAACTTGGGATGTTGACTTCAAACTTCTTCCCTGCCAAAAACTGGAAGTAACCAGCATTTCTGCTCTAGGCAGTTTCTATTTATGCTTACATAAAGTTATGTCTTTACATATCATGAGCACTTCTGACTAAATTGTTTTCTTGAACTCACAGTCTGAAACCTCTTCTAAAGCCTCTGAATAAGCTATGTTTCTTTTCAGTCAGTCCAAAAATATTTTGTCAGCAAATAAATGAAATAATTACTTTTTACAACTGTTTTACTTCCTTCTTTAGTATTATTGCAAGCTTTTTCTTAATTATTCCTGCCTTTTGGCAGTTGCAGTGCATTAATATTTACAAGATGAGATACAGTTACAAGATGAGATACAGTTTTCTGTTTATATTAGCAGTCTTCGGTCTGTGAGATCTGGACCAACCAGAATGCAGGATATCCTTTCTCATCGATTCATCAGGTTCATAATGTAAGATACAGTGATAAATGGCTATGTTGTCACTCTATGGATGTACAGTCTGTTGCCTTGGTGTTCTCTCCGGGTGTCATGTCGCTGAAATGACGAAAGCAGTCCGTACCTTGTCCTCCCTGTGCGGGGGCCATGTGCGCACACATTCATGTATCGTGCCTGTGGTTAGCGTATGTCAGCTCCGTGGTGTGCGTGCCTTCAGGACAGGGGGCACCGCCAGCAGCCGTCTCGCTCAGGGGAGCTTTGGGTTCTGTTCCTCATGTTTTTGTTCAGCCCCTCTTCCAAAGCGGGAAACTGTGTAACCAGCTCGGTTTGCACAGTTTCGCCCCTGCAGTGTGTCGTGCTGCCCTCTCTGTGTTGGTCTTTAGGCTTTGCCCAGCTGAGGTTGCCCACTGCCTTTGCAGAGGCACTCTGGGGCAGTTAGAGGGAACGCTGACGGTGCCCTGAGTTTTTGTCACCTCTGTGTCAGTCACAAGTGCTGTGCACGTGAGAGCAAACCTGGTGATCCATACTGCAGTGTGGTAAGGATGACAGCCGGTTTTTCAGCAGAGTATCTGAGAGCAGCTGTAGGTTTATCCTAATTCTGTCATGCCTCCTTGGAACATTTCTGCCAGAGAGGGGTCATTTTGACTACTGAGGTTCAGAAGTATTTTAAATCTGAAGTACTCCCTGAATCTGTTTCCATTATTTCAAAAGCCAAACATTTAAGGAGCTAAAAAAATTGTCTTCCTCTGTGTATTAAAACACAAGCAAATAATGAAGATTTGACTGGTCTGCAGAACATTTAAAATTTTTACAGGGAGAAAACTATGAATTTTTCAGCCAGAACTGTTGTATCCTTGTGTGCTCCAGTTTGTTGTTGTCATGGTGACTAATACACGTTACCATAACCAGGCATGAGGCTTAACAGGTGAAAAGTTATAAGACATGGTCCTTGCTAAAAATAACTACATTCAAACCTCTCAAAACCAGGCCTTCTTGGTTTTTTTTCTTTCTTTTAACATGGAAGCTTTTTAACTTGACATTTTTATAAAAAGATGAGGGAGGTGTTAGATTTTTATAGAAGATTTATTGAGGTTGCTTCTTATCTGTGACTATCTCTGCATCCAGGTGCCTTTAATATGAGTCAAATACACTTCTCAGAGAATGGGATGAGATAGGAAAATGTACAGCAATTGTAGAAAAAATTGTAGAGAAAATAATAGCTGTAGTCTGCTTCTGTCGCTCATTTGACATCAAGCATCCAAACCTTTCTAGTGCACCTGCCCATTTTCAGGGTTAGAAAATACTGTTAGAGCACAAGGTATTGTTCTCTGAGGCTATTAAAAGTTGTCACTGCAAAATGATTAAATCCTTACCATCCTGGCACCTGCTTTGAGACCATTTTTTGATTATAAATTTTCTATCTGCAAAATGCAGAGCAAAAAATTCTGCTTTTTCAAGGTAGCTGAGGGCAAAGAGAGGAAAGGTGCTGGTTAAAGTCATAGGGTTAGAATACTAAACCACAGGCAGTACAGCAAAAACCATGTGATAAATTGCACAGCTGTCTGATGAGCTGTAAAGTTGGATGAGGAAGAAATTATCTCTTGCCTTTCTACTTCATCAGAGAGATAAATATCTCCATCCGCATATTGTGTCATAAAAAATACATAATCTTAAATGTTTGATTATTTCTTATAATTGCAAATTAAATATTCAAACCAGAAAATTCTTATTCTGTCACATCTATTTTTAAAACTAAAATCAAACATTATAATTGGTCTTGCGCAGCAATTTATGAACGTTTCTGTACTGCTTGAAAAGTGTTTTAGGTGCTTGTGAAGGACCTGAATCTCAATACATCACCCATAAATTGTTCCACATCAACTCCTCAGATTTATGATTACTAGTAATTAATATTTTTCCACCCTGACTTGAGCCTTGTGGTTTTAAGTCTTCTCTAGGTCAAAGATGGTCCTATTTTGGATTTTACCTGACGTTAGCTGTCTTCATTACATCCTAAATCTCAGAATTTCAATATCTGGCTAGAACCAGTCAGCTGAGAAGCTCCCTTTCTTCTTGGTGTGGTTTCTAGACACGGATTTATGAAAGTATTTAACTGTCTAAATTTTGTTTAAAAGCTTTTATTCCCTAAAAAAAGAAAAAAAAATAGAAGGAAAGAAAATTGCATGGAGAATATGTAATAGGAATTACACTTCTAAACATGTTCATGGATCTGGGCTTTGGTGACTACTCGGTTACAACTCAGTCTAAATAGGTTATGAATACTACCAGTAGTGCTGTTTAAAAATTGAAGGAGTTTGGTAAGAAACAAAAGGAAAGGATTCTGGGAGCCACTTCTGCTGTATATTAACACCTATGATACAGCTTTAAAAACAAATTTTGACTATGTATGGTCTCTTCTCCATCCATCATAATAGTCTATATCTATGTCTTTAATTTTATGCACTTTTCTTAGTAGCTGCTCCCTCTACAAGACACATGGAAATACATGAAAGGCCTCCAGGGGCAGTGGTCTGTCAGGAACAGCAGAAATCCTGTATGTCTGCATTCCCCTAACCTCAGCTCAATTGCTTGTTTGGAACATCCTAGAGATATGTATAGCAATCTTGGCAACTGTGTTTTGTCTAATTTAAAGGAGTAGGTAGTAGGATGATTATATTTATAGAGCATTCAATGGATGCAAACATAGTCTCCACACTGTCTCATACACTAGTGTCTCATACACTAGTTTTATTAGCCTGGTTGAAGATTATTTCTCATTTCTTTATAAAATGGAGCCAAAACAAGAGGTAATCATTGTTCCCGTTTTTCTGCCTTATATTTACAGACAGAAACAATACTCTATGCTTTTCATATTTACTGTGCAAAAGGGAAACAGACTGTAAAATTATGTACTCACTTTCCTCCTTATGTACCCTGCTTAACTTGCCAGTGCTATTCCTTTCCTACATGTGAGGAAAGCCACCTGCTGAGACGTGCAACAGAAGGGTTTGGAACACTACCCCTGGTCACTACCCCTTGTTCAGTAGAAATTCTGGTCCTGCCTCATGGCCATCCCTGTACTTCCTTGGTAGAGAGACTGGTGGTCAAAAGATGTACTTTTGTAGCTTTTCTGTCCTGAATTTACTTCCTGTCCACATAGGAACCTTTTGCTAAAAGGCCAGGATGTACCTCCTGAGCTCTGCTTCCTTACATAGAACATGCAGGAGTGTATCTTTATGGGAGGGGAGGGCGGGGGGGGCGGGGAAGAACTAAATCAAGTGATCTGTTAGCTGTGGCCTTGAACAGTTCATGAGAGACAGCAGACCACACTGTGAGAATTTGTGATGGATGCAATCCATTTTCTCTTGTTGTCAGTCTCCACTAATAAGGATGTAAGTAAGATCCTTACCCCTTGTAATATGACGGAAATCTTATTTTATAGGAAGAACTGCCTTGTAAAGAAATCAAATTCCCACTTCAGATTAAATAAGTTTTTATGCATTAGTGGCCAGAAGGATTCACTTCTGTGACTGCAAACTGCCAAAAATTGGAGCAACCGCTCTTGCTGTTTTCCTTTTAAAATCTGATGCTGAAGTCATATCCATGGTATATAGGCAAGTTAACTAGGCAAAACAGAAATTACAGTATTGTGTATTTGGTAGATTTGATAATGGTGCCAACAGTAACTAGGTTCGACTTGTTTTATGACGTTCTCTTGCTTGAAGTTGCCATATTGGCAGGGTAATGTTGATGTTTCCAGATTTATCTCTTGCTTTTCACTGCAGAGCTGTGCAAATGCATGTCATTTCATTATTTTGTGACACATGAAAATGATGTGCTTGTTCTGTTAACCCTGTCCTGACTTAATTAATAAGATGTGATTGCCAGACTTTGAATGTCTTCAATAAGATTTTTTTCATGTGTTTTTGGTGCTTCTTTTTGCTATGAAAGTCTAAACTTCTAGCCATGTTCTGTGTGAAATGCTGATGACAATTCCTTGCCAGTTTCAACACATATTTTTACAATATGACATGCATAGGAAATACACAGAAATAAGTGCAGGTAAGCAAAGAAGTAACATAATCCAAATTGAAATGATCATATAGGAAAGGGTAAAATAGTTTGAAAGAATGGGCAGACAAAGGAGGAGGATCAGGAAGAACAAGTGTCATTGCAAAAAAGACAGAGTTATGAGAAGAGGGCAATTGAGAGGCAGTCCAGACTGGATAGGAGAGAAGTGAGGGTGGTGGCAGAGGGAAGAGGGCTTAGGAAGAGAAAAGGTCCATCCATGGGTCATTTTCAGTTAAAGTGAGCTGATGCATGGGCCTGCAAGGTAGAAGGAGCCCCTAAGGAGAGGTCAGTTCAGGTCCTATGGATCTGTGATCAAAAATACACAATGACAAGTGAGGCCCAGACCAGCACTGCCAGGCTGGGGACATTCCTGTACTGATGCCTGCATTTAGCTCTTTTGGAGGGAAGAAGAGTGTGCAGCGAGGGGATTTGGCAGCAAACTTCACTCCTACCTGTGTTCTCTGAGGGCTTTGAGGAAAGAGAGGAGATGACAGCTCATAAAGGCAATCTCCTATATCAATGAGAACAATGGATGTGGAAGGGCAATGTTAGTACCTCCACAATGAGGCATTAAGAGAAGGTGATCAAAGTAAATATTCGTAAAGAGATTAAAGAATGCCTCATGTGTTTGAAGAATGTATAATAAGTCTTCAGATCAAAGCAAAGTCTCTGTTATTTAGCTATTAAGGAAAGTTAGTTATTGGTTATATGTGCCGAATAATGTAAGGCATATTAACTGTGCAGAAAAGCTTGTAAAACACATAGCAGAATTTGTGAAAGGCATTTTTGTGCATCTCATGATTTTTTTCAAGTGCTCTCATCCTCATATGTGTATTGTAAACACTTATTTTAAAGGGACATTTCCAGCGCCTAATGATTTTATTCTCAAAGCAAAGAGATTTAATTAAAGCCTCATTAAACACTAAAGTAGATGACTTTATCTAGAGATTAAATAATGAAAAATGTTGTAGGAGTTGTGTTCCCTTATTTTAGTAACATGGCTCTATGTGTACAAAATAAATCCTCTTTAATTGAGCACAACAGTGGAGGGCTACTTTATAGTGAATTTTTCTGCACATATTCTTACATCTTGAACAACTGTGATTTTCAGACAGGAGACTGGGGAGAGCCTTCAATTACCTTGCGACCTCCAAATGAAGCCACAGCATCAACGCCTGTACAATATTGGCAACATCATCCAGAGAAACTCATCTTCCAGTCATGTGATTATAAAGCATTTGTAAGTGTTGGTAAATTTAGTGGTTTCATTTGAGGTAGATATATTAAACTTGGATTTTGATAGGCTGTTGTGTTTTACTTTCATTTATAATATTTTTTCAAAGAGATAGGTCACTACTTCTTAACTACTGTGATTGTAATAAATGAGAAACAAGGATGCACAGTACTTTTTTATATGAATTGTGATACATTGCAGTCCATGTGGCATTAGTGTTAGAGAAAGGGCACTATGAGTAAGTGGCTAAGTGTTGTTGAAGTGACAGTGAGAGCAAGCACCTCTTTTCCTCTCTTACAAATCCCTGTCTAGTAGTTATGAAAGAATAATAGAACTTAGTATACCTACCTTTATGCTGTGTGCACAGCAGTTAAAGTAAGTGTTGCCTCACCTGAACTTCATACAAATGTTTTTGGGAAAGGAAATAGAGAAAAAGGAAATTAGGGTCCAGAGTGTTTTCCATCCATGGGACAAGGGCACATTCAGACCTCTCCCAACCTGATGGCTACTTGAAGTACCAGTGGCAGTCAGTTCCATCAGGGCAGGGCGTATTTATTTTTACCTCCATGTGGTTGCAGGTGATTACCACTTCCCATCCCTAGAGAAATGGAGCTTCCCTCTACAACTAAAGACAATTAGTCTTCTCTAGCTGTTATAAATGCTTGTGGAGGAGAGAAAGATCTCCTGTGGTATAGAAAGTCATTGGAAGGCTTTTTTTTTTTTTTTTTAAGAAAAACAGTTTTCTGAAGTCTTGAGTTCCCTATCAACAGGGTAAGGGGACTGGAGCTTCTAGGGAGCTGAAGAGGTACCTCAGCCTACCTTTTTAAATCCCTGCATTTTCCCTTCTGGCTTTGCTGAAAAGCATTGTTGAAGTTGCTGAAGGTGCCTGCCAGCCCAATGTGGGTCCTCTCTGGAGGTGGTCCCCCCTATGAAGGAAGACTGGCCTATGGTACAAAGGAAGGGGCAGTAGTTGCAGTAACTGTAGGATGATGGCTGGGGATTAACTAGTGGTCTGGGACACAGGTTCCTTCATTTGAAGGAGCTTGATCTTTGGTGCTTTTTAGGGTAATTCTCTATTCACTTAATACTGCTGCATTATGGGGAATACTTGGAAGTTGCTGGACTTTGTTTAAAGCATATCTAGGAAGGTAAGAATTAGAGACTAAATGCAGGTGAGACAGAGCCTAGCTCCCACTGAGGAGGGGCAGAAGGGATGTTACAGACCTATCATTTTAGAGCACATCTGTATCTTCCATCAGGCACCAGGGGGTTAAAATTGTCATGCATGCAGTCATTATCCCTTAGTAACAGTAACTAGAACCTCTGCCTTCGTCAATAAGTTACAGTCAAGGACCATCTCACCTGCTCTCAGTCTTATTCTCCTACTATTCAAAACCTCCTTGCTCACCTCAGATTGAAAAGGAAGGTTAGCAACTTCTAGTTCCTTAAATATTTTTCATAGTTTTCAGTGAAGTGTACATGTTTATCTTGAGTGCCTTTTCTCTTTTTGCATGGTCCAGCAGTAAATTCATAATCTAATGTAACCTTTGTAGTAGACTGGAAGATGAATCATTAAAGAAATTAAGTTGGAATGACCAGGAATATCCAGATTAGTGGTGATTAAGGAAAGACCTTCCTTTCCTAAGGACCATGTGTCCCTGATTTGTTTCAGCTCCTTGAGCTGTATTGATCTCAGCCTTATAGAGTAAAACTCTGGCTTGTAGGTTGTAATTGGGGTAGCTTTCACTCTATACCACATCAATCAGTTAAACTGTTCGATGTTCTCTGTGTTGCTCCCATATGCCCTGGGTGTTTGAGAAGGAATGTTTCCAAAAGCACAGCACATCAAAAGGAAGCAAAATTTCCTCCTAGAGTTTCAAATTCTTCTGACAACTAAATTGGATGGTACTACTGTGATTTGGGTGTCTATTCCACAGTCCACCTTGGGAAGCATTTCTGAATGCCTTCAGCTGAGGCTTTTTGCCGCTGTGCAGATGGGACAGGAGCTGTCCTTCTCTTCTCTTTCTTCCTCTTCTGCTGTAAGCAAAAAGCACTTCTTTTTTATCCTGGTGCCTGACCAACTAGTAGCTTTCAAGGAAAAAACAATTTGTTTTAATGTAGTCTATAAAAAATGAGAGGAAAAAAGAAAACAACCTCCAAAGCAAAACGAAAAACACCCAACCATCCAACCAACCGAACAAAAAACTGAAAACATTAATTGCAACCTGACCAGAGAAGGCTAAGGATTCCAAATGCATCAGACAGCCAGATTCAGAGAAAAATTCAGTTCAATTCAATATGGTTTTTTTTTACACTTCTGATTTCAGAGCTTGCTTTAATTTTGTTGTTTTTCTTCAAGGGCAATATCAAACTGTACCATCAAATTAATGCCCAAAGCCCTATTCACATCACCATCGAGCCCCCATCTGGACTCAGAGCTGCTCATTTTATGAATCTTTCACATCTGCTGTCCTCTAGGAATGCCCTTCATTTTTTCCATTATGCTTGTGCTTATCTGGTAGTGTTGATGTTGCTCACTGGCCCATTTATAATGCCCTATAAAGTGTTTCTCACTAATTGTTGTGTTGGCTACTCTCTACATTAAAATATTTATGCATATTCTTGTAGGTCAGAGACTTCTGCAGTACACAGTGTAGACTGAAGGCTTTAAAGAAAATATCTCAGTTTAGGTCAGGAGACTGGATAACTGAACCAGTACACTCTGTTCAGTTGCAGCTTGCATTCATCTGTAACTGAAGTTCTTTTGATAGGTTCTTGTCTAAGCTGAAGCTGGTTCACCATCTGGTTGAGTGAGCTTAGGCTATTTCCTAGAGGAGTCAGTCTGGTAGAGTGAGAAGGGTCAGCAGTGGTGGGCTGCAGCATCCTCTGGCAAGAGGCTCCTGCCCACAGTGCTTTCTGTCCTCCTGCAGCCTACTGACCATATTCTCGCAGTGGCATGACTTCAGCTCCCGTGTTGCTCACTTAGGACTGGAGACTTAGGAGGAGCCATGGCCTTGTGCTGCAGTGAGAATACAGAGAGAGACTTCTCTGTGGCTGGGGAAGAGTAGGTGAGGGGTGCCTTGCTGTGCTTTCTGCTCAGTTAAGCCTAACTTGCATGTGACATCACATAGAAATTCAGAAATATCCCTTTTGCACAGAGCTCTAAGAACACATGCACACCAACAGATATGCATGCCTGTAGCATCTGTAGGAGAAATACAGAGTGTGGTGTGGCTTTGGTACAGCCCCGTTAGCCATAACATGACCTCTTGCTGCTAGATGGGAATGGCAGGGATGATGCAGCCAGCTCCATCCCAGGAGGAGCAGCACCATTCAAACATGGTGTAGGGGGATACTGAGACCTCAGAGGAGCAGAGGCTGCTGTCAGGGTGCAGGAGGGCTCAAACTGTGTGTGCCAACAAGTGACACAGTGAGGGAGAGATCTTTAGCACAGGGGCTGTGTCACTGGGGCACTGCCTGTCTTGTTACCCTTGGACATGAGCAGGCTCCTCTGTGGACACAGTGGTTTCCAGTGAGCTGAGCCAGGACACAGCACCCTGCTGCTTCCTCTCATACAGCCCTCCTCCAGATCACTAAAGGCCTTGAAATAATAGTTCAGGGTCAGTCTTTCCTTAGGAAGAAATAATGGTTTAAGCTAGTTTTGGTAGAGATTTATTGTCTCTCTTTACTGACATCAGGCTCTGCTATTTGCACATAAATTAGTTACAGATTGAGTACACTGAGGTTAAGATCACTTCTGGCCTTCTCATCCACGTGATTGCACACGTAACAATAAAAGTTTGGCAGATGGCAGCTAAAAAAAGCAAATTCTCCATTTTATAGTCAAATGGCTTTTTAAAGATGGAATCTAGTATTTGTTTGTTGTTTCCATTACTAAAATGATAAGCTAGAAGACATTCAGATATTGTTTCAAAGAACTCCAGCTGATTCAATACACTTTTTGCTGTGCATTCTTGTTTCATGGGTTAATCAACACATTGGTTTAAATGATTTGTCAAAGAACTGCAGAGTAAAAAAAATCTAAAGCAATGTGTTAAGAAATTTATTGCTACCACTAGGTTTTTTTAAAAGATTTTTAGTGCATTTTTGCAGATGTTTGTCAGTTCTGGAATTTCAGTTAATTTAAGTTCAATGGATTTTTGTTCTAGTATTTAGGTTCTATGCTGGTAAAAGAGTTAAGAGGCACAGAGTCAACACAGGATGCATGTGCAAAGATGAGGGTAAGTTTGTAAATCTACTCCTTTCTCTATTGTAGTGCTATTAACATCAATGTGATTGGTTTTACTGTACCCTTTTTGCATTTATAATGTACTGTTACCCATTTCCTTTCCTTGCTTTTACATTTATGTTCAATAGGAAATCTATTCTGTCTTATATCTTAATTTGAAGTAATACCAAAATTTAAAGATAAATTTTTATTTTGCATGTTGTATCTAACAAAAAAACCCAAATGTATGTGTTATGCTTTCTCATTAATCATTGAGTATGTTTCAAACTACCGTCCACACAATTTAAGCATGCCCATATCCAATTGTTTTATAAACACAGTTTATAGCTTTTATATGATAATCTAGATTGAATTTTCAATGTTCAATATGAAGTAGTAAATATACGATGTGTTATCAAACACATCAGTTTTTACATATGGTCTAATCCAACCGTCACATAATCCTATGGACAATTTTACTCACATGAGTATTTCCTTTAATTATGATTTACTTACATGCTTTTTGTTTAAAAGGTGAAATAGGGTTTAACTCAGGTTCATTTGATGGTGGAAAAGCAACTAGGTTTCCTTTAGACTGTTAAGAATATGTTTTGCTGTGGCTCTTTGGCCTAATGCTGGTTTGTAGAAAATTAAAGTAGTCTCTCTCCAAGAAACATTGCTGCTGGAAACTCAAAACAAGCCACAGCCTAATTTATTCCTAACTGTAGTTGTAATAAGAACACACCTGTTCACAGCCATGGTGAACATATCATGGTCTGGCATGATTAATTAATGAAGAATATAATTGTTTGCTAATCTACCAAATGTGTACAATTACCTAGATGAATGAACAAAATCTTTTCTTCTGTGTATCGTACATCTCTTATGCAAGATGTCTGTGAGCACAGGATGTGACATTCAGATCAGAAAGCTGGAAGATGTGTAAAATTCATGCCATTAGACAACCATTTCTTGCTGGTTACGTGTGTGCAGTTTTAGCTAAGGGCTGGCAGTAATTCACAATTACTAGATTGCCTGAAGATCTGGGGCTTTTCAGCTAATTACATGCTAATCATTCCTTACCTGGGCTTAAACTCCTCTGGAAAGAAACCTAATAATTTGACACAGAGGGATCTACAATCACATACACATGTTCTGGAGAATTAATTGAGGCTGCAAGCATACCATCTTCCAATCCAGTCTTGAAACTGTCAGGCTTAGCAGTTCAATTCTTTAGGCGTATGCCTGTGCAGAAATTGGGGCAAAATTTAGCACCATAGTATCATATGGCAACTTTCTGACTGAACTAGGAGGCTTAACATCAAAAAAGTACTCTTATATAAATAAATTATAGGCATTTTAATATATATTTCTATAAGTAATAACTTTGGACAATTAAAATTACACAACTGAAAAAAATAAGTGTTTGAAAATAGGTTTAATTTAGAATACACATTTGCTATATAAATAGTGCAGTTGCACTAGTTTTCTATAAGTCCATACAGGACACTTATATAATACAGTGGTGGAGTTTATGTACATTTCTTTTTTACGTTCTCTTTTGAAACAGTTGTTCTGTGAGAGTTTATTTTATGGTTTGAGGTCTTTTTATTGCAAAGATATTTGAATAAAACAGTTTTTAATCAAGATTTCATCTATTCTTTCTATGTAGTCCTTTTAATCATGCTCCTATTCAAGTCAAAAGCAAAAACTTTTGACTTAATGGGAACAAATTATTATTTTAGCCTGTTTTCCAGTGAGAAAAATGTATATTTTTCCAAAACTTTCACCCTCTGGGTGTCTCCTGAAAGTTGTTGTCTGTCAATTGGGAGTCCAGGTTGTCCAAAGTCATCCTGAAATTTTGCTGTGATGTTCATTATTGTATTTAAGTAACCTTGGGTTGTCATTGAAAAGCTGGTTTCGGTTATAGTTGCATTTTACTTTAAATGTATTGAAAGGTACATTTAACTTACAAGAAAAGGAGTAAAAAGCTAGATATATTATTTCTCTGGCTCTCAGGTACTGAATTCTTTACACTTGTCCAGTGTCTCTAGAGTCAGCAAGACCTTTACATAGGCTTGTACTATCATGATAGAACAATATTCTTTTTTTATTCTAGTATTTTGTTTGTTATTCCATGCACATATTGCAAAACTATTCCCTGCTGCTATCTGAAACATGGTGGGTATGGGGGGAGGTATGTGACATATAAACTTGTACCACATTGAGGTCATGCCCCACAATTTTTTTTTATCTCTCTGGACTCAGCCACATAATGGTTTTATGGAGAATGTATGAAAATTAGATATCTAATTTTTCTGTCAGTGTGGTTTTTGATTCTCCATCTTTAACTAATGCTGCTCTCAAAAATGTTGGCATTCACTGGAAGTCTTTCAGTCAGCAGGTGTACAAGGATGAAAGAAGTGTATCAGTGAAAAAAAATCTTGATCTTCCTTAATCATTTATAAATACAGAGAAACAACAAAAATTACATGTCTGCTGGCTGCAGATCCCTCACTGTTAGTTGTAGATGCTCCCAGGGCTTTCAATTTTTGCAATTGATGGTTTTGGTTCTCAAGGGAAGTGTCATGCGGATATCCCTCATGTCTCTCCACAGAGAGGCTTACAGCAGCCTCTTTCTTGTAGCTTAGAAGTGAAAGGAGATCCTAAATCTGTAATGAAAAAAAAAGAACACCAATAATTATTTTTAAAAAAAAGAAAAACAAACAAAATTTAGCAATCCACTGTGCTTCTCAGCATTGTGCAGCAGTGTGCTCTAGCAGGGCAGATGATGGACTTGTTTGGGAAAATCATGCAGATGCAATAGCTGGAGCTCAACACTGGGGTCAAGGTTATACATGCTTTTTTTCCCCATCCAAACTGCAGATTCTTGCAACCACACAAAATTATGCATATTTGTCAAGAACTTCACTTTTCTATTCATATATTTGCACTATCTTATATTTTATGGTTTCTTGTTTGTTTCCAGCTATTTTCTCTCACAAACTCCCTCTCTAGCAGACAGCATTGTCTCCTTACCTCCATCCCCACCTGCTGTAAACTGACCTTTCCTACTTGGAGATTAAATCTTGCTGTCCTGTCCAGAACAGATTTATTAATTATATTTGAGAGATGCCTTCAAGAAGTTAAGAGCTTTTATCTTTTTCAGTGGGAAGATGGAATGGGAAATATCGCAAGTTGTGTTTTCAATCAGATTGCTGCCTTCATCACAATTCATCATAGGAACATGAAGGGAGAATAAGATGTGTTTGCCTCAAAATATAGGCAAGAATTAAAATTAAATTTGAGCTAGAAAGAGACTTGTTCTCTACAGAAGACTTAATTTGGCATTTACACGCTGGAATTCCTTGACCAGGTGGGAAGGGGATTGTTTTATATTTACTGACATGAGCACAGCAACAAGGCAGACTCTTTCTTTGCAGCTGTGTTAAATCACTGATGTTGCATACACCAACTGAACAGTCTAAACCGGTCAAATATTTACTGCAGCAGAAGGGAACTTGAGTTTGGTTCTGGGATCCTGCCACCTTCCTGACTATTATATTTCTTTCTTAAATATTTTCTTGTTAGGAACAGGTTCTTAAATTTCAGGTCAAAGTTCTAAGGAACCAGCCATATAATTCTGTTCACAAAGCAGGTATTTAAATGTCTTGCTCACTTAAGACAAAATGTCAAAGTTGGAGTTGCTACAAAATCTGATTCTCTTATCTCTGGAGAGGAAAGTGGAGCAGAGTTGTCTACCTGAAAACAGGCAACATCTGGGGTCTTCCTCCTTTCATTTCTTCTTATGTAAAGAAGGATCTGAATTTAGATGGCAATCTCCTTGTTTCTACTAAACCCTTTCTTACTTCTAATTTCTCCATTTCATTTTTCCTCCAAAAGTAGAAGTGTAGAAGTCTGCATATGCTTTGTGGTAAAACTGCCTAGGCAAATACCATGTCAGCATCAAACATTATTTTGAGATTTAGATTCTTCAGTCTCTGCTCTCCTGGGACTTGTAGCTCTGCCTCTCTCTTGTGTGGCTGCTGCTTTCAGAGGGTCTGCAGTGGAACAGGCACATGGATATTACTCAAAAGGAAAAAATAAGCAGTGGTGCAAGATCTTAGAGACATTCAGTCTCTACGCACATCAACATCATGCTGTACCATGTATTCAGCAGATTGTACGTCCTTGAATTCTGGCTGAAAGGAATCTAAGGGGCAGGAGGAATGCAGAGGAATGTTTAGAGATATTACAAAAGAAAAAACCCTCTCACTCTCAACTAGGTGCATTATAGGTGCACTGCAAGTGCAATGTTCATATTAATGATGTGGCTTGGAGACATCCACTAACTGTAGAGCAGTAAGGCAGTACCACGAGGATTACAGATGTAGTTTTATTCCAAGAAGTGTTCAGTTATGTCAGTAATGCATTTTTAAACCTTTTGGACTGAGAGAAGTTAGGTATTTGTTAAAAGGCAGATTGCATAATTGTATGTAAATATTTGTTAAAAGGCAAATTGGCTTCAAAACTAACTGGTCAAATGTGGACTTGGACTTTTAATTCCAATTTCATCTCATGCATGATCTTGTCAAAGTGATTCATCCAAGCTTCTCTTCCCCAGCTGCCCAACGGGGATGATTGTCCCACTTTGCTCTGCGCTGGTGCAGCCTCACCTTGAGTCCTGTGTGCGGTTTTGGGCACCACACTAAAAGAAGGAAATAAAGCTGTTAGAGAGTGTCCAAAGGAGGGCCATGAGGGGAAGCCTTATGAGCAGCAACTGAAGACACTTGATCTGTTCAGCCTGGAGAAGAGGAAACTGAGGGGAGACCTTATTGCAGTTACAACTTCTTCATGAGAGGAAGAGGAGAGACAGGCACTGATCTCTTCACTTCTCTGTGATGACCAGAGACAGGACACAAGGGAATGGCCTGAAGTTGAACCAGGAGAGGTTTAGGTTGGGTATTAGAAAAAGGTTCTTCACCCAGAGGGTGGCTGGGCACTGAAACAGCTCCTCAGGGAAGTGGTCATAGCACCAACCTGACAGAGCTCAAGAAGCATTTGGACAATGATCTTAGGCACATGGTGTGACTCTTGGGGATGGCCCTCAGTAGGGCCAGCAGTTGGATGCAATTATTCTTCTGGTTCCCTTCCAACTGAGATTTCACTGATTCTGTGAACTATTTAGTGAAGTTTCATAAGCCTTAAATAAATAGCAGACTTACAGGTTTGATAGTAGGTGGTACCAACACGTGTTTTGAAATGTGCAGTCTGATGCCATAGTTGCTACCAGTTTGGGGAAAAGTTCAGGTTCTATAATGAAATGGATTCCAGTATATAATTGAATAGGAGAATTGCCAGCTACAGTGTTCATCTAGATATTAAAAATCAATATAGGACTGAAGATTGATTTGCAAAAGTAGAAAGCTAAGATGAAGACTTAAGATTTTATGGGATCAAAAACTTTCTCTTGGAATTTAGTTACGTATGGGGTTGTTAGTGACTTGTCATAGCTGAATAATGTTTCTTAACTGTGTATTTGCAATATCAAATATAATTACATATAAACCTAAAAGTGAGCCTGTTTTCATTTTTGCCACTGTATGAAAGCTGAGTAATCTAGTTATAAATGCATATATAAGTACATTGAAGCGGGCAACATGGCAAAGTAGAAGTACCAGTGCATCCCATTTCCTCTTGGCAGGAAATAAATAAATGAGATGAAAGATTTTCAGAGGGGGCTGCATTACACCCTGTGCTACAGTATATCAAAGGAATTCGTTAGCATCTTACTTGGACACCATTCTATGTGCATTTCTGAATTTCTTATTCAGCTGCTTTGTGTGGGTGTGTGCTCAGAGATACCATGGTTTGTATATTGCAAGAGCATTCAAAGGTGTTAAATTAGTGCTCTCAGTTCTGCATAGAATAAGGTATTGAGGTATAATCCTGTCTTGGCCCTTCAGGGTTGCAGGTTTTGTATTTGCTTTAAAAAAAAAAAATTAAATATTTAAAAAAAAAAAAAATGTTAGTTTTATATTACTTTATTAGGTCCTCTGCCTCTTAAGCCATTGTTAATTACCTTGATTTGTTAGGCATGCTGGCAGGTGGGATCTCAAATTAGTTGGATTTTAGTTTATATTCTAAATAAATGTCTAGTAGTTCTGCACAGCCTTTAACTCAAAATCAATATGCAAGTGGAAATGCTTTACCTACTTAAGACAATTTGTAATACTACTATAATATGAAAATGAGTTTAGATTCTGGATATGAGAGTCATTTTTTTTTTCAATTAAACTAAAGAAAATCCATGAACAAATGAGAAGCAAGATTGTACTCCCTCTCTTGCTCTTGCTGGCACCACTGCTCCTGCATCTCCTTATGACCCATTTCAAAAAGAGAAATTGGAGCAACACTGTCCAAGCCTATGCAGGGTTTTGGCACTGTCCTACATAATGGCAGCAGTGGGTTCAGATGCAAACTCAGATTAGTCTTAAGTTCAGACCTTTATTGTAAAAGCAGTGTCTGTAGTAACCATGTAGTTATGCAGAAGGTACCTTCTTCCACTGGGCTGATCTGCATTGTGGGTGCTGAGGGGATAAAGCAGCTTCATTGCAGCAGCTGCATTAAAATACAGACAAAACTGGTACTCCTGATGTTCCTTGTTCTGAAGAAAAAGATGCTCTGTATCTTTTGAGAAGTCTGGGGAAGCTGCACATATGTCAGATTAGATTTAGGATGGTGATGCTTTCTTCTATCTTCCTGTGTGTGCACACAAGCCTGTTTTATGGTTCTTGAATTATACATGGCCTGCTTTCACGTAGTCACCTACTTGTCCGGCAGCAAGGATTTCAGAGGTGGGACCAAAGCTCAGTCTCTCTGGTGGTGCAGACTGTGCAGCACGGAGACTCCTGCCTGCAGGAGCAGTGCACCCATGGAGTTGGGGCATGCACATCTGTCCTGACATAGGTGACCAACTGATCAGCAGCAGGCACTGGCAAAGAGCCTGGAATAGGCTTGCTGTTCACCCAGGTGGTTCTCCTAAAGAAGTGTATTGAAATTCAGAGCCACGTACAGTCACAAACAGTGGAGTTCATAAGAACTATGACCAGTTCCTGGCTAGTGAGCGCTTGCCCAAAGACAGTGTCCTGTCACTATGATTGCTTCTTTGTGAGATGAAATCTAATCCTGCTACTATGGTATGAACATGCCTTGGAGCGTGAGACCATATGTCAGCATGCACATGACATCCAATGCCAGCCTTTAGCTGTGGCTCCTATAACTTTGGCTCAGGTCCATATGCTTCCCATAGAGACAGCAGATGGACAAGAATATTTTGTCATTTCATTGTGTCCTTATGGAGTTGGTACAGTGGCTAGAACCTGAAAAGCCTGAGGAAAGGGAATACTGACTCCTATGTCCCACCTTTTTCTCAGATTCTGGGCACAGACATGGGCAGAGATGCTCACTTGGCCTGCACAGAGGTGTGAAATGTCTGAACAAGAAAGCTGTGGGACTTATCCTAGAATTCAGAGCCAAAGCATCTACAGTGCCTGAGTGAGAGTTATTCATATTATATCTCTGAATTTACATGTTACACATTCTGGCAGACAACTCCTTCATTAAAAAGAAAGGAACAACGAGCAAAATAGTGTGAGCTCACCATGACAACTCAAAACTGTTGAAGCCTGGAAACTGCTTGGAAGTAATAATTACCTGGTGGACCTCAGTTACTATATCACTAAGAGTTGAGCCAGGGAATGGAGCTGCATGTTTTTCTTGATGACACTGTCATAATAACATAGGATGTTATTCCGCTGCCCAGCTGTTTGTTTCAACGGGAATACAAGTGCAGAATTTTTACCCCAGATCATAATTCTACATTGGACTGCAGTCTTCCAGAACACCTTTGCACAAATCCTGGGGTTTGTATGGTTTGTGAGCTGATGAGGAACATCCTGTGCTCCTTACCAGCTGAGATGGTTTGGCTTAATAAATTACAAATGTCCATCAGTCTCTGATTCATTTCCTGATTTGCCAGGTGTAATTTAATAGCATTTTGATGAGCTATTTCACTCAGAGACAGTCTTCTGGCAGTTCACAACCCTGATTAAATACTAGAGGTCAGGTCTGGTCAAGACAAACCCAGGTGAACGTGGAACAGATGAAGATGATTAAATTACGAACTACAGGTCTAGAGGAAAGAGGTAGTTCGTATAATGTGGCCTGGCCAACAGGATGCTTTACCATTATGGCAAATACCAGACAGTGGGAATTATACAAAAAAACTAAAATATGTAAACTTAGTACTTGTGTTTATATATATACTTGTGTTTGTATACTTATGTGTACTTGTGTTTATGTACTTATGTTTTATACTTGTGCTATTGGACAAAAGGAATTTTGCTGTAAAGGAGGCAAGGAAGGAGGTAATTACAATAATAAAAATGAAAAAGAAAGCTTTCTTGTGTGTAGCTGTTGGACTAAAATGAAAGGGCAAAAGTTGGATGATTGCTGCCTTGCCAGATGATTAAAGTGATATTGTCGTATTTGTGAATATTTTGTCTAATATGAGCATATGCAGAGTTTATTGTTTGTTATTCTGATAGATGTATGTACTACAGCTTCTGTACAGACATTGTCATGCTTTCTGTGCATTGAAATTAAATTTTATGAAATATTCATTTGAGGTCTGTTATAGTCACACACACACACACAGAGGTAGGTGTTTGCCCTACTTTTGGCACGGATTTCTTTCTCCATTCAGTTCAGAGGCATGCAAATCAGACTAGTGTCTTTCTTAAGATATTGTCAAAATTTTTCAGGATGTTTTACCATTTAAGCTTTTATTTTTTAAAAGTGGCAAGCATTCTGGGTGAAAGGAGTTTTCTCTGGGGTAAATCGACACTTGATTGCTGTCTCAAGTCTCTCATAATTTGATGTGGAGAGATCCAATAGTCCTCTCTATTACATGGATGGATGGGGCTCTCCTTGAAACATTAATTAGAGGTTTTAGCCTGCATGGCATGGACACTCATTGCAGAACATAGCTGGATCTGTAGCTTTGAATTTTATGCTGACAAAAATGAAGTCTTTTTTGATTTTGGGAGGATTGAGAGCCAATAAGGAGACATGGTTAGAGGGATTTTTTAAATTTTGTTTTGTTTCTGTTTATTTTCCTCTTTAGTTTAGTTTAGTTTTCCTCTTTAGGCATTGCCTATTTTTTCAAACATATTTTTTTAGTTACATTTTGTGTTTTTAAGTTTCTATCTGCTTCTTTGGGTTGTTGTTTTTTTTTTAATAGTACAAAGCCACTGCTGCAACTTTTGTTCAGCTGCTTTAATGATCTTCCTGTGCACCAGTTCTAGACTTTTCAGTGTGTTTACACTCTCCTCCTGTGTGCTAATGTTTCTTCATGTTTACCTGTAACTGTCAAAAGTTCATTTCCTCTCAGGAAAATATTTGATTGATCTCTGTGATTGTTTGCAGATAGTCCCATGAATAAGCATTTTCTGAATGTTACCTATTTATCTACAGAAGTTTTGGGTAGAATAGTCAAGTCCATCATTGTCTTCAACGTTAAAAGAGTTCATATCAGTTATAAACTATCATGCCACATTTGGGGGTTTTGTTTGGCTGGGTTTAGGGTTGTTCTAGTAAATTTAGTCTGTAAACTAAAGAACATTTTTTTTCTGCAGAGAACTTAAATCTGCCCCAAATATTTTCCCAGTTTGTTCAGTGGGAAATATGTTTGCTGTGTGTGTCACATTGGAGGCACACAGAAGTAGACTACCATAAAAGGAAAAACAGTCTTATAGGAGGGCATGAACTGTAGGTAGGAGCACCTGGCACTGAGGGAATGCAGAATAAGCCTCTGTGCTAATTCATGTGTAAAGCAGCTTCCAGTAGCAGCTGCACTCGAACTGCAGACAGAGTGACATATACAGCACTGGGCTGATGGATTGACTGGAAGGCCTCATGGACTGCAAGGATACCTCATGTCACAAATACAGCTGCAAAGAAGGGAAAAACAGCAATATATTTCTAAATAACAACTAATTACAGCAAAGAAATGGTAGTACAAGAATTACTGTTGTGCTGTTGATTCTTTCAGCTGGGAAAGGCAGAAGAAAGGGAGGGAGGCAGTAGTGGATGGGACATTTCAGATAAATGTCCTAAACACACACATTTTGGGAAACACTGGTTGCATGAGTGGTCTTTTTAAGCCTGGAAAAGTTACTTTGTTCTCTTCCCATTTTGCTATAAAAAAGGAGACTTTTTACCATCCCCACAACAAACTTAAAGCTATTTTAGTTTTGAAACTACAAGAGAGCATAAATCCAGAGCACAGCAGGCTAAAGAAAAAGTTAAATATTTGTTTAACTTAGGTATTTAATCAGAAGAAGAGAGCACTGTTATTGTAATGCAACGCAAATCTAATAATATCTTCATTTTGATTTCAGAAGTCTACAGAACAGATGAAGAAAGTACCAACCATTGTCCTGTCTGTCTCTTACAAGGGAGTCAAATTTATTGATGCCACAAATAAGGTATGTGCAATTGCTGAATATTACCTTTTGTTTCTCACAACTAGGAGAAATAGTAATACCTTTGAAGGCTAGGACAGACAGATTTGCACTCTGTGTTTTCCTCTCCTTTTTTCCTTCTCTTTTGCCCAAAATGGATGTAATGTAATTGTCATACTCCAGAAACTCAGTCTGGAGGACAAGAGAAGCAGCTTTAATGGCTTATTTGGAAAACATTGTGTACAGCGTTCTGCTATTAAATGCAAGCTTATCACAAAAGACATTCAGCAGGTAGTCTCTGTGGAATCCTTTACTATATTCTTCTCTATACAGCCCCATAAATTTGTATAATAAATATATGTTCATTAATATAATTTGAGGAAATAAAAAAAAAAGATATCTCAATAAAGAATAAAGATGGTTTTATCTAGGGTCACCCATTTTAAGAATAAGAAACACAAGCCTTGCCTTGAATGTCCTTTCCAGACATTAAAACACCACAGCCCCTCTGTGAGCTGTTTTCTTGATACTAGCCATTTAACTACCTGAACTGCAGCAGCTTCTTAATGGTTACTATTCCTTTTTTTTTCATCTTCTTGTGTGGCAATGCTCCTGTACTTTGTTTCTTACATTTCTAAATACATCCAAATCTTTAAAAAACCCCAACTAACCAAAGCCACAAAAGCGAAATTAAGAGATCAGAGCACTCAGTGATGGATAGAGCAATGGATTATTGCTTAGCCAAAGTAAAATGTACAAGCTCTGTAAAGAGTAGTGAAGTAATGCATTATTTTCTCGTCTTTGTATGTCTAAAATGGCAAGGAAATACAATCCATACTGATGTTTTTATATGAACAGAAAAGAAATTATCTTTTCTGCTATGTGACTAAAACTGACTAAGCAATACAAAAAATAAATCTGACAACCTAGCTACCTGACCAGGTTAATAATCTATATAGCAGCTTTGTGTTGCTGACCATTCAGACCACACAGTACACCTAATGCAGCATCCATCAAATTTCCCAAATCAATCAGTTTTTGAATTTAAGAAGAACTGTGTTTTAAGTGGCGGATGGAAGCAGCTTTGTGAACTTCTGCTTGAGTTTGGAAGCCATATTTAGAGATAGAAGATGGCATAAAAGAAAAACTGAGGTGAAATTACTGTTGTTTCGAGTCTGGCATATCTGTCAAAGCAAAGGGAGCAGGGATTCCTGTCCACTCCTTTTTCCTTCCATTGATTCAAAACTGAGCTTCTACAACCCTCATTCCTTTTATGTTCTCTGTAGGACACAAATCAGGATGCTGTAATGCTATTAACTCCAACTTGGATAACACTGTTTTCAGCTCTTAAGTCTCCCCTTAAAGGAGATCATAAAGGATCTAATTGCAGTGTCCTTAGCTTTACAAAAAAAAAACAGGAGAAAAAAAATTAGCATCTTGTGTCTCTTTCTACAGTGCATAGAGTCTTATGTAAGGTGGAAACTTGAAAGAAGTTTGGCAAATTGCATTAGATGATTCTGGACAAGTTCCACTGAAACCTAGTAGTACAAGAGATGTATTGATGGAGTTAAATATGCCACGGTCCAATATTTTTTCTCAAGTGGTAGATTGCTTTCTCTCCAGTTGGAAATCTGCACTGCCTTTCCCTCTGTAAAAACCAGGTAATAGCCTGCAACTCTCCCAGATGCGTTGTTATCATCCTTGTCCACAGTGTGCTGTTCCCAATTCCTTCAAGACCCAAAACAGATTAGCACTAAGGTGAGAGCCTATCCAGACTTATACTGCTTCCATATGAGCTTATAGTTGATGGCGCTGGGCACCACTTAGCAATAAATGCATAGTTTTTAGCGACAAGACTAGCTAGCAATTCTGTGCTTGAAAACTCTGCTCTCATGGCAGTTCATCCTTTTCCTCTATGCCACCAAGCTAAGAATTTGTATTCCCAGTCATAGCAGACAAAGTTTCAGGTGACAAAGGGGCCCTGACCTCATTCCACAACACCTAATTTGGTGATGCCATGAAGCTTGACATGACACCATTTCTTTGCAAGTGTGGCCAGAAAGAAGGTGCTGCTTAGGGAAAAGCAAACTCGCAGAACTTTCTTATGGCTCACAGCTCACCCTAACTTCTGGGTGATTTCTGCCAGAAGGGAGATTGGCTGGCACAAGTTGGACAAACAAAAGGAAGGCTACTTAGCAAAACCCTGATCTCTCCAAGGTATTTCCTTGGCAGAACCAGAACTGACTTTCAGCTTCCCCACTTTTTGAGAAGCACTGGAGGTTTCTCTTGCCAAAATGAAAGACAATTTTTAGAAACACTGTACAGTGTCAGTCAGTGCCTGAAGAGAGTACCCGGAACAGGAAGCTGGTTTATAACCTTCTGTTTCCTACAGAATAAGACCATGGTCTACTGAAATGTGATAGTAGGACACAGTAAACACATGCACTGAAAAAATGTTTAATTTTGAAAGGAGATCACAGAGGATATCCTAGAACACCTAGGAAAAAAACCTCAATTTCACTACCAATTTCTATCCAGAAGACTTAGTTTAGGTATACTTTATGTTATTCAAAACAAATTTGATATGTGTATGTTTCTAAAATTCACTTGATTTAAAATTAAAACATTAAAATAATCTCCATTAATTTTGATTCAATGCAATTCCCTGTGTCAACCCCAAGTCACCTAGAAAAAGTTTCAGCATAGCACAGCTCTTTTCACATATGCTGCATAAATTCAGGTGATTATGTTGTGGCTCATGATTTGGCGTAAATGCTTCACATGTGATTTAAACACCTTCTAAACTTGAATTATTTCTGCCTTCTGAAGGACAATGTTGCCAACACTATGTCAACAACAGCACATTACAGCTCCATCTCTGGATATATAAATCCCTGGTTTTGGTATAATTCAAATTTTCATCCAAAACTTTATTGAGGATAAAAGTTATCACTTTAAGAACAAAGAAAATAAAATGCTTCAAGTAACATAAAAAGCAATCAATTGTTGAGCAGAGATTATGCATGTCATTATAAGTTGGCATATATTGAAACACAAGTACTAGTTTTGTAATTTTTATGAATAATGCATTAAACAGAAATAATCAAGTATGTTGCAACAATTTAAGAGGATTATTTATTTTCTTCAGTACAGTTTCCTTATCTCAGTTTTTCCATAATTTGAAATTTGGTATGCTTTTTTATTAAGATTTTTCCTAAGTCATGATTTCTTCAATTAGATATGTTAATACTTCTTTTTGATGATTTGGCACCAACATGCAAGGGGGAAAGTTGCCACTTAGCTAATGAGAGAACATATGGCAAAGCACCTAAAGTAATTTGCTTGTATGTATCAAAAAAAAAAAAAAAAAAGAAAAATTACAAAAAGGAGGTGGAGGAAACAAGGTGAGAAGGAAAAGAGACGAGTGAGGGAAAACCAGATATGCTCAGAGATTGTTTTAACTTGGACAGATGCCACTGTGGCAGCAGCAAGTGGTAGCTGTGTGAGGAACTAGGACACTATAGGTGTCACCTGTTCCATGATGCAGTAGTGATATCATGCTGCAGCAGGATATGTCACTGTGAGCTTTTGTGGGAATGCCAGAGCTACAGCCAGCAGGGCTACAATTCAAGAAAGCATATAACCCCCTAAATTCCTATTCAATGAATCATTCTTCTCTTTAAACAAAGCATTTGAAACACATGTGTTGCTGAAGCAAGACCTAATCATAAGCCACTCTGCTGTATCTTTTTCTCTGGCTTCGTGGTTCCTTTGGCCTGAACACAGTAATTACATATCAGCAGTTTATGTAAAGAGAGATCATAATTTTCTCTAAAGATTTTTTATTCCATTTGACAGACATGCCCCACCTCTCTCCCAGTAGTGTGCTATAGCTTACATTGGCTGTTGCAAGTAGTGTGGCTCAGTGCATGAACAGTTTCATTTTCCTACGTTTCTCTCGCCAGATGCTGCTGTCAATAAGTGGAGATAAGCTGACAGATCCCCCTGCAGTTGCAATTTTAGTAATCAGAATCCTTTAAATATCTCACGGTTTCAGTTATAAGTGATGTTTGCTGGTTTTTTCTCCTGAAGAAGTATAGCTAAAATTTGTCAGTGTGTGCAAAAACCTGGCTATTGAGCTTGCTAGGTTTCATCAGATCCTGTCTGTCAGTAGACTGAAACAGTGTCCCATTTTGATCGTTGTACAAAAGCCCAGGAACTTCATAAGATGCTGGTCCAGTGCTTTGAAACTGTATCTATAAATACAATTTTGAAGCCCTAGACCAGCATCTTATGAAGTTGTGTCCTGTGTGCCAGGAAACATGTCTCTTTGTCAAAGGACCCTGAATAAACTCCAAAGTACAAGTAGCCTCATAGGGAAGACTCTAGAACATAATGGTTTCCTACCAGATGATTGGCAATTGGAGAGGGTCAAAATTCCAAATACCTGTATAAGATCTCACATGGAGTATATTAAATCTCTTCTTATTAGGACATATCTGAAATACTTTGGTACAGTAGATCAACACAAATGTGAATCTAAACCCACACCTTTTACAGCTCTTTTAAATTTAATTCTTAAATTGATTGAAAATATTTTTTTTAAACAGAATATTATTGCCGAACATGAAATCCGTAACATTTCCTGTGCTGCACAAGACCCTGAAGACCTTTCTACGTTTGCATACATCACTAAAGACTTGAAGACTAATCACCACTACTGCCACGTATTCACTGCGTTTGATGTGGTCAGTTTATAGAAGATACTTCATTCAATAGTTCTTTTTATTGATAATAGTTACTTAGCTCTGTTAAAACATTTTCAGGATATATTAATGGTGATTAATGGAAGGCATCATTAATTTACCCCAGGAAAAGATTGCTGTAGGATAGCAAAAGGATGTTTCTGGAGAACAGCAAAGATTTTCTTTGATATCTCATTTCCCACCAGGAATAACTCACCTTTGTCACCTCAGCTGTTGACTGTAAACTTAGCAAGTAGCTTTTCCTACAAGTCTGGACGTGTAATTCTTCTAACCTAAGCTATAAGCCTAAGCCTAAGGCTTCCAAAACTTTGTAACAAGTATGTTTGGCCAGCCATTCTGAAATCCCAGCACATACCAAAAAATTGCCTTTATTTTGAAAGTAGCAAATTAATTATTTAATTATTTCCCTGTTCTGTAATTCTTGCCTACATATCTCATAATGTTACTTCAGCAAAAATCCTTGGAGTTCCTATTATGTTGGTGGAAAATTAGTAATTTCTTCCTATACTTACACTTTTCAGGCGGGGATGCACAAACTGTTATGGTTTCAAGAAATCATGTACATGTATCAATTAATTAACCAGTTAACCAGTTAGTTTACCAATTAATCAATTAACCAGTCATGCAGTTTTCAGCTAAATTTGGTGAACTAAATAGTGGCTACAGTTTTTATGACTAAGATTTATAGTCCAAAACTTTCAAGAAAACTTACTCTTTGAGTTGTGCACAAGAGAAATTTAAGGTACAATTAAAACGTCAAAATTATTAAAAAAAAATATTTTAATAAAGTATAATGTATATGAATTCTTGAAACGTGCTTACATGACTATAAGTAAGTTAAATCAAAAGAACAGAGTACCTGAACCACAGCTTTTTATTTGGAACTGGGGAAATAGTTAACATGCACAGCAATAGTGTGTGGGAGAATTTAAATAACAAGAGATACAGGTAGGTTAGAGGAATTTTAGCATTTTGGTTGAGTGCTTTTGTTATTTAAATTCTCTGCTGATATTTTAGTAACCACAGGGAGTAGAAAAACTTTGAAATTGTGTTAAAAATAGATAGACAATGATCAACAAGACATTACATTATATAGGTTTTAGTGATGTGTGAATAACTGAAATTAGACTGAGTGAGGTTATTATTTCTCCTGGTCCATTTAAATTCTACTTAATGGTTTTGAAGTACTGCAGTTTCATTTATAGGTTTAGTAATCAAGCAGAAACATAGACTCAGGTATTGCAGATGAAATTCATCTCCTTTCTTGACAAGGGAAGAAAAGTGATCCAGGAATAGTTATATTTTGCCCACTTCCTGTACCTTAGCAGGGGTATTTAATATCCAAGCACTTTAAATGGCTATTTTAAGCAATACGGAAACTTTA
This sequence comes from Polioptila caerulea, assembly GCA_013397295.1. Lineage (NCBI taxonomy): Eukaryota > Metazoa > Chordata > Aves > Passeriformes > Certhiidae > Polioptila > Polioptila caerulea. Next base: position 63,335 of record VYXF01002239.1, read on the forward strand.
ACTGTCTTAACTTGGTTTTATCCTTCAACCTAATCCTCAGTTGGGTGTTACCTACTCAAATATCCTCTTTTTGTGTTGTTTTATTTCTCAGGAACTAGCATTTTTTATGCAAGTACAAGCTCTGTAAAAACTAGCTAGATGTTCAGAATGCAAGCATACCATGAATTAAATTGTCTATTTAAAACCTAATGTTCATGTTAAACCGATGGTCCTGTTTGCTTTTAGAAATAATTCTACCCATCTGCCAATGGATAGAAGTACAATCATTTTAAGAAAATTAAAATTTAGAATGGTAGAAATCCACAATAAGGTGTAAGGCATTTTAAATCATATATATTTTGGTAATACAATATATGCAATGTTATGAAAAAAAAAATCATTCTCTTGGGTCCTTCAGTTTCTCAGGAAATGTGGGCAAAAATTATTTATAGATAAGGAAGTATTTAAGTATAATGACGTGCAACCAGAAGCATTAATGATACTAGGGGTAACAGTACATTTAACTTTAACTCAGAGTTAAAATTCTACAATCAAAACTGCAAAAACATCAGACTTTATACAGAATATTGAAGGGGAAAAGGTTTTGGGGAAGAACAGGATTAATTGCTCAATATTTGAAATCTACTTCACTTTCATTCTTTTACTAAGCAGCCTTAAATCTATGAGTGAAGGATTCCCTCTGGAGAAACAAACCATCAATACAGCTCCTATATCAATTTCTGGTTCATGTACTGGAGATACCCAAAGTAATTTCCATCAGATAATCCTTCATCGCCCAGTGCACCTATGACTGGAAGACAGCAAAAAAGTCAGTTAAAATGTAAGGAAACAATTAGCCATTGCAATAGATTGGCTGAGTTAAAGCTGAAGAATCCTGACTTGGACTGGGGCTCTGAATTGTAGCATTGCCTGGAAAACAAGGCAGTTGACCTCATTCCTCACCTCCCAGAAATTGTTGCTTAAAGGCATCAGCTTACTCACATTCCCTCTCTGCCTTACCGCACAAGGAGCAGGATTGCAGCAGCCTGGGAAGCACCACAGGCCTTTCTCTCTCCTTCTAAGGTGCTTGATGGGGTGCTGTGAGAGTCAGTGTCTCCTGCAGCAGCCAGGGGCTCTACAACTCCCATGCTAAGCGTCTGTTGGGGAGGGAGACTTGTATCCTTCCTTTTGTGCCACGTGCTTCTGAACTTAGTTGAACTTTTTAGTTCAAATAATCTCATTCCATCAGAAGAATTTCCACAATGGATTTTGGTTTGGTTTTCCACCCCTGTCCTGAAGGGAATCCTGTTCCTACCTGTCCGATATAGCCCCTGCAAGAAACAGCACCAACTCTGGTCCTTGTAATCCTCTCCCAGTACTACAGGTGGGAAATCCCTCAAACCAAGCTTATTTACTTATGGGGTTTTGTTCAGATAACTTCTAAAAATTGTACAAGGTACAGTTTTAAAGCCCTCCTTGTCTCCATTTGCAGACTTCCCTTTGTCAGGGCTCTACCATAGTATACAATATATGAAATTTACATACAAGCTATGATTCAGTTTGCATTTCAAATATTGAATAGAACAGTGAATGTTCTATTTGCTATATTTCAAATATTTATTAACCAGAGAAGTAGTTACATGTTTCTTATAGTTTTCAGGTCCCAGGCAGGCCTGGTTTTTTTTCATTTTACAGACAACAAAGGGAAACAGATTATAGTGGCTTTATACAAGATGTTGGACTTAGGCTGAAAGTTGGTCATACTAAGACATAAATTTTGTTTGTCTCCACTTCTATCTCCCAGATTTTCAGGTCTGTCTCAGTGATCTTCTTGTGTGCCACACTGGTGTATTTTATCGGTCCTACCAGTATTGCAGCCTGTATATTCTCCAACTAGACATTCCTACACCTTGTCCTGCTGATGTATTCCTTAGTAGTAATAATAATATCCACTGCAGACAATCCCATCATGATATAGTATTCTCTCTTACTGTCACGACAGCTGATTTTAAAGACATCTCTCTTTAGAATAATATTCTTATCCCACTTAAAAGTACACTCCATTTCAAATTATATTATTCTGTACATTTTTTTACAACTATACCCTGTTGCTCCTAATTCATTGGCCAGCATTCTGTTAAAAGGCAGAGAACTTTATAACAGACTCTTTAGTTTTTCTTTTATTATTCCACTGGCAAACTGCGTCCTCAGTGTTTTTCAGTTCTGGACAGTTTCCCTTGAAGTTAAAGGGGAGATCATTTGGACACTACAGCTATCAAATCAGGCAGACATTTTTATTTGGGAAGCTATAAAATTTTGGCTGGCTTGCTGTTGCGACTGTAGTCGTAACAGCAGAGAGCATGTCCCAGTGCAGGATAACTGTTTTCTGCCTGACCTAACACAGGACAGAACTGGCACCTTTCTAAGAAGTTCTTATAATAAGCAAAATATTCTGAATTTAGCCTGTATTATATCAGTATACGAGTGATAAAAATGGAATGCAAATTCTTCAGGGAAATTGAAGTGTAAGGCATGAAATAAAATGCTTGTCCATTTAACTTTGTTTTAATGATTGAAGGGGCTGCAAATAGTGCACTTCCAAGAGCATTGCATTGCTTTTTCACTTACTGCAAACTTAATTAATCTAACTCAAGTTAGATTTGAATAGTTTGAAAAAGTATCATAAATATGGGAAATTTAAGGGATCACCTAGGTTCAAAGAAATGCAGAATTGCTTCAAACTATAGGCTATGGAGATTGAGGAAGGAGAGAGTAACATCTGAATCATATCAAAGATTTATGAATTATTCTAAGGGGATTGTAGGGCATCATATGGAGGCAAGCCAACAGGCTTGCCTTTGCTCTGCAGGGTTCTAAACATTATTGCAGAGTTAATAGCCCAGAAATAGGCTCCAGTAGGAGCTTAAAAATATGCTGCAGTAGGAGCCCAGAACTAAATATACAAAAACAAACCCACAAACCTGAAGAAAAATTACCATAGGAATTCACTTGCCATTTAGAGCAAGGTCAAATTTGAAACTCACAGCTGCTTTTTCATTGATATATAATTGTACTGAAAAGATATTTGTATCAACCCCTCTGGTACCTCACTCATGCTTTATAAATATTTGAACAGGTTTTTTTTCCCATATTTGAAGAGGTTTTAAAGTATTCCACCTATAACACCGAACTGGTTTTAGGCACAATAGCCTGACTTTTTAGGTCATTCCCACTAACCTCCCTTCCCCTTGCTTACAAGAGTGTTGTTACACAACCGTTGGAGCTCAGTTTTACTTCTAGAAAACAAACCCATGAGAAGGTTTCCTCAGGGCTTGCAGCACACACTTGAAGCAGTGCGCTGACCTGCACATATCGCTACCTGCACTGCATCTGTCAGTCGAGGTACACGCTTCCCGCACGGGCTCTTTGTCTTTTTGCAAGCATCACACCCATGCTGCAGCCTCTTCCTATGCTGCTTGGTGAGCACAGAGCATCCCAAGGTATGTGCCCCGGCAAACAGCAAGTCAGGCTGCCAGCTCTGGAGGAGGACAGGTCAGCACAGGAGTTCTGAAATAGAGCGGTACCGAGTGTCACATTGCAACAGTGCAAGAGGGGCCGGATCCTGAGAACAGCAGATATAGAATGAGCTGGGAAGGTGGGAAGGTTAATGTACTTGTTCTAAAAAGAGATGACAACACACCCACTCATGTTTTCATGTTTAGTAAGATGTTTTCAAGGGGTTTAGAAGTAATTACTTTCAATACAATAAATTACATTTAGATTGTTTTTAATCAATGAGAAATCAAATGATAGATGTAAACAATATAGAGACTGAGGAGCCTAGTACCAGTGTGACTTTAATTATTTACATTGCAAATCGCTACCCCACTTCATGTATCTGACAATAATTCAACCTCACCTCAATTTTAACTGTTTCTGTTTTGTTCCAGAATTTAGCTTACGAGATCATTCTTACACTAGGACAAGCATTTGAGGTGGCCTATCAGCTTGCACTACAAGCACGAAAAGGGGGCCATTCTTCAACCCTACCCGAAAGCTTTGAAAACAAACCCTCTAAACCTATTCCCAAACCACGCGTTAGTATTCGGAAGTCAGTGGTAAGTAGAAGGTTGTAATGCATGCAAAAAAATCCAGAATTCGGCTATATAGTTAAGAGTTTGTATAGTAGAAGCTGTACAAATAAAAATACCTCTTGAGTCAGAAATGCTCCATCATGCCACCTCTGCTCATCAGCTGGCAGGGTTGTGTCACCACAGCACTGGCAGCCATTTCAAACAACTGCTTATTTCAGATTTCTCCAGTTTAAGATGTTGCTTGGTTAGTCTTGCGTCTTATAGTAATTACAGAGCTTTAATTAATTTGGTTTAATCAATGCATACCTCTCAAACTCTACGGTTTCATGGACTTTCCTAATCTGTCACCTGTTTGGTATATGATCACGGCATATGTATCCTAATCAAATTACAAATCCAAATCAATTTACAATTATCCTGTCAGACCAAGCAACTTCTTTTCTTTCCTTACCCTTTTCTTTTTTTTTTTTAATCTGGGATTCAATATACCTTTTCAGTATTAATCACAGACTCCTAAGAAACAAAGCTCATTGACGCTTATGTATTGATTGCCTTTAAAGTGCCCTCCTGAAGTGCAGAGAAGACAGAGAAATATTCTTTTACAGTAGACATTTTAAATAATTATGAAAATGATTATACAGGCACAAGGTGATGTGGGAGGGAAAGGAAAAAAATGACCGCACACTGTATCATACTCACTGACTATAACGTGAGAATTGTACTCTATGACACTTAATTATTGGGTGAGGGGAAGGGGTGGGGGGAAATGTATGACTGTACACTTTGTCATCCATTGCCACAGAATCTTCCTCCATAAAACTTTAAGTAGAAACATTTCCTGATGCCATTGTCTGTCTCATTAGTGAACAGACTTCTCAGGATGAAGTGTGGCTTTAATGAACCATGATGCCCTATAGCTTGGGGGTAAACACAGCTCTGATCTCAACAGGAAGAAGAAGGCAGCCATGAGTACATGGGAGTGTAGACACCACCATACTTGCTGCTGTACGACTTTGTCAATTCGGGATTTGCCCTGTTAGTTTAAAGAAAAACCCTCTGCTCAAGCTGCCGTGCACGGAGATGGTAACCCGTCTGTATGTTTGCATTTGTCTTAAAGCAGATAGATCCATCCGAACAAAAGACTCTTGCGAATCTACCCTGGATTGTTGAACCTGGACAAGAGGCCAAAAGAGGCATTAATACCAAGTATGAAACTACAATTTTCTGATACAAAACTGTCCCCCTGTTCCTTGTTGTGCCTTGCACGCCATGCAGTCACAGCACAGCCTTTCCTTTATGGCAACGTTTCAATCCAGCAGAGAGGAAGACTGCACTGTATGAGTGGCCTTGTAACTAACAAAAAAGGCTGACAGTCATTTCTGGTGATGTTCTTCTTCCTGCAGCACTGACAGAAGAATGACACTATATGAAGACTTTTAAAATTACAGTCCACAAGAGGAGTGAGAAACCTTATTTTTCATGCAGTTCTCCCTTGTGACTCTGCCACAGTGCTTTCTTTGATTTCTTATTTAAGAATTCTACTTTTTAAAGAAAAAAAAATAAAAGGTCTCTAAACTAATACTAATGCTGCCTATGAGTAGAGTATTTGATTGGGTTTTTTATTTAAATCTTGGCAGTTTTTAATTGAAATAGAACCAGAATTAATAAATAGTTTATTTGTGAAACCACTGAATTCATTAATAATTACTGTGTTGAATAAAGAACTCATTAAAGGGACAAGAAATTAGGCACCCTGATTTCTGTGTGCGCTGATTTTATATGTAATCATTGACGTCCTTTGATCCTCTACAGAAATAAGAACCTCTTGCATTGTAGCAAAGGATCAGAGTTTTATGAATGGTTAGAAAATGGTATTAATAATGCACAGAAAACATTTATTAGATATTTTTATGGAAGAGAAGTACTATAGGAAAACATATGAATATTTATTCAAGGAAGACAGATTAATTATGAGAAATATTGTTTATTTTAAAGTTAAGTAAATGACTGCTATTGCAACATTATGAAAATTATAAGAGTTGTAGCATCAGTGCACTGGATGTTCTGTGTGATCAGTCTGGAATGAAAGTGGAATGGTCATTCTATTACTTACATATAGTTTATGCAGTTCAACATTGCTATAGCCATGAATTCTACTAGTATTTTTTAAAAAAATAATCTCAGTGGTTCTAAAAAAAGTCAAAACCATGGATTTTGCTATCAAGACTTCTGTCACAGAAAGCTTGTTTGGAAGAGTGTTGATAAAATTCTACTGCAAAACATTTTCTAAATAAAAACAGCAAGAAAAAGAAAAAAATTCCAAAGTAATAAAAATGTTTTCATGAAAAAAATAATTAAGCATTTGCTAAATATTTGGTTAAATGAGATTTACTTACTTTTTCTTTAAAGTGTTTTAATTTTTTTAATGTCTGTGGAGTATTTGTATAATACCATGATGTATATTTATGTAGAACTGAAATTATAACAGTAAAAATATCATTATAGGAGAAAAAAATGACATTTTAACGTATATTGTTCTATCCAGTCAAATTGTGAATCATTTTGAAGTTCATGATAGAGATATTGATAAATTGTGTGGTTGTCTTAATGTTTTTTTAATTATTATTTCATATCCAGCTGAGATTTTGCAGTTAGAATCATCAGTTGGTATATTCCAAAAAATGGATAATTGAACTGGTTTAAAACTGATAATTGTATATGGTTTAGTTAAACCTAATCATAGCGCTGAGTGATGACATCCTTTTAATACAGTATTCAATTTACTTGAACAAAATAGTTCCTTGTACATATTTTTGCTTATTCACTGTTGATATGTACTTAGTCAACTGACAGTAAAAAAAAAAAAATAACACTAAAAATATGGTACCAAAAGGAAAATTGTATAGGAGAACAGTAAATAGTAGCCTCATTGCAACAAATACTTATGTAAATATGCTTGGGCTTCCAGTTATAAATTTTGTAATTTTGTCATTTATTTATATCCTATAAAAGCACACAAAATAAAAGGAAGTTGTACAGTCCCAGCTTTGTGTATTATTTTATCATTGCTAAGGGAAATCAGGGGCCTGATGCAAAGAATACTAAAACCAGTGAAAGATCCCCTCTCCCATTTCACTGATTTCACTGGGCTTTGGATCTTGTACTGAGGAAACCTAGGAATTACTGTGGGAAGAGTTTTGGTTTGCAATACAGATTTTGTTTACAAATGGTAAAAACATCACACTTTAAAGTCCTTAATTAACTGGTTCTTCCATGCTCTACTCAACTGCTGACTTGCCATATTTAATCATACCCTGCAAAGATTTATGCAGGAGTTATGTAAAACACATAAAGTACAAATGGGCCAGGTTTTTAGGGTATATAACTGGGGCACCTCTTATGCAGCTGAGTGACCCCTAAAATTAAAGAATGAGACAGGAGCTGCAGCAAAACTCCAAGCAGATGTAAAGGTGTGAAACAACAGGAAGAACTGTCACCTTGCAGGAAGAATTTGATCTAGATTCATCAAAGAGATGTCAAGCAGGTAGGATGGCACAGTAAGCAGCTGAACTCATTTGGGAGAGATAATTGGGGCAAGAGAGAGTGACAGTAAGTAGCAGGACTGATGAAAGATGAGACATGAAAGACTGGCAGGACAGAGAATTGAGTGTGAAGGTTTTGGGACACAGGCAGGGAACAACTGAAGTCCCCACAGCAGACAAATTTAAACTGGAAGAAAAGATAAGAATTAACACATTAGGGACTTCTGTATTTGCAGAAACCTGGGATTTTAGAAGACGTTTAGATTTTTATCTCTCTACTCATGAATACTAGTGTAAGCAAGCTGGAGAGAAGTCCACAGGGTCTCCTCTAGCATGGGACAGTGGTTCAGCAGTCCTTTCTTCAGATCCAAAAGGACTTCTACAAACTTGCACTAATCCAAAGGAGTTACCACTTGATCTTTCGTCTTTTTTGGTTAAGGTGACTTCACATTTAAGTTTCTGGTATGCTGGAAGTGCCTAGGCAGGAAGGGGATAATGATCAGTCTTAAGAGTGAAGGTAGGGAAAAAGCCAGAGGCCTCTATAAGATCAGAAGGTCAGGAAAATTGCTGTTCCTGACCTCTGAGGTAAAAGGGAAGCAGAGGCAGATCAAGGAGGGCATATGAAGAAGCTGGAGGATTTGGATCCTGTAAAACCAAGAGTTAATTCCAATAACTGACTTAGAGTGGGAAGGTGGAGAATAGGCAAAAGAAGAGGTGATACAGAAGTAGATTGCACTTGACATGAGCAAATTGAAATCTAAATGAGATGTGGGTGACAAAGGATTTTGAGAATTATATGAATAGTGAGGTCTCTAATGATGCTGTTGTGAATGGGTGTTTTAGGTCACTCAAAGAATCGCTGGCAAAGGTATTGGCTAAAGCAGGTTTTATAAGAAAGTGAAAACATGACAAAGTTCATTGGTAAGGTTTACCTTACTGCTGAACTACATGGTTGAAGCACACAGAGAAAAATTGGACTAAAACCTAAAATCAATCAAACTAAAATCAGTCTAACATTATCTATGAGGAGGTTGGGGATGGGAAAAGGTTAAGGGTGGAAAAGCATAAGGATAAAAGGGAATGAGGGGAACTCTCCTGTTGAGTCACGAAGTTCAGAGTACATGCTTTTGCCAAACTTAACTCCAGACTTGACCAATGGCTTAGGTCTCAAGTTTTAACAGCGCTTAACAGCACTTTGTTGATAGCCTAATTTAAACAAGTTAAGAAAAGATTCTTTAGAGTTTACAAAGAGCAGGACAGTAACACACAGGCCTTCTGAATTACTTATGAATTACAGAGAACAACACTCGCTGCTCATGTGGGTCTTGGTTTTGGCAGGGACAAAGTTCATTCTCTCACCGTTGCAGAGAGGGGCAGGGCCTAGAGGCGTGGGGGTGTGGCTGGGTTGCTGCCCTAAACCATCCAGGTCATTGTGGGGGAACAGGGTTCCAGGCAGAAAAAAAGGTGAGTGCGCAGCAGAAATGGCACCATTTTGTTCCTTTTTTCTGGAGGAGCAAAGCGATGACCACAACCCCTAGGGTGGTGCAGACATGGAGCAGGGCAGTAAGTGCAGGCAGAGCAGTCAGTGCTGTGGATGATCCAGCTTGGAAGGTTTGTCCATCCTTGTTTCTCGTTTTCTTGGGCTCGGGGAAGGAGGACATCAGCTGTGGGAGCATCCACCATATTGTCCTTTGTCTCAGGAAGAGCAGTGTACCTGCTGGGCTGTGGTAACATCCACCATTTTGTCTTCCTCTTGGTGGCCACGCAGAGCTGGGTGGGGGTGGTGAGCACCTTTTTGGTGCAAATTGTCTCTTTTATGCACTGTTGTTATGAGTACCATTTGCTATTACTAGTTTTTCTTTTTCCCTCTTTTGTTGCTTTTTCTCTAGTAAATTGTTATCTCAGTCCATAATCTCTGCCTTTTTGTCCCTTTCTCACTGGCGGGGATTGGGGAGGAGGGGAGCAGCTGTTTGGTTTTAAACCACAATGATTTGCAATACTGTATTCACACTTGGCAGACACACACTAAAGGACTGTGGACACATACCTGCAAAAAATTCCCCTCAGGATCAGTGAAGTACTCAGGTTGGATGCCTTTGCATAATTTTGAAGGGTGAAGAGTTGAGCCTGAAGGAGTGAAGATCAGCCCCGGCTCCATCACTGGCTTTTGGCGGTGGTCCTACAAATAGAGCAAACTTGAGAATTTTCTCTCTCAGAGGAGTGTCCATCTCTCTGCTGGCTGCAGCCCTCCGTGGTCCAGGAGAGCTTAGAGGGTCTCACTTAGAACTGTTCTTTATAGGGTTGCAAGAGTGTTTTCTTTTGTCACAGCAATTTTCCATCCTGGCCACAATTCAGGTCAGTAACTTTTTGTAAAGGTTCAATCATAAAAGCAGTGTTCCATTTGCATTCTTATGCGGGCAAGAAAAATAAGTTTCCAAGACTGTTAGCTAAAAAGTAGGAGCTCATTAGCCATAATAAGTTCCTGGGAGCACACAGTGTTTCTGATAAGCTCAAGGAGCTTAGTTGAGCTGTCATTCATCAAGGCCAAGGCCTAATAAGCATCTCTGAAATCACAGTGTGGGCCAGTGTGAGAGGGGGATGCACCCCACATATACACAGTAAATAACTGCTGCTGCAACAAGGCTTAAAACTGCAGAAAGTCGCAACAAACAACAGGGAACTTCTGTGTGGAGTTAAAAGGGTTTCCTAAAGCAGATGTTCATGTTGCATTTGAGACTGGAGGCAGTGACTCCTTCAAACGGGCCTAGTGTTTAAGCCAGAAGAGCCACTGCTCACAGCTGGCAGTAAGAAACACTCAGCATCTCTGGTTCTGGTATTCTGCCAGGAAGTTTGTGAGAGGCTGCTTCACCTGCAGAACCACAAGGTACACATGTATTGCAGTTTAAAGTAAACATCTCCGTATCCATTTATGGCATGGACATAAAATGGTAACCATTGGCAAGGGAATCATCAGGTTGTGAAGATTTTGTCTGTCCTTTGGAAAAGAAGCAGCATGCTAGACAACTAATGCACATACAACTTTGAAATAGTTTATCTCCCATTCTAGATTAAAACAGGCAGTTTGTGCCACATGCAGGACTCTAATTTTGCCCTAGATTTCTTTCAATGTGCGCTATTCAGGTGGGCTGCATCACACTTCACTGGAAGATGGTGTCTAAGATATAAACAAGACAACAGTCTAGAAAGAATAATTTCAACTATCTCCAAAGTACCAGCCCAAAGAACAACTGACTCTGAAGGAACTGGGTGGCAGTGACAAGCACATAAGTCAGAGACATGGCATAGGGATTAGAGACAATATTTAGATGTGGGCACTTATCTAAAAAGAGGGGTATTTGTTATCTCATGTTAAAAGACCATCTGAAGAGAGTGGGAGAAAAAAGGACTCTTAACTGGCTGGAAATCATAGGGGGATAGTTCATAGGCTTCTGCTGAAAAGCTCTGCAATTGTTCAGTGCTCTTTGGCTTCTTTAGGTGAACCAACTTCTTTGCTAAATCAGCAAACTGATTTGGCTGCTATCTACTGTTGTCAAGGCCATGCTGATTCTGGTTAACCACATGCTCATTCTAGCTACCTTTCACACCTGATAACCTGAGCTAGACAAAGGCTGACCACAAATTTCACTTGTGGCCAGAGTTCCCACTGGATGTAGATTTTGTGGAACTGGTGGATGATTTCATTCCTACTGACTAGACAGTCACACATCCTCATTACAAGCCTGAGTGCAACCAGCCCAAACACCACTGTCCTGCTGAAGAGGCAGAAGAGGGAAAGCAGAGAAATGGCCTGTGGTCCTTGCCTTTCAGGAAGGCTGTGCTCCAAATTCATGAATGGGAAACGGCATCTCCACCTGGCTCCTGCTCTTGAAAAGACCACAAGCATATTTCTCTTCAATCCTACTTAACCTTTTTAGAGTGCCACGTCTTTCTCCCTTCTGTGGAAGTCAGGTACCTAGATATATTCAAGAATGCAAGTCTGGGTAAAGTGGTAACAACTAGGCAGACAAAAATGCTATCAATGCTATCAATATGTAAATGAAACCAAATTCTCTCTCTCTCTCTCCTGTCTTCTCTTGCCACGGAGCTTGGATAGGAAAGCTACTTTTTCTATCAATCATAAAAGCTGAATTCAAAACACATTACAACAACATAAGGAAAGATAAAGCTTACTGGAAATATTCAAGAACTGCCTGGATGCAGGTCTGTGCTCTAGGTTGGACCCACTGTGATCCCTATCAACCTTACCCATTCTGTGATTCATTTAGTTTCTATACGTGATGAAGTAGCCTATCACAGATGTAACTTTATAAGCTCACATGATTGTAAGATATGTGCATTTTTGTCTTTTTAAACATGGCATTTCCTACTTTCAAGTCATTAGAACTGCTTGAATTCTCCACACCTTTATATAAAGTTAAATTCATTCTAATATTAAATGCTAAGGGAAAAAAAAAAAAGAAAAAAGAAAAAGACAAATAAAAAAATCATGCTCAATGTTAAGGATAAGCCAATGCTTGAGAGAACATGTTCAAATTTGAAGGAAGTATATTTGTTATCGTATTTTCTAAACATATAATAGAAAAATCGGAAAGCCAGTGAGACAAAGGAAATGGAAATATGCTCCAGCATAGAAAATACCCAGTGAGCATTAACTTTATCCTATAGTGACACCATGAGGAAAAAAAGAAATAGACCACAGTAATTTAAAAAACACATGAGATGCAGTGCAGTCTTCATTCTTCCACTTGTGATTATTGGATAGTGATAATTGCAAGGCTAAAGAATGTCAGGCTTGGGCATGTCCTAAGCAAAAATATCCTAATGTATATGATTGAGGATAGCACTACTTCTTTCTTGAGTTAATGTTGCAAAGACTAATATTCTTTTCTTCAATATACCTTCCAGAGAGTAGGTAAGTCTATAAAAGTATCAGTACTGGATTAAATGAACAATTCTGCATTGGAATCAAGTGAATCTACTGAAACATACAAGTGTCTGGGAATGCTGTGCATGAGTGGCAGTTAATTTAAAAAGATATTAAATCATTCACCATGGCCATCTCTCTGTCACAGCCATTACATTTAACTCAGTTATATAAAACTCGAAGAGTCAACTAAGCTAAGTACCTCAAAAACCTGGAAAATTGAACTGATTGTTACAAGTAGTAAGGAAAAGAGACTATTAAGGTGCCAACATTATCCCCAGCCCCTGATGTGGCAGGAAAGCCCTTCAGAGAGATGTACCTAAGTAATTTCAGCTGGTGATACATACAGCCTGCTCCATAGACAAAGAAAAAGATGGAGGAAACATTCCTGCCAATCTGACTTTGGGGATATCTGTTTCCCAGCCAGAAGTCTAGTCCTGACATAATGCAATCCACAAGGAAACAAAAACATGAGTATCTATTGCACCTGAAGGTACGGATCAGCTGTGTTCAATACTTCACATCCTAAAGCCAATCTCATAGGAAGGTGAAAAGGTTTAAAGATTAAACTACACAGTACAAGAATGAAATTCTTCCTGATCTGCAGATGACCAACAAACCTCTGAATCCTAGTATTTCATTACAATCACTTCTCTAGAGCAGATCTTTGCAGACCTGAGGCAAGGAACATTATCAGAGGATCTCTGAAGTTCCTTTCTGTACCTATTTCTGGGTGAGGCATATAAAGAAAAGGAATAAAGATCTTAGGTTCATAACAACCCATAACATTTGAAACACACAGAACATCTGGAAACATTTAAGCAGAAACAGAATTTCTTCCTGAGATGTTTGTTTAGACTCCATTTTGCATAGAGATGTAGGAATTAAGAGCTAATTCCATTGTTGTATATGATTTTACAAGCTTGTTTTAGATCAAAATATGGTGTGATAATAAATTAAATTCCTTTAAGAAATCCAAAGTTCGTGTATTGACAATGATGTGTTAAAAACAACAACAACAAAAATCATAAGCAGAACAATTAGAAATCTGTCAGAAACATTTGCCAAAACCAATCTCTCAAAAAACCACAACAGTCAGTAATGCCAAGAAAAAACCTTTGGTGATCAGAGTAGACTCTACTTTTCCATATAACCTCAAATCTGCCATTCCACTGTTTTCCTCAAGACTGACTTCAGGTCAGCAGTTGCCTCAGTCACCTCTTTAAAAACACTAGAACTGCAACAATTCACAACATTTTGGAATTTCTCTTTTTTTTTTTACAGTGTGATAAATTTTACCAGGTGTGATTCAAAGGACTCTTCATCTTATCTATTGCAGACAAATGGCTATTTATCATTTGGACTTGCTGATTCAAAATTCTTTAGTTTGAACAAAGGCATCCTTGCTACCTGTTCTGTTAAGATTATCAATTTCCAACATCGTATTTCAAAACTGTGTCTCTGTGATCAATGGAATAAGCTTCTTTTTGTTAATTACATAGGTTTAATATTAATCTCTCATTTGCTTTCCTTATTGGCATTTCACTCCTTGCTTTAAAAACCCTTATCAGTTGCTCTTATACTTTGTAATTTACACTCTAAAATATTAAAACCATAATCTCTTAATACATTTGTCTGTGTTGCACTGCAGCTTCTGCACCTTTTTTAGAGGGATGTCATGTAAGATAACATCTCATTCAGTGGGTTTGGAGGTGTGGTGGTTTTTTTCACATCTGTGAAACTGTGACTTCTTGGACCCCTTTCAAAGCTTTCTAGCTTTTACACATCCTACATTACATCTGTGCTCCCAGCCATGTCAAAATTTATTTGCTGGAATGATTCCAAATCTGTAACTCCCTGATCAAGGTGATACCCTGTTATACAAGGAATATGCAAGCAGAGTACAATCAATGACATCTGGAAAACTGATAATTTTTTACACCTTGAAATTGGTTTAATAATAAAGATTTCATAAAGGTTTGCTTTTCAAGAATGTTTCTGCTGATCCAAAGCCAAATGTGCGGGTGTTTTTCATCTTGCTGTAGTTGATTTAACTCGTAAAATGAGACTTCCTTTCTATAGTTCCTCTCAATTATATAAACATTCCTGTGAGCCAGTCAGTAAGAGTTTATGACAGATTTAGAGCTGCTTGGTGATAATTTATGAGTACTTTATGTTGGCCTGATTACTGAAATGTTTGCTATATGGCTTCATTTGTTTAGTGTAACAAGAATTTGTCGAGAAAAAACAACTCTAAAAGGGAAGGAACGATTAAGGTACCCAGTTTTCAAACTCTACTCAGTCCTTAAGGAATGCCAGAATTATTTGAACATCCTGTTCAATACAGCCACTAAATACAGCTTAGAGAATGAAAATGCGAAGTCCACGAATCTGCAAGAGTAAATCTTGCATTTCAAATGGTAAGTGAAAAGTGCTTAACTGCTAAAAAAAGTGCTGCTTCTGCCAGACACCACAAAAACATCACCACTCCACTTACACCTTCAATGTACCACTGCTGCCGGATTATCTATGCCACTGATCTCTGACAGTGGTTGCTCAAATCTTGTCTTCACTTCCTGTGGGGAAGAATTTTTGCAGTCCTCCTCTTGGACTAAGTCCTTGGGTTACAATACGTAATTCAGCTGTTCTCACTTTGACATTCTGACTGGGTTTATGAACATCCCTTTTTTACCCTTCAAGAGATCTCAGCAGCTATGAACAGCCAATTTAGAAATACCAAAAAATAAAATATCTTTTTCAATAGAAAAAACATTTTGTTAGAACTCAGATTTTGCTAAAGACACATTCTAAACAGAATACACTCAAGTTCCAAGCCCCTTACTTCCTGTCATAGGTACTAATTCCAATTTAGACATCCAAACTATGATATATTCCTTCTCAGAAAAGCAAAGTTAAGACCTCTTGTATTTGCTGCTAACTAAGTATTCACTGTGATGAAATTCTCATTTTCCAAATGGGAAACAAAACAAACACATTGGCAGATGTGTGTCTATACAACCCTAGATTAACATCTAAACCATCACAGAACTCAAAGAGCAAAAAAAAAAAGCAAAACAGAGGAAAAAATTGCATGAGCTGGAAGCACTGTGGTTTCATTTTTGAAAAGGAGAAAATGTAATCTGTATGCAAAATAAATGTAAATATAGAAAGGATTATCATTTTCAGCGAACATGTTCTTAATTTCCTAAATCCATTTTTTATATGTATATATGTTAATTATGTAATATGTTATATTATGTATAACACATAAATGTAACAGCTTGTTAAAGATCACCCTTTTTTTTGCTATTACATGCTGAAGAAACCAGAGAGATCCAGAACACAAACTGAGAAAATGTTCCATTCCACAAAGTCACTCTGTGGTAAAAAAAAACAAGTCCAACTTTGCTGCACTGAGTCTTTCCCTAATACTACCAATAGAACCCTGAAGAGTGGAACCCCTCATCTGAAGGAAGGTTGACACAAGTAATTAAGGACTAAAAATGAGATGTAAGGAGTAGTACAGAAGCTTGAGAAACTGCAGTGTGGGAAGAGCTCACAGCCAGGAGAAAAAGAGGAAAAGTAGATCATAACTCAATGAACAGACTTTTTTTTTTTTTCTCTAGCCACCAAAAGTTTAACCCTTTCAATAAAGATGTTTCTGGGAAAAGGAAATAACAGTCAAACTGATAGACTTATAGCTTATTACCACCTACGGTGTTTAATATATTTTTAACCAAATTTAACTGATCAAGGTATGCTATGAAGGATATTCCAGGTCACATGAAGTTCAGTTGAATTGTACCTGTCTCTGGCAGGTATTCACTGATACAATCTCATAGTGAAAAACAACTCTTCCACAAGTTCAGCTTGGTCCCTCAACTATTCCTTCAAATGAATGCGTACTGGTAAGATCTTCCTCAAACCCAGAGCTCCAGACTATAAAAAACCAGCTGCTGACTCAAAACAACAACAGCTGAATCCTTGATACTGTGGAAATAATTTTTTAAAAAGTAGTATCTGCTCTATTATTTTTGAAGTAGAAAAATTTACAACTCTTTGGCTTTGATAAATTGAGAGTGCAACATCCACACGACATTAAAACATCTCTTTAAATATTTTGAAAACTCAGACACATTCAGGTGACCTTTTTCCATGTTATTGTTAAACATACTCAAATAGAGGTAAAATTTAGGCAACATTTCTTCTGTTCAAACTCTTTTAAGTTGTTTCTCTTCCTATTTCCTAGTTCTGAAATTTAAATCACATATTGGTAAGACCCCACATTTTCTGCAATTATCTCAGCGGGAAATATAAACCTATAATTGATATCCTGTACTGAATATAAATAAACTCCACAGCACCTTTTAAGAAATCATGCAAATACACTGAAAAAATTAGGAGGTACCAGCTTCTGTAAGTATATCTTACCTTACTGTGTAGATGCTGAGTGTTCAACCATCAAGATATGACTATTGGCTTCAGGTTGGATTCTTTATAACAAAATGTTTGATCTGCATTTAGAGGCAGATTTCCACTGGCCTATACCTATGTCTATTCTCTACTAAAAAAGACGCTAAGCATTTCTAAGTCTCAAATTAAAAATATGCTACTCCTCTCAGGTATTATTTCAGGGCTATTAAACCAAAAGCATATTTTTCAGTCTTTCCTTAATCTTTTTTTTCCCCCTACACTGCTTCTGCCAAGGGGCTTATAAATTATAGACAATACTGATCATAGTATTAAGTTAAAGGAGGAATTTAAGTGGTTATAACTGGGAAGCACAAAAAGAAATGTTGTCCTTGTTACTCTGGGACAGGAAAACTTGCTCTCAAAATGTGTCAAGACTAAGATTTCTTAGCACTGAAGTACGAGTTTGAACCAGCAGGCTACAAAGTCTTATCAAGCCAAATATTGACTCTAACAAGGAAGAGGAATATGAACAGTAAATACTATCTTCAGAGGATATGGCAGGCAAATAATATGATTTTTAGAAATAAAAGAAAACACTGCTATCATGTGCTAGAAAGGACTATAGAAAAGTGCTATGGAAATTATATCTTCTATACAATTGCAGAGAAGAATTAGAAGAATCTAATGCTTTAGAAAAGTAAAATAAAAGGTATTTTAAATATCAAGCATACTTCATGTGCTTTTATGCATTAGAAATAACACATTCTTTACCTAAGAAGCACTATGTTTACTTTTGAAGAGTTTGAATGGGTAAATTTGTCTTTGTCTCATTGTGAGTAATTTTAACCATCATGATTTTCAAAACTCATCTGAGTTTGTACATTATTAGAGAAACTGAACAAAGCTAAAAATAAATCAGAGACACAACTAAATTGAAGAAGTTAATACAGTAAGAAATTAGAAATGCTACATAAACACACGGAATCTAATTGCAGCAGTACTCAGAGGATGCCTCTTGAGTACAGAACAAGAATCCTCTCTAGCCTGAAGGACATGAATCTAACCATTCTCAGAGCACTTCTCCTATGTACAACATATGGTTTGTTAAATGGAAACAAGCACAGGAAGCTAATTTGTTCTGTAAACAGTCAGGCCCCAAGAGAGAAACTGCCTATTGAAACACTTATAAAATACTTTAGCTTTCTCATCTTCCTGAACAAACACACACAGGCAGCTTAAATAGTTCTAGTCCAATTATCACTCAGTTGTGATATATCCCTCAAGTGCAACTGTAGGAGACGATATAGGAAGTGATGAAGCTGTCAATGACATAGGCAGACTGAAAAATCTTACTCCTTTATCCTCTTTTAGGATGTACCCTAACAGTTCCAGCCTAGGCCTCTATTAAATCTAGTTGCAAGGTTTCTCATAAAAATCCCTCCTAGAAGAAAGCTGTGCGGTGAACTAATCTGGAAGAAAAGCCTCTTAAAACCCAAGGAAAGCCAGCATCCGTGCTGCAAACCCACTGGCCCCCACCTCCAAAAAAACAAAAGCAGCCCCACATGCTCCATTTCTAGCTTGAAAGAATAAAGAACAAACAAAGAACAATGTGAAATTGAGCACAGAAAAAGAAAAAAAAAATCATACTGGAAGTATGATGATATCTGGCACCCTCCCTGTTCTCCAAACAGTAAAGGTCATTTGGCTTCTTCTTTTCTTGGAATCACAACAGAAATAAGGTGTCCCAAGCCCTCAGAGCTCTTGGGCATCATCATCACCATCTATGAACCTAAACAGATTTGTGCCTCTGTAGTAGACACAAGGAGGAGGCAAGCAAAAAATGGGCAAATACACCTGAGGGCTCAGGTGTCCTATCAGAGGGAAATACAGCCCCAAGGCTGGCTTTTCCACTCCTGGACATTATAATGGAGTCTGTACTTACTATAGGGAGAAAGGGCAACCAAACAGCTCAAAAGGGGACTATGTTCTACTAGCAATTGCAAAAACATACCTGAATTCTCTGTGATCTGCTGCCATTCTGGATTTAGTGGCTTCTTGAAGATGAGGGCAAGCAGCCTCCTGCAATGTTCTGTTCCAGGAAGGCAGAGGAAACCAGCCGAGTCAGAGTCTCTCAGCCTGGCTCTCCCCTGAAACTTGCAAGGACATCAGCTTCTGCAAAACACCTCGGGAGAGCAATGGTAAAGGACACAGACTGTTGTGGCTAGATACAACGTGGGGAACTGGGCCCCATACAGTTTACACTGAATTTTAAAATTGTAAAAAAACCCTCAAAGCAGTGATTTGCACAGCATTCTGTAATAGGAAGTTTAACTGCGTAATTTTCAAAAGGAGACAAAATAATTGTCTCCTTTTTGGGAGACGATTGGGCTGGGGGATAGTCCTCTACTGGCAACAGCAGGACCAGTTCCAGTTCTACCCCCTCATTCCAGGACTACAAGAGATCTATTTGGAGAAACCTCAGGCACTGAGAGCACAGTTCTCTTTCAAACAACTGTGATGATGAGAGGGGGAAGGAGAACACAGTAATTGGAGGAATGGTACACTTTAAGGCAATACAAAGCATCCTCTTGAGCAGCTGTATCACACAAGGGTACAATTCCCAAAGAAAGAGAAAAAAGAGATATGTGAAGGAGCTGTGGGTCTAACTGTCAAAGTGAAGACTTAAAACTTCTACAGAAAGACATAGGCATGGCTAATTGGAAATATACAAATGGTTCTCACAAAAGCATATTATAATTTCAGTTATAGAACTAGAGAAAATTGGGAATGCTCATTAGTTAAATTTGAATGTAGAATTATTCATTTTGATCTGATATTAAAAAATATAATGGAAGCACTGAAGTTCAATCTACATAAAAATTGCTTTTAGCAAAATTCTCATTTGTTTCCTTTACAATACATGCAACATTGAAGAGAACAGCCAAATCTGATGATATAGTAAGACTTATTTTTTTTTTAATTACAGTCTTCTTAAATATTTTAAATTGAAGAAGTTGCTTTCCTGGTTAATATTTTAATGATTTTTCACTTGAATTTTTACACACTTTTCCTGCAAATCTCATCTATTCTTTGGTTCTTCAGACATTTTCATCACTATTCCTCTTTTTCCACCTCAGTTTCAAATACTTACAGCCAACTCCAGACTTCTCCATATGTGAATGCAACCAACCCAACATCACCTTCTATCAAGAATAGCTTCCCCAGTTCCAGCAACAAGCACAATGCTTCTGTGCTGTCATTCTTCCAGAACATCCAAGAATCTAGTATTTATCTCACACTTCCTCAAGTTTCTACGCTATTTGCTTCCTAGTCACTTCAAAATTGCAATTGTCTCTGAACTCTGCTCATGCAGCATTTGCTTTCTGCATTAAACTGTGATCAGGTTTTTTTCTTATCATTAGAACTTCAGTGTGTTCTCAGAGAAGAGAACTTTCTGCC
Source organism: Polioptila caerulea (assembly GCA_013397295.1). Classification (NCBI taxonomy): domain Eukaryota; kingdom Metazoa; phylum Chordata; class Aves; order Passeriformes; family Certhiidae; genus Polioptila; species Polioptila caerulea. The sequence goes on from VYXF01002239.1 coordinate 83,767, forward strand.
CTGGTTCCTCATGGGAAACATTTTTCCTGTACCTTTTAACCTGGTTGGGTCTCTAAATTCAGCCGGACAGGGTCCTAAGCAGTAAGGACAGCACAGTCTCTGGGAGAGAGGGATAATGGCTAAGAAAAGCTTCCTGCTTTCTTCAGCTACTTCAGCTACTTCAGATCTTCAGCTACTCAGGGGGTACTGATGGGGTCTCTACAAACTGCAGAGTAAAGCAACTCTGTCCTGAACATTGTGGACATATTCCAAGGCTTTGTTTTCCCTCTGTTTCCTTTTTCCTCCACACCCATATTTAATACTGTTGCTCATCTGTCAAAACACTTTTGATGTAGTTTATAAAGCAGCATTATGTTTACACTGAAAACAAAAGCACAGTAAAAGATGGACCACTCCCCTTTCATCCCAGGTATAAAAAAACTGACTCAGGAATTCAAATTCATTTACAGCTTTGGCCAATATTGCCTGGATCATCTTTATTAAGTACTGTACCTCCTTGGAATACAAAACATCATTGTCTTTTCTATTGAATTTCTTCTCTTTACATTTCTGCCAGCAGTACTTTGATTATACTGACCTGTATTCAACAGCACCTTAAGAAGAGTAGAATTTCAAGTTGGAAAAGAGGAAAAACTGGTGATTGTCAAAAACAAGGAAATACTAAGAATGCCTATTAAATTTTATGAAATGCACACAGAAAATACTAAAAGTAAAAATTTCATTATTCAGTACCAGTTGAGATACTTGCTACTGTGCTTTTTACAATCAAGTAGTTAGACAGTGTTCTACTGCCAGCTACAAAAATATGAAAATCATATTAATGCTTGTGCAGTTGCTCATAGCAGTTGAAAGGCAATTGAATAGAAAAAGGTTTACTAGGTACCAAATAAAACATTGCTACCCAATCATTCAGAAAGCATTTGTCAAGTACAATAAGTACAAAACATTGATATTTCTACTCTGTATTGAATCTATAAATAGACTGTAAAAATTACCAAAAAAAAATTAAATCACATATTACCAGGCAAGAGATCAACTGGGCATAGAATCCCATGTAAACAAAACTGACAACAGTTAAGTGTCTCCATAGCACAAACTGAATGTTATTTCCAAAAGAAAAAAAAACAGACTAAAATTCACACCTTCTTATAATTTTCAATACATAACTTATAAGCCATTTCCATTTTCATTTTAGCTGGTTAGCTGTACTCATCCTTTGACTGGAAATGTGGCATAGTCTCTTCCACTTTGATTACAATACTGAATTTCAGATTTTGCTGTGAGAAAGGAAGACTTAGGATGCTCCCCTTATAGGGGCAGCTCATACATGTTACAATGCACAGGTCTGAGGGTTCTTACTGCAAGTGGGAGGCATAGCTGCTGTAAACTCAACAGCTACTCAATTTGGTTTGAATGTCAAGCACCAACATGGCTGGTTTCATTTTTCAAATGAAGAATTCCCCTGCATCTTCACATTCTGTACTAAATGAAAATCCTTGCATCGCACAAAAAAACCCTGATTTTTGCATCTTACACAGTTGTATTCATGGCTAGAGAGCATTTGGCCACCAGTCTTAGCATAAAATATAATTTCAAAGTATTATACACTTATTCTTTCTTCACTGCTATTAATATTAATTTCAACTAATTTAAATAAATCTTAATATAATTTCCTTACAAAACTGTAAGCAACATACTTAAGATGCAAATCAAGGTTTAAGGATTATAATAATGCCTATTAAAAACAAGATTAAATGCAAGTTCATTTGAAAAAACATGAATAAAAGTACATAAATATACATGAATACAACAATTAAATATAATTCACAGCTTAATGGCTGTCAGACAAAGCAGAATTTTCTTTCCAACTTAAAAAACTAGTTATCTTTGCAGTGTTCAGCCCATTAATCAGAACTTCTGTAATACATAAAGAATACCAAGATTATCAACAGTCACATATACTTTGAAGTTAGGGGACACATGTATTGACTTGAGGTTTGTTCCATTTGTGTAGAAGGTTTGTAAGGATTCTCCAGTAGTTACATTCCACCACTATAAAAAATAATAGAAAGAGGCTTTCAGTTAGGTGAAGGAAGTTTAGAATAAAATCTATTAACAGGCTTAACATGGCTAGCCCAGTTGACTGCTTTTACCAAAGAGGTAGAATTAAAAATAAAACCATCAAATTAATTAACATTAAAAATAAACAATCTTTAAGTAGAATAAGTTTGGGACTAATTACTAAATATAAGGCTTTCACATGAAAAGAAACTTCAAAAAGACTGAAGCTGTTAAATTTCAAGAAAACATAGAAAATAAATTCAGGTACTGCCCCTTATCCCATCACAAAATGCAACCAATAGATATAAACTACAGTATGCCAAACTTCTAAAAATTATGTATTTTCATATAACCAAATAAATGAAACACACTGCCAGATAACTTAAACTATAGCTGAATTAAAAACTCAGCTAGACACACGAGGATTAATCATGCACACGTTTGAAACCATTTGCAGTTTTTTTAGTAGGGCTGACTTCTTTTTCAGTGAGCTTACAATTAATATTTTTCAGAATATGCAGTAAACACTAACAACAAAGAAACCAAGAAATCTTCAACCATCAGTTTACCATAGTCTGAAATTTCCCATTTCTCAGAAAAACTGTAGATGCAAAACTGGGCCTAACACAATCCAGCAAAAAGTTGTTATTCCATTGTGCCAGTAAGAAATCTACCCTCTATTCCTGCAGCATTTGAGTGCAGCAGCAAGATATCACAACAGATTAGCTTCAGCTTTGATCACACTGAAAAGCAGATGGTATTACTACTTTTTAGCTTACTCATGTAATGAAATATGTAACATAGTTGTGTGAATAATACAGATTTGCAACTACACAGCTAAAATGCTCTAATTAAAAACACTGTTCCTGAAGTGTCTGTTATTTGATGGAGACCCCCTCAAAGAAAGGAAAAAAAATAACAAAACCGAAAATGGATCTTAATGAGCTTTTGAGCGTTTATTCTGAATAAATAAGCAAGTGCTGTGCCAGTGGGTACCACTCACACAGCAAGTTCAACAGTCCACAGGTGGATACACCTCATCTGGGACTAAGATGACTCATTCATTTAAAGGTGTTGATCACGTAACTCTGCAGTCCAACTCAGTCCAGCTTTTAGGAGTCCAGACTCCTGAAATGTTCTGGACTTTCCCTGACTAGTATCTCCCTACAAAATGTCTGTGTGTGTGTGTGTGTGTTTTCATACACATCATACACATCTACCTGTAGATCCTGAAAGAGAAGCAGAAACACAATACTTTCAGAAGACATGGCGATTGAATTTGATCCCATGACTGGGAAAAGGCAAATGCCATACCCACTTTCACAAAGAACAAAGAAGGTACTGAGAACTACAGGTCAGTAATCTTCATTCCAGTGTCCAGGATTATTATGGAACAAGTTTTCTGGAAGTCATTTCAAGCCACATGAAAAACAAGAATGTGATCTTGAACAACTAGCAGAGATATACCACAAGTAAATCATGCCAAACCACCCAATTGACTTCTGCTGACAATAATGGTGTCTCTCCAAACAATATGGCAAGAGCAGCCGATGTGAGCAACCTTGACTTTAGCAGGCCTACAGCATGGTCTCCCATGGCATCCCTACAGTCAAACTGGAGGGATAAGGACTGACTGAGTGGAATACAAGTTAGGTAACAAACTGAGTGGGCTGTTAGTTCAGTCACTCTGTGTTGAGCCCTGCCCAAGTACAAGAAAAACAGTGACAAACTGAAGCAAGTCCAGCACATGGTCATTCAGGTGGCTGGACACCTAGAACACAAATCATGGAAGACAGAGCACTGCATTTGTTTAGGAGGCTAACTGCTGTCTTCAACTAACAAGAAGGTTAGAGATAACAGGGTCAGACCCTCTTTACAGGGCCCAGAGTACCAGTAGTATTGGGGACAGTATTTTATGGGGCAAGGCTCTAAACAATTTTACCTAACTCTGCAAACTACTTCTAGCAAGGGGCTGGACTAGAAGAATTCCAGAAGTCTCTAACGTCCTAAACCATTCTACACTCTGAGAAGCATCACAACACCATACTGTGCAACCACAAGATAAAATGAGGAGGAAGCTAGAAACAGAAAGTATGTCTTGTTCTTTAATGTAAAATGAACATCAGAAGGCGCTTTCAAAACTAACTTAGAAATTTCAACTCTTTGTTATATTGTTACTGACTTCCAAGAGTCTGCTAGCATGCCTAACAGCTAGACTCTGACCAACAATCAGCTAAACTCCAGCCCTCTGAGGTGACAGCTTATGCCACCTGTCATTTCACATACACACACAGATAACACCTTTCTAATAACAGGTGTTGGCTATCACAAGGGGAAAAAAACAATACAAAATCTCATAAGAAATTTAAAATTACAAAGAATCATTCACAGACTGAAAAAAGGCCACCTCTCTTCCCCTTCCCAAAAAAACATATGCCCAGTAGATGCTTAAACCAATGAAAGATTGATGAAAACATTGATTTCCTCCAAATATTACTTATAAAATGTCTTTCAAGGCAGTAAATCACCACCTGTAACTTCTTCTGAATTTCTACTTATGACAAAATTTAAATCTCAGTATCTCAAAAAAAAAAAAAAAAAGAAAAAGCCTGATATAGGGCATTTTTCTACTCATTATAAAGAACACGATTGCTGTCAAAAGTGAGCGGATATTAAGGCAACAAAAATGACTGGGATCTTTAAAGATGTTAAGGAAGAACACTGCAAATAAAAATTGAGTTTGAAAACAAACCTGAATTCTTAAAAGATCTTTTTCAAGCGACTTGCAGATATGAGAAGAAGTGAAAAGTGCTAGACCATCACAAAAATGAAGCAGCTTTGTGTTAAGAAAAATATTTAAGGTCTGTTTATTGAATTAGTCTTAATTGTCAGAATACTGCCATTTAATAAGGTATGACAGGATATTTTGCTATTTCAAGGCTTACCTTAAGATAGCCTCCAGATGACACAAGCATTTTATTGTCAGGAGAAAAGGAGAGGTCTGTTACCCAGCCCCCATGTGTTGGTTCTCCTTCATCTACAGTAACTGGGGAGCAGAAATTAAGTAATGCACCTGTTAAAACGTCCCAAATCTGAAAGAGAGGAAAGAGTATTTATAGAAGGAAACTTAACAGGGAAAAAAATGCCTCAAACAAGGAAACCTGAAATGCTTTTCTTTGTATTAGAGAAAGAAAAAAAACAACCTTGCAAATATGTATTACTTGAAGTGACAAAATAATTTAAAAAAAAAATCTTGTCTTAGAACTGTATCTTATATAAAGGACTTAATCATGTATGCAATTCACAGTAGAATTATTATTAGATCAGTTCCTTAGCATTCATGGAACATAAATCTATCAATGTGGTTACAAACTACTGTCTCATGTGGCAAACTTTGCTATTTTCACCCCAATGTTCACCACAATGCTAAAGAATTAGACATGCTAAAGAATTAGAACACAAACCATAAGAACTCTTCTGTCTGTGAACTGACAATCAACTGGATTATAAACATCAGGATTAGAGCAGTACCCTTATTTCTCCTTTGTCATCTCCAGTGGCCAATAGTTTGTTACTAGGAGAGAAAGTACAGCACCGCACACAGGCTTCATGCTCTTTCAATTCATGAAGAACAGATGAACTTTCAAAGCTCCATATCTAAAAGGAAAACATTACAGAAAAGTGAAAGACGAATTCAAAACCAATTATGATTTCTTTCTAAAAGGCATTAGCATTAAACTGCGCATAAGACATTTTATACATATGGATTTGTATGCAAATTTATGTAAATGTATTATACTGTAGAGTCTGGTTTTCTTTTTTATTACCTGAGTCACTCAAGAATGTACTTGCTACAAATTACTGAACTGACTGTATGTATCTTTCCTTGGAATACACATTTTCATGAAACCTATATATTTACAAGAAAGATTAAAGATATTCATAGAAATAGGGTTCATCAATCACTTGAAAATGATATTTTAGAAATCTAATGGAATGCTTTAGGATAATAATGGGGCAACCCCAGTTCATTACTTTGTGCACCTGCCTTCAGAACCTATGAACCTATGAACAGGAATTTCATTGGAAGTCTAAGAAATTTTTCTTAACTTTACAAATTAAGAATGTCAGACTATCAACAAATCAATACAGAGAAATAAACAAAGTGTTCTGCACAAAGTCGTGCATTACACATGCATTTTATTTGTATAGAAGCCATTAGGCTTAAATTATATCCAAGATCAATTGCAAATGACTGCAACAGCTTTAGAAACATGTTGATGGATACAGGAAATTTAAAACTAGAAATGCAACAGTATAACTTGAATAATCACTAGTGGCCTCAAAATAAAAAATATAGATTACTTTTAAGGACAAATAAGGCATCATTTTTATCTCTGTACAGAAGCTAACCAACCTTTGCAGTTTTGTCAGCAGAAGCAGATGAAAATTTACTACCATCAGGTGAAATAGCACAGGAAAGAACAGCACCTCCATGACAAGCAAAATCTTTTTCTGGGTTTCCAGTAGTGATATTCCAAACCTACCACACATACAGAAAAAATGGTTACTTTTTTAACAAAGTAAAAAGGTTAAACATTTGCATCTTACACAAAAATGTATATGGGATAAAATGTAGCTAGATGGTTCTAATGTGGTCAACATTCTGTTATACTGGTATAGTTAAAATACAACAGTGTAGATCTTACTGGAAAAAGAAAATCCAAAATTTTGTCTTAAAAGTCAGTTTCCACTTTACAATTGATTCAGCAAAACGTGTGCCCACACAAAATTTAGGAAACCAAATGTTACAAGAGAAAGTCCAATGTGTTTGATGTGATTTTTCAGCTCACAGCCTTTTACTCACCTTAACAGTACCATCAAATGACCAAGAGAGAATTTTTGAATTTTCCAGAAGTCTAAAATCCTTGATTGCTTCCTTGTGCCCTCTTAGAAACACACATTCACTCAACTGCCAATTCCATACCTAATCATAAATATCAAATACATCTTATTAAAAAGTGAAACAGCAAAAAAGTGAAGCATGAACTAACTTTTTATTTTTAAGTAACAGGACTAACAACAAGTTCTTGTGGTGGTGGTGATTAATTAAAATGTTAGATAGTGAAGTGATCTATAATGGACATGCTGAAGATTGAGGGTGCCATAGTATTTAATGGTCAACCTGTGACAGAGTTCCCTATAATACACATATAATCTTATTTGCAAAGTGAATTTGATACTTAAAGATCACTGGTAATTAAAAAAAAAAAAAGTAAACTGATAACTTTCAGGTACCTCAGTAGTTTGGGGGTTTAAACCTTTGACCATTACAACATATAGACTTATTTCACCTGGCAGACCTCATGTTTGCTTACTTAAATTAGATTTCTTTTATCTTTTTAAAGGGCATTTTTAATGAACAGCCATTTTGCTTTGCCTTTTTATAACAAAATGACACTTCTATTTTTAATTCAACTATTCACTGCCAAATGAGTTAAGCGTAATTTTTTCTAAAGAAGTTATTAAGCATTACTTTATTATAACCAGCAAGTTAATAGTTTTCAAAGGAGCAGGTTTCCTGCACCAAGGTGAACAGAAAGCAGCATGTGCAGTGACAGTCCTGGGGTTTAAGCGAGGCGCTGCCCACCAGAGGGAGCAGAGGGCCAGCAGAAACGCTCCCCACGGCGAACCCAGAAGGATCCTAAGGCTGAGGATCGGCACCCAGGAGTGCTTTGGAGGTTTGACTCAAACTCCAGGTTTGGCTGTGTGGGATGAAGGCTCCTGAGCAGCTGAACCACGGTCCTTAAGGATCCTGTCAGCACTTTGAAGTCCTCTGCAGGACAAACTAGGGCTCAGCAAGCTCAAAGTGAGACACGGATCTTTACTGCAGAACTGCACCCCTGAGGTGGATAATGCTAACCGTGACACACCAGAATGCACCTCCAGAGCAAACCTACTCTCTGCTGAGAGGCAGAGGTTCCTCATTCGAGCCCACACTAGTGCAACCACTCTATTTCTAGCTGATTTTCAGCACTGCACTGGACAAGGTGAGCACACCAGCCTGCTCAGACTTTTTACATCATTCCTCAAGACAGTGGAAGCAAGCACACTGACAGACCTACAGCATCCCAAACACTCATTTCAGAACTGCTGAGTCACCTTGTTTGACAACTAATGTTTTTTTTACTCTTCTCAAAGCCTTTTTATCATCCACAGCAGTAAAAATAGTAATACTCATTATCACATAAGGCATAAATAAAGGCTATACTTTCTACAGTCCTTTGCTCCTGGATGGAGCAATACAGAATACAGTAGTCATTTACTGAGTTTACATAACCTATAGTATAAAAGCCCTTTACGTAAGTTACAGCATTATCTTTTTAAATATTGCTCAAACCTGTATAACTGAATCACGAGCACTTGAGATGAGAGTCTGACAATCAGGTGTGAATCGACAATGCTGCACAGATGTCCTGTAGGCCTCCCAGGACTTCAGAACTTTCCCATCTGACAACTGTAGCACCTTTACAATGAAGAATGTAATAATTGTATTTATTTGACACACTTGAGAAAAACAAGAACATGCAAATTCTTTTTTAAATAACATGAGACTTTAAATACATGATTTTAACTCACTGGATTGGAACAAGCAAAAAAATCCTATTAGCTTAGCCTGGGTAAAATTAAATTCAGAACTAGATTATTAGCATTACCTTTAAGTTATTTTAATTTAGATATCACTCACAAATGTAAATTTAATTACCATATTGAAGAATATTATTGTACAAAGTCATTCAAACAACATTTATTTAAAAGGCATAAAGAAGAGTGTTTTCCTACTTTTTTAAAATCAGGTTTAGGATTCAATACCTTTATTGTTCCACTCTCCTGACCTAAAGCTGCAAATTTAAGATCTTCACTTAAGCAACAGCAGGAAATAGGGAATTCTTGGGCTGCTGTCTGCATAATAACATTGTCTGTATTTCCATTGATAAGCTGTAAAATAGGAAGGCAATTAATATATTACAATATTTTAAAATTTAAACTTAAATAAATTACAATACAGAGCTGAGAATGCCAAAGGGAACAGTTACGAACTTTAAATTACAAGTTACTTTCTTAAATCACTTTGGATTTTGGTATACTTAGCACTTGGTGTGCCAGGGCCCACAGCAGTAAGAGGGTAGCCACTATTTTCTTTAGCACAAATCAGGGCTCGTACCTCCCACTGCCCCAATTTGAGATGATTCTTTCAGCTGTTACACAGAGTATTGTTTTAATTTTTTAATTTTTTTATATACTTCAATGTTTTTATAGTTTGTAGTTTTTTTTTTTTTAACACGGGTGTTATAATTAAAAGTATGTTTATGTTAAAACAAAGTTGTTTGCATACTTTCTCTTAGAGTAAAAAACAACTGATAGGTAGTTGTCTTGACTAATAAGATGGGAGAGGTATTAACTTTCTCCTCTAATTTCTAGTTTGTGTAAAAATATTATAAATACAGAGTTAAATATTATAATAAATAGTTTTATACCTTCTTCACCAAAAAGTATCCGTGTGTGTCATTATGTATCCAACAACAACACACAGAGCTTTGAAACATTAGAGAATTTGCTGTAACACCTGGTGTAACAGCTGGTCTTTAGGTGCTGCACATGTTACGCATTGCTGTGCACATCTGAGCCACTTGGAGGGCCCACAGACCCCCATCCTGAAGGGAAAAGAGTTCTGGTCCTCTGCATCCAGATTCAGTTTCAAAATCGGTGTAGAAATTTTCCCTCAAATCCCATTTTTTCACTTACTAAACTAGGCACAGTTGCTAGATACAAAAATGTTATCATACATTGAGTCATCTGCTACAGAGTCAACTCTTGAAAGCCAAGAACAAGAGGTTCTTTCAGTGCTTCCTCAGTTTTCTACTATTTACAGGTATTCAAACGTACTAAAATATTGATAAATACATCTTACTTGTAAATTCTTCTGATTGTAGATGGCCAAGATCATCACTTCACCATTGTGAAATACAACATCTAGTTCACTTTTCAGCACAGCATCAGAAGACTTGCACACCTTCTTTGTTTCCCAGATCTATTAAGAACACAGTGTTTCATTAGCTCTATTAAAGAGCAAGACAAAACTTACTGAGTAATAGCACCTGTAAACCAAAGGCTTATAAAATGGCAAGTAACACTGACTTTTTAAAACAATGAAAATGATGCTTCTGCTGCTTTTGGTACTTGGGAAAGTTGTGCAATTACTGTAGTGACTCCAACAGATGAAATAGAACTTTTTTTTCCAAGCTGACTATAAGACTCCCCTGCGTTTAGAATCATAGCTGTAATATCCAAAGTTTTCTAAACCAAAGAGCAGCATTAGCAATCACAAAAAATACAACATACAGATTTCTATATTTCAATTGCTTTCAAAATTCCAAGAATATATGTGTTAACTTGGGAGAAAAGGAAAGGTTACCTTGGTAATATATTGTTCTATTTTCACAGGCTTTAATGAGACATTACAATTAGAGAAATCTATCCTAAATATTAATAGGCAAATGTATCTAAGAATGAAACATATCAAGTCTGCTAGAATCCTCAAAGAGCTTCCAAATTCCCAATTCAGATAAAATGTAAAACAAAATAGAAGGTTATAATTATTCTTGAAGTGCTACCAGACTTTAAAAAATCATATAGATATAGAGGAAATTTAGATAAACAGTAATTAAAGCAAAAAGCCAGCATATTTTACTGTATACGTATATTATTTATAACAAATACTTAAATTTACATTGAATATAAACTTACATACAAAATACACAAGTATATTTTTATGTATTTTATATGATATATGATTTTACAATAAATAATTCCTTAAATGAGTGACTTAATACCTAACTAAATTCAAATATTTCAAAAAAGAAAACTTATCTTACACGTATTGTCTGGTCATCAGATGAAGTCAGAAATAAAGAACCATCTGGTGAAAATGTCACACAGTGAACCCAGCTCATGTGTCCTCTGCAATATGCCACTTTTGATAGAGACTTAATATTCCATAACTACAATAAAAATATGAAAGAAAAACTCACATGGATTTAGATTGCATTTACAGTGAAAATAGTGCAAATACACTTAATTACTATGTCTTCTAATATTTTCTTAATTCTTATTCTGAAATCAGATGTAACAAGAACTGTGCCTGCTTATCAGATTTCAGTGGTCAGGGAAATTGAATCAGCAGCCTCTTTGACTGCTAAGATTTTTAAAAGACATGGTATAAAAAAAATATAAGTTCAACTGGACCATACAGATGGAAAAATCGAAAGACCCCAAAACAACAACAACAAACCCCAAACCAACCCCAAACTTGATATTTGTACTGACCTACTCTAACCATGCTAGCCTCAAAATTATTCTAGATGTTTCCTTCCTTCCTTCTTATGTATCAGCACACAGAAGGAGAGAGGGTTTTTGAGTTAAGCAAAACTCCTGAGAGTGACAAGAGTAGTTTTAGATGCACTTAGCAGACTAGTCTAGTTTTAGATAAATGTGGGGTTCCATTGTCCAAAATGAACATGTAACTTTAAAACATTATTTCCCAGCTGGTATTTTAAGAAGCAAATGAAAATTTAAAAGAATAGAGCACACCAGAAGCCTGCTAAAATAGCTACATTTGTTTTATCTCTGCATACAAGAAACTATTAGGACAAATGTAACATTTTAAATTACACATAGTCATCCACAGTTTTTTGCAGACACTTACCTCAACAGAACAGTGAGACAAAGCAACCGCTACTAACTCATCCCCAGGACAGAAGTCACAGTATTGGATTGTGCTGTGATGACTGACAATGACTTGAGTTAACAAACCACATGTGTTGATATCAAAAAGCTGTGAACACAATAGAATTACACAATAGAATAACATAATTACAATAGAAACTCTGTTGAATGACTTCACTACTGACAAATAGCTTATATGCTCAATACTGTACATTCTTGAATTCAGAAGGTACTTCTCTTAGTCACAAGTTTGTTGACCATATATTTTTTTTTTAAACACACTTGAAATCAGGCACTTCTATCTGAAAGATCTTAATGGCCTGGAATTTTATCTGCAATCATAATTTCTACCTATATTGTAATACACTACTTCCAAAAGCTTACTAAAGTGCGGTACTTACCAAAAGCTTATTTTTGGCTACCACCAAAATCATGTTACCATTTCTGGACCAAGAGCAACATTTTACTAAAACCTCCACATCATCTGTTTGCTCATCTGCATTTCTGAAGAAATCTTTTATCTCAATACTTTTCAGTTCATTTCCTGAGCGTGCTTCCCAAAGCTGGAATAAACAGGAAATAGACACAATCTCTTGGCTGATGTAGGTACAGAATACAACAGGAGAGAGCTCCCAACTACATCTTAAGAAAAAAGAGCAGGGAATAAAATACAAAAGCCCTTTGTTACTTTCTGAAGTCAACAAATAGCATTAGAATATTCACAAGTCCAAATGATTTATATATTAAAAAAAAAAAGGATAAAAACAAATTAAGAAATAAAAACAAACCACAAAGAAGATTATGCTGCAGCAGAACCCTCTCCTTGAGTTTTTCCCTCCTATCATTCAAGCTACAATGCTGCCTTGATTTCTACTTAAAAAAATAATAAAACCAAAAATAACACCTGCCCTGCAACTCTAAACAATCTAATCACCATGAGAAATTTGGTATATATCTAGCTTTGCACCTTAATTTCATTGAGGGACCTGCCAAAAATCTAGGGAAAATTTCTGTCCCCTTCACCACAATTTTCCTTATGAACAACAGCTACAGCAGTCTTTCTTTCTTGATTTAGCAACTACATAGAAACATAACAGTGTTTTAAGAATTACAATTCTGAAAGAGCATAATTCTGTTGCAACTAAAGGCAATAAAAATAATACTAACACTCTCAGAAAAACACAAACCTACAAGTTTTCTTCTAGTGCATACAAGCAAACAGCACATGGAAATTGCTCTTAATTTTTATGTCTCCTGATGATTCATTTTCAGAGATGATAAAACTTCCAATTAACCTAAAAACTTATTACTATTTCCGGTTAAACAATTTTTACTCCCCACTCAAGTTTTTTTAACAAAGTGCATTCGGGGGCAAAAATATTCAAAATGAGGCTAGTTAGAATTTATTTGCAACTACAAGCAGTCAACTTTTTTTTTCCTGGTACTGGATGAGCCATTTCAAAATCTTACATTTTAAATGGGACCAATAATCCACTGTTTCAGGATTTAATTAATTAAAGCTGATCAAGCAAACACAAAATTTTCTTATTAATATTTTGCATTTGATACAAAACCTGCCCATCTATCATCAAAACAAAGGGCTGATTTAAAACATACTGTATACCTTTACTGTTCCATCTGTCGAGCAGCTAGCAACATATTCATCATTTGGTGAAAATCTGCAGTGATTGACAGAATTTTCATGACCTATCATTGTATTTCTACAGTATTTTTCATTCAAATCCCAAATCTGTAAGAGAAATAAATATATAAATATCATCATATTCATGAATTATTCAAGGACAGATTGTTCATGCTCTTGTCAAAATCATAGGCTGGCAAACAAAACACCGCTTTTATTTTTTCTTAGTTTTACCCACATGCTCATGAACTGGATGCTATGCCCCAGGCTACCTCAAAATCTACCTCTATCTGGTAAGATGCATGAAAACTATTAACATCAGAATTACATAAATCTAGTTAAAACTTTCTGTACAGTGCAGACAAGGCCCCAGACCAGAACAAAATTACCGAAAGTTTCCTCAGACTGAGAAAAAAGCTTTGTCTGGCCTCACTACTTTTCAGCTTCCTAAATTAGAATTATGTAGCTTACACACTTTAACAAAAATGAAATCTCCCAAGTTAGTCTTTAACAGTCTGAATATCATTGGGCCAAAGCACTCACCTTCATTCCCTACCAACAGAGGGCTTGCACATTTTCTTTTGCTGAGTACAAACACTTCTATTCTGCCTTGCTGAAATCTGATTACAGAGCTGCAGTCAATACTCTTGATCTGCTGCCACATCTCTTCTACCAGGCTAATTAAAAAAAGTAGTACTTTACAGTGTTTACATATATATATAGCAATAACTACCCTGTTATGAGTAACAGCATGAGAATAATCTCAACCTTTTCCACTTACTTTGATGAAAGTGTCATTTGAGGAGGTGGCTAGAAGATACTGACCACTTTTGTTATTAAACTGGCAGCAATTGACCTGCTCAGAGTGTTCTTCATATACACCCCTACACTGGCCTGTTCTGGAATTCCAGACCTGGGCAGAATTGAAAGATGCGAAAGACTTTTAAATATATTTAAAGTAATTGTTTTTAAAAATCTGGAAACTATGCTGAAATACAGCTAAAGTCTTAAAACATTTCTAATAATACCTAAAAAAAATATTTTGAAGAGAAAGATTATATATTAAAAAAAAAAAAAAAGCAAGACATTATGAAGGGAAAGGTCATAATTCAGATTAGAATCTGATAAATTCTGGAATTCCAACAAGATTTTGCTACTATAATGAGGAATTAAAAATCCCAACTATTTCACACGAAACAGAAAAGAAACATTAAAAAAAGAATTATGGATAGATTCATCTCATGTTATGAATAGGATTGGACTCACACATTACGTTCTTACTAAAAAGAAATATCAAATAATACAAATAAAATAAGTGGCTAATTCAGCATGCATGATGTTAATATTAAGTATCTTTTATTTTAAAGAAAAAATTGGGCTTTTCTGTTAATCAAGTATTAAATTATCCACATAATATTTAAGACTATTTAGTTTTAATATTTAGTTTTAAGAATCTATGCTGCGTTAAACAGCAGTTCAAATTATGAAAAAAAATGAAAATAAGAATCGTCTTTTCTTCGTTCCCTTACCTTGACTTTTTTGTCACTTGAACAAGTTGCTACAAATTCACCATCTGCAGAAAAAGTGCAACAGAGTATTTCATCATCGTGGGCATTTATCTCCAGGAGTCTCTCTCCGCTTTCTGCTTTAAACACCTAAACCAAGGAACAGTAAAATCTTGTAACTTGCAGACAGTTTGAAAACAGCTTTATTTTCATCATATCAAACAGCTCTCTTTATGTAAGCTCTTAAAAAATGGGTTGACTTCTGAAAGCATTCATAATTTCAGGGACAATAACAAAGTTCTGCAAGGATGACAGAAATTGTAAAAGAGAGAATGAGTGAAAACTGACTTTTAAAAATACTTTTTTTTCTACTCCCACTCTTTAAGCTGAGAGCCATGCCCTTTCATGGTATTTTTTAATAGTAACTGAAAAGTACGATCTTTTAACCAAATCTAAGTTACTCTTAAAATCACAAATTATTGCAGTTTTACATGTATGGGATACCCATACATATAAAGAAAGAATTTCAACAGTATTGATGATTGGTGGAACTAAATGCCAAAAATAACATTGGGAAATAGGGAAACATTGACAGGATGACACACATCTCAAGTTAGACATAGGTAATAAAGGACAGCTGGGGAGAAGTGCTACATATTAATCAATTTCCTCAAATTCTGGGATTTAACTGTGTGGGGTGGACAGGGGGTGGAAATTAGGTGTCCCTTTCCATCTTAGGTCACATATTCTTAATTATTAAAACAAACCACAAGGTGTTCTTTACAGCACTTCTCAGATTATTTTTTAATTGAACAGGAATACCAATGACAATTAAATGGTTGGTATTTGTTCAAATAAGAACACAAGTACTGAGTAACTGGAAATCTACCTTCACAGTAAGCTCTGCAGAATATCTGTTCTTAATCCAGCAATCGTTTTTTTAAGTAGCCTTGAAAACTGAAAAGCTTAAGCCGTAATTAAAAAAAAACATGAATAAGCTCAAAGTTAAAAAATGAAAAAAGGATTATGGCTGATTTTCCTATTATTTCTTCAATGAAAGTTTAGTTGCAAGCACAACTTCAATTGCAACTTTCAATTTCAATCCACAGATTTTTTTGGGTGCAAAATAAGGAAAAAAAAAAAGCAATCTGCAGTGTCAATAATGAGGCCATTAAGTACAGAGGCCCAGCTTAGCAACTGCAGTACAGCATGAGTACATCCACCAGGCATCTCCTAGGTGGATGCCATGATCATAATTCTGTACAGGCCAGCAATAAAATAAGCAAATAAAAAACTCAGTAACAACACAGTTAGTAGCCAAATTAACAGCAACTTAGTACTCAACTTCTCAAGCATCCAAAACAACACCAAAGGTTTGCAGCAAAGTTATTCTTTTCCCTAACCTTTGGCTCTCTGGAATATGGATACTTTACCAGGTTACTGGCTGGCTGATTGCTAGTTTTCTTGAGGGCTGGCTGACTCCCCTCCAGGCAAATTTCTATTAGTCACATTCCTCTCTGTCTCTTCTAATCTGCTTTCTAAGCACCTTGGGCCTGTTTCCAATTTAATACCATCCTCTGCTTCAGGGGTTTTCTCCACAGATGTATTTCTTTTGCATTAAGGCGTTTCACTAATTAAACATCAAAGTGGCATAATGTCCACTACCATCCCATATAAATAGTAAAGCTGAACCTAAAACATCTTACTGTTCCTCAGTACTGTAGAAAGTCTACTGTGACTGGAAATAACATTTTTTGCAAGCAAATATTAAATAAGGGTGCATTGCTGGGCTGTGACATTTTCCATATCATCTCATGTTCACACACTAGGGCAGTGAGGGTACAAACTCTAAAATCACACCATTCAGCTCTTGAAGATAATAATGCTTACTATTCTAAATATGCAACTTGATTTTTCTGCAAAAATACATCCTTTTCAGTCATATGGCTCCAATTATGATCTAGATCAAAATATTTCCACATAGCAACAGAAGAAAAGTGACAGGACTGTTTAACAAATATTTTCAAAATGGTGCACAGCAACTCTTTTGACTCATGCATAGGTGTCTTACCTGAAGTGTTTTATCAGCTCCACATGATGCTATTCTTTGTCTATCCTTAGAAAAGCAGGCATGGTAAACTGCATCTCTATGTGGACGAACAACCAGACGGTAGAGATTTTTCAAGGATTTTTTATTTCTACAGAGTAAGACAATTATTTAGATGAGTGCCTTTGCATTATTCAAAATCATCTCCAAGAAAATTAACACCTTTTCACACATCTTCAGCAGCAAGCTTTATAAACAAAACAAACAACCCACTACACCTTACCTCTCAGCCTTCATGCTGAAATAAAAAAGGAAATACAAATTCCAGCATTCACACAGAAGTTTATATTGTGCTCCAACAGCTACAGCTTAGAGATCAAGAAAGGTTAGATTTTTATGACCTGAAATATGCTATTTTCAAATATAAACTTTTTCTTGAGAGTTCTTGTTCTCCTGCAGGACAACTCTTCCTTTTCAAGCATATTCAAAAGTATTGTAAATTTGTTTAGATTTCCACAAAATTCCTTAATTTTCATGATGATGGCTCTATTCTTATCACTAGACACCTCAATAAGATCTGTGACTATCACCACTTTTCAACCAGAGATTAGGTACAGAACCTAACACACCCTAGATGACTCTTGCCCCACTTCAACAGAAACTTAAGAGTTAGTAGTAATCACAATCATCCTGTTTAGCCGGATCTTAACACAGAAAGCTGGCACTGTAATGAGATGATTTGGTGATGAATGACCAAAACATCCCTCTCTTGAACTAACTGGATATTGACTCTCCTGAACTGTGGAATTTCCAAGCAGTTTTGCTAAATAAAATAACCAAATATTCAAAGAGGAGACTAATCTGCCTGGCTCTTAATATAATTGCTTGACATGGAGTCACTCTGTTTTATAAGCACCAAGTACTACAAATATCAGAAGAGAAATATCAAACAGAATCAAAGAGAGTGAGTTGCGTGGTCAACTGACTATTGGACAAGGCTGAGAAAATGAGCAGATCTGTATACTCTTTCCTTAAACAACTTCCAAAAATACAACAACAGCATTGTTTAAATAGAAGAAACTTCAAGACTGTGTAAAGGTTACAATTTCCCATCTCACTACTTCATAAAACTTTGCAAGTTAGCACAAATGTTCTCCTTTTTAAAGTCACGGTTTAAAAACATACTCTAACATACCCAATACTTGCACTACAATTCTAACTTTAAAATTAAACTATTTAAAGAAGATTCAAAGTATCATATTTGCATCTTCACATGGTTATTTAAAAGGAACAATAATGGAATACAGAAGTAAATATATTACCCAATTTATTTTTATGTAATTATTACTAAGTTGTTGCCTTATATATCCAAGGTTCCCCTTCTCCCACAAGTTCTTGAAAATTATTACACTTTCTTTCCCCAGAAAAAAACCCTACCAGTTCTTACAAAGACCCTTTTACTACCATACACGGTATTTAGTTGTACATTAAATTATTTCTTTGATCAAGGGATCAGCATATCAGCAGATGGGCTGCAGCTACTTACATCCACTCCAAATAAAATGTTCCTGTTTCCCTTTGAGCATGCAGCTTGGCCTGTTGATATACCTCTGATGTCTCTGGCTGGCAAAGACCCAGCTGAATTATGTCAGGAAATGGCTGCCGTCCAAGAAGGTGTCCATTTAAAGACAGAAATTCCTGGAAATTCTCACGCACTGTGCTATCCTAAATACAGAGCAGACGTTTGATAACACAAGTTTATCTTAGGATGTATTTCCTTGCTTTTTAAAATTTCTATACAGATAATATTTTTACAGAAGCCCTTAGCTCTCTTTTTCTATTAAGTTGTATTAGGAAATACATACAATAGATTGAAATATTTAATTATCCTATTCAGAAAGCATAACATACTTATTTTTCAAACAAAGAATAATAGCAATAGTGATTTACTCAATAAGCAGTGTGAAATATCAGAAACACTATTCCGAGTGGTCAGCATAATTCTACACCTCCTCAAAAACAGAGTACCTTTTGTACCACTAGTTATTGATCACTATAGTTATTGAGTTCCATGGCCACACTGAACTTAAAATTAAGGAAACTCAGTTTTCTGGTTTTTTTATCTTCTCCAAGTTAAAGTTCAATTTAATATTGGTTTCATGCTTTGGTTTTTTTTTTTAAGCTTTCTACATACCTACCATATACATACATTGAACAAAATGCAATTACAAAATAGAAAATTATATTTGGAACCAACTGATCATTTACCTTTTAATATCATACCTTTTGATCCAAGATTGAACTATATTCTACATATTCATGAATCAGATGAGCAGGCCCTACCAATTCTGTTTTAGCTTTAATCCAGTCTAAAGAAAACATAAGATCACGGAGCTCCTAAAAGAAATACAAATTAAAGATCAGAGTGTAAGTTTCACAACAGAATCTACTTAGGGGGAAAAAGAAAAACACAGGAAATACATTAGGTATTTATACACTTTGGTACAACTGTCTCTTGTTGAAAACTTACACAATTTCCTGTTTCCTGCATCTTAATTGCTCAGTTATAAAAATTCAGTGTATAGAAGGGTAAGTTTGTTATTCTAAACTGCTCTTTGATACAGCTAGCCGGAGAGGAGATGGAGGTACAGAGCAATTCTTGACTTCTGCAGCATATAAGATCTGCTTTTTTAACTCTGAAAAAGCTTCTTCTAGACCAGTCTAGCAGAGATCACTGCTAATAATGAATGTTGATCTTCCTAAGGGATGATGAAACTCCTAAAACCATTTGTAAATGATCAAGGGAGTCCTGTCATAACATCCTATCATTCCTTCAGTGCTCTGGATTGTATCATATCAGGCCCTATGGACTTGAGAACATTCAACTAATCCAGCCAGTCCCTTACAATTTCACATTTGTCTCCACAAATGAAAAGTCCCTGTTCCCACACTCATGGTCCTCCAAACCAGGGGGCTGGGCAGACAAGAGCTGTCAGTATTAATAAAGTCTCAGGTAAAAAAAGCATTGAACTTTATCTCTATTAGTTAGACAACAAACTTTTACAAGTATTGGTCCAATGTTTTCACCACATCTCCTCTAGAAAAACTGCTTAGCAACAACACTGCACACATATAAAGCATATTCCAATTTAAAATAAAAAAATACCACAAGGATTAAAAGATCATCATCATTAAACAAAGAAAAGGAATACCTCCTAGCTAAACTAGCCTTCCAACAAGTATTAGCCTTCCAAATTATTTATCATTTCTAAATAATGAAAAATAAGTGATACATAGAATATAAACTCTAGGAAGCATATAGTCACAATGAGCCATGCTAAAGACTTCTGAGAAGCTAATTCTACAAAGTGTACAAAGGCTGCTAAAAAAAACATTTTCACAACACACTGAAACTAAAGATACTGAAATAAATATGATCCAAACTACCTAGACCTGTAGCCAATATTAATGATGAAGGTTCCTATAAGAGATAAAATCAGGAATTGTATTATATGATGAGTCAGATGAACCATCTTGAAAGAAGATCAAATGAAAAGGTTTGAATACATAGAAAATAAAGCAATTGACAACCAGGACCATACTCTAGTCAAGACATTTGAAACTTGAATTCAAGTGAAACTACCAATTATTAATCTTTCTGCATGATTTGCATCTTATACTAGCTCAATATCTAAAGAAGAGTAGTTGGCAAAAATGACAGCAATTTTTTTAAGGTGCCAAGACAATCCTGGAAACAAGAGACTTGCCCATCTAACTCTTGATGGTTTTGGGGTTTTTTTGCTATTGAAATCAGATAATGAATTTTTACACACAAATCTCTATGACAAAAGAGGAAAAAGCTAACAAGACTTCTGAAGATAAAAAAGTAACTGATAAAATGCTTTGATGAAATCAATTTACTTGTATTATTACACAATAAAGAGAGCTTGGATTTTCAAAAAGGTTTAGAGAAGACTTCTTATTAAAGCTTCTTAAAAAGGAAAACACAAGCCATTATGGCATAAAATAGGAAATCTTCTCAAGAACTGGTTGAAAAGACAAGATACAAAGGATAGAAATAAAGAAGTTTTTGTAAGGCACAGTGATTATCAGAGGACCTCCTAAAGATTCAGTGTTGAGTGTTTACCCAGCTGGACTAAAGTCAAGGGGAAGAGAGGCTCAGCTGGGAAAAGGCCTGGAAGGAAAAGCAGAGGTAAGAGTGGGAGAAAAAGGGAAGCAAAGGACACCTGTCAGAACCCACCTGTTGCATTTTGGCACCTGCCATGTGATATGCTAGAAAGTTATACCAGTACATGCAATCCTCTTGAGACAGAACAGGTGTATTAAGCTTGTAGTATTTCTTGTACTGATTTACTATGTTTTTATGTAGCTCCTGCAAAGTGAAGAAAACACACTTTTGGCATTAAGGAATTATAAGTAGTATTATTATTATTACATTGTAAATAACATTGAGGAATAATATTATTTCTCAATTGTAATACATTAACAAGTGAAATAAAAAAGCTTACCTTCCAAAATTGTACACCTAACCTGATTTACTGCTAAAGACTACTCCAGAAACATTCTTTGTATACTAAAAGACGGAGAAGCAAGCTGTTAACCCTCCTTCTCAGACTGAGATTAGCTACCAAATCTCTCTTCATCTTAAATGTGGGTAGCCAACAATCAAAAAAAAAAAAAAAAAAGAGGATCCTTACATACGTAGATCTAAAGCAAGACAAAAAACTTGCCTTTTCTTCATGTCTACTCTTTCTGCCTTGTTCTTCAGAACTGAAATTGAGCCAAACTTACAGGTCATCTTCCAGAAAGAACTGCCTTAAACTGAAAAAAGGGAGCAAAAAGCATTTATCTGCATTAAAGAAGTAGTTTCCTATTCTGGTAGAGTCTTGATGTCTTTGGAATCAACAGTGGAACATTACACCTCCTGCTAGAAACATCTAATAGAGAAATAATAGTTATAGTCTTCTCTCATTTATTCTCTTAGTTGCAGATGGAACCATGAAGAAATCTCTCCACAGTTTCAAGTTGAAAATAAATATTTTTAATTACTCAGCCTTAAGTTGAATCTAATTTGGACCTATGCTATGAAGCTACTCAGGGTACCACTTAACAAACCAACATTTTCTGAAAAATGCCCAGCTTTGGAGAGTAAAGTTGAATAACAACCACTTGATAAGCTACCTGAAGTTGGCTGCGATTCTTCTCTGTGAGAAAGTCAAGCTGAAGATCATGTAAATAATAATGGAATGACTTCCCATTACGATCACAGAACAACAGTGATTTGTTAACAAATTCCTGTAGTATATCTTCAACTTCCTCAGTTTCCATATCCCAAAGAATACAGAGAACCTAAAAAACATTTACACATTAACAGAGAAGAGAATCAGAACCAAGCTGTAATATGATTTGTATGAATATTATAAAAGGCTACCAATTAACTGTCAACAAAATGCATACTAACAAATATAGACACAAAGGGTAATCAATTCAATAAGTTACCAATTCCTTCATACCAAACCACAGGACAGATATTAGAAGTGAACTTATCTTTTGTCTATTTGTACTGATTTATGGTGACCATAAAAGGAGACAAATTCCACATAACAGTTTTCAAGCTTTCAGTGAGCTCAGTTACAATCTAATTAAAGAACAATATACAGAATGCAGATTAAACTTAAACAGTACAAATATGTTTATTCAGTTATGATTATTTTAGTTTCACTACTAACAATACAAGTCATGATGCAATAATGGAACAAATCTACCCAATCTAGCAATTATTATAGAGTCACATACTGTAGAAGTTATACAGGACAATTACAAATTTTGAGAATTCTTTAAGGTTGTTGTTTGTATCCCCCTAAAAATCACAAGATTTCTGAACTGCTTTGATTACCTTAGTAGGTACTTTAACATCTTTTGGAAGGATAGAGAGGTCTTTATAGTAGTCTTTGTAATTGTCATCTAGTTGCTCAACACTTATGGACATTGCTTCATCAAGGGCTTCGTAATCATAGGAGGAAGATTTTCTTATTCTTTTAAACTGCTTATTCTGCAGCTGCCTGAGATAGTATTCCCAGCGGCTAGGGAAGTCTCGTAGTAATGCACCTATCAAGGATATCACGAGAGGAGAACCTGAAGGAAAAGATTAAATCAAATTCAGAGGTCATCAAGGGACACAATCCAACAGTTGATGGTCACGTGACTGAAACAGGTTATATTCCCAATTCACTGATTAAATTGTTGAGGTGTGGAGCAGAGACAAAATACACACTCCATGTAGACATTTGCAAACTCATCAATTAAGTGCAACTGTAGTGCAGAGAGAAAATATACTGAAGAAAACTACCCAAAAATCAACATGAGACCTCTCCTAAGCTTATAAAAAAAAACTAAAATATTTAACAAGCACTTGCATTTTACTTAACATATACAGTATTAAAGGATGTTCCCTTCTCTATTTTTAAGTAAAAAAACTGACATTCAGTGGTAAATTGTATGACAAAGAGCAACTAGAATACCTTTGCTTTCTCTTACAAGAGAGTTAGCTTGTTCTGGAAGTTCTGATATTTTCATATTCACAAATAGGGACAAAATCTCCAGACCTTTCTCATGCGCTAGTCCACTTTCCACATGAACCTCGTATTTATTGCCTAGAAAAAGAAACAAGGAAAAAAATTCAATAAATACAAAAAAAAGTATGGAAACTCCAAGTATTTTCCACATAAGATCTGGAGCAAAGGTTCATGATTTTTTGCATAGTATTTCATAGGACTAAGAAGAGTATAAACTCTACTCATCAGAATCAGCTTACATTATATATATACATGTATATATAAAAACAGACTATAAGCCAATAATAACAAATGCATTATGTGCAGTCACTGGTGAATAGTGTAATCAGCCTAACAGCATCAGTGCCACAGAGGTTAATTTATTCTGTTGAGAATTACTGCACTCAGCAATGCAAACATGTTAATTTCAGGATAACATAAAACACTTATTTCACAAAGAGCATAAAGTCTTACAAGAAGAACTCTAAAAGAACTCTAAAACCTTGCCATTTGTGCACAGATTGATAGACAGATTCTATCAGATTCTTTAAAAGCTCAGATGAACAAACTGCAGACATAGACATGTAAAATCTGTGGTGCAGGAGAGGAAATTGTTCCTTACCAGCCACAGCATCTGTTACACTCCTGTCCCTGCTTGTGATGAGTACCTGACATTGATTATCGAATGCTTTTAGCACCCAGGAATCCCAAATGTCATCCAGGACCAAGAGAGACCTAGTGCAAGAAGAAATACTTCAGATCAACTGCTAATACTAAAATAAAGTATTGCATTTTAATAAAGAAAAAACATTTTCAGAATTTACAAAGTATCACTGCATAGTTTTTTTATATTAGTTTGTAGAATATCTTAGTACTATGTCCAAAGAAGAGTAATGAAGCTGGTAAAGGGTCTAGAAAAGAGGCATGGCTGAGGGAGCTGGGGTTGTTTAGTCTGGAGAAAAGAAGGCTCAGGGGAACCTTATCAATCTTTATGACCTGAAAGGAAGTTGTAGCAAGATGGGAGTTGGTCTCTTTGCCATGTCTCAAGTGGAAGGATGACAGGAAATGGCCTTAAAGTGCACCAAGGCAGTTCAGATTAGATATTAGAAAAAATAATTTTCCCTGAAAGAGTGGTTAAGCACTGGAATAAGTTGCCAAGGGAAGTGGTGGAGTCAGTCTCTGGAACCATTCAAGAAGTGTCTGGATGTGGCACTTAGGGGACACAGTTGAGGGGTGATTATGGTGGTGCTGGGCTGATGGTTGGACTCGATGATCTTGAAGGTCTCCTCCAATATTGGTGATTCTGTGATTAAACACTGTGCAAGAAGCTGAATGCAGTTATCTCAAAAAGGTATGTACCATTTATTATTTCATAGCTACAGCTGAAATATAAACAATGTTTTGAGAAACATTTCAATTAGAAGACGCCAGGAAAATCAGAAATATTTAATGGTTTTAAGTCACTAGGTATCATAAATGAAGACAAGAGTTGTAAAAAACTAAATAACTGACACAGGCTAGTGATAAGCTTTGTGAGAAAGCATTTAAGTTTCTTTATTATTCAAGAGTTTTCAATTTTGTTCTTGTATCTTTAGAAAGCTGTATGAGATTAATCCTCTTGTAAAACAATTGTCTTGAATGGCAAGGTTCCTCTTACATAAATGACATTTCATAATTTGAAATGTCTACATTCATTTCATAACTACAGATTCCAGTCCAATGGCCAGTCACATTTTTAGGTTCCTACATGGAATCTCACCAGAATAAAGTACAGTAGACTTCCCTACACCTGCCTACATATGACAGAGGAGTTACTGAAAACTGTTTTTAAAAGATTGGGTTTAAGGGAGCAAGAAGTCAAAAAGACTAGCTAGGAAGTAGGTGTATGAAAAGAAATAACAGTTACTTGCACTCAAGTGAGTTTTAGTTATTGACACCTAATCCTACAAATTGTTTATATTTACTACACTTCTTTTTTAAGGGATGGAATTTTCCACTCCTCTAGTTACTGGTTAAGTTGTCCAAGTCTCACTGAAGCATGACAAAACTTCGGCATTTTTGTTCAGCTAAGTGGCACTTACGCCATCAAAGCCTGTAAATAAGGATTTGGTCCTCCTTAAAGAAGTGCATACACATCAAACCACGTTCTCAAAGATACATTTAAGTCTTTGACACCCCTATCACATTTTTATACAACTCTTCTATTAATAACCGTTTGATAAATCAGAGGGTTCACAAGAATACTATCATAGCCATTTTGTGGCACTTTCACAATTGAAAATATGAAGGGTGGCATGGATTACAGCCTGATTTTATGTTTTTAATTAATCTCAGCCCTTCAAAGTCCTCCCAATCATTAGGCACCAGAGATTTTTCTCCTCCAGTCACACCAACAAATCTTAAATTTTAATTAGGATTATTTAAAAAATCTTAAAAAAAAAGAAAAACAAAACCAAACAAAAACATACCCCAAAGCAACAAACAAAACCCTGTGACAACAATCAAAGGAGATTAAATTATATAATTTCTTATTTTAAAGTATACCATAGTTTCGATTTTTCATTTGACTAATAATTTAAACCCCAGAAAAATACTGGCTTCAAAATCTGAACCCTTTGTCTAATATTTTATTCCCAAGAGATGTACTGGGTTGGCTGTCTGAATCCAGATATAGCTAAAGTGATTTCTTGTTGCCAAAGAGAATTCCAGAGCAGAGCCAGCTCCTTCCCAAGCTGCAGTGAAGCTTTGTTTCCCATGCACTTGCACCATCTAAGAAGCTTACTTACCAGGCACATTCTCCTCTATTCCCTCCCATGCCCACTTCTGTATTGAAGAGTTTTGGTTTCTTTTATTTGTTAATAAACAAGAAATAACAACAGATATGTATCAACGGAAACAACCACTTCACATCCTTCAAGGAAAACTACACTTTCAGCTGATAGATTTCTTTTGGAGGACCAGTCAATATTTTCCACATCTTTTCTTCACAAGAAAGACTTTTTTTTTCCCTCTGTACAGAAATGCCAGTATTCTACTCTGTTATCTATAAAGATGACAAGGCTGGAGTACTATTCCCAAGATAACTCACTGACAAGCAGGCTTATTTAGTTTAGTACATATTTTCCCAGAAAATAATTAAATCTTCAGCAATGACAAAAACTATTGCTCAAAGGTGAAAAAAGCTGTGCAACGACTGAGAAGGACACTGGTTTCTTGGCAATAATTGGCCACACCATGAAAACCTGCTTTCATTTAGGTACCTCGAGACCGAACACTTTTTAAAGACACTAGTTGTTCTGGAAAGGTAGAAGTTTCTGCAGTGATATAAACTCTTTTTTCTGCTATAGAATCCTCATATATCAGTAAAGCACTCTACACACAATGAGAACACTGAAAATTAGAGAAATCCTTATTTCCAATTGTTTGTTCCCATCTTTTGCTATGCAATCCCATCTTTCATTATTTCAATATTTGCTTTTTCAAGCAAATATGACTCCTGCACAGCTGGTTAATGCATTTCGTTGACAGAAGTCTTAAGTTAGGAAGTTGGTTAAAAAAACAAAATACACACCATAAACACATGTAACCACAACACAGACACTTAAGATGATTAGACCAAAGTTACTCTGCAAAGTTTTATCAGTTAAAAGAATAATGTTTGATTTTACTGACATCACCTGGGATATTTGTGTAACATCAGCAAACGAAGACGATCTTTAGCCTCCTCAATGTTAAGTGGTGGCCTTTGTGAAAGAGTGGAGTCATGTTCCAATCTACTACAGAGATTCTGAAGTTTTATGAGGAGCCCTGCCTTGTCCTGTTTCCCAACAGAGATCCAGTGAACTCCTCCTGGAAAGTAATCTAACAAGAAAAGCCATATTAATCATAATATACATTTTAAATAATTTCAAATATTTTAAATATTTAATAGCAATTTACAGTAACAAGTCAGCATTAATTAAAACACTAACCTGTAAAGTCTGTTGCAAGCCATCCTTGCAACTCTACTATTAACCCCAAAGAGTGTTTTCTAAAGGAACAGACTCTATAAGGCAAGTACTCCCAGAAATTTCACACCATCATTGATACTGCTGTCCCTCCTGTCTACACATCTTCCTTCCTGTCCCTCCATTGACCCTTCTGCATCCATTTTTCTGCTACTCTGACATATCATTTACATTTTTAACTGTGAAATACTGCAGGAGTTCAGAGTCTGAAACTCAGAGTTTCAGAGTCAGGGTGTGAAAATAATCCTGAAACAGTGATCAAGAAGATAACTAGAAGAGTCAGCTGCAGCAGAGGATACTATAGTATCTATCCCTACATCATTTTTTTTAACGCCAACTCCTACTTTCTCCTCCTGGTGTCCTATTCAAGGAAAGATAAATGTTTTAAAAATTAAAAATATTAAAAAATACCATTAAATGGTTGTATCTATGACCTACGTTAAGCTAAGACAATACTAATTACCCACAAATGTCTGCCACTATTAAAATATATGCAAAAGTTAGAACAAGATTTTTTTAAACTCACATAGCAAGGAGAGGAACCTTGGGTCCTTAGAAGCAATGCCCAAAAGGAGTATAACTAGACATATTATCTTGCACTAACAGAAATAACAATTTCAAGTTAATTAAGGATGCATCCACTCTCATAAATCAAAGCAGATTCCTAGGTGAAAAGCTATTGAAAATCTTTTTCTACAAACTAACAGAATACTTAGTAGTCCTAGACCACTAAATGGTTATAAAAGTTGTATGTTGCAAGCAAATATTTCAGAATCACCTGAGAAATTTAGAAATCCAAATCACTTTCAAGGTGGCATAAGACATTGCGCCATACATGCCCAATATGTGTATACCTATAGTGATTTTTATAGAAGTATAGATGTTTTTCTGAAAGTACCTTCCAAGAGCTGAGGATCCCTTAAAGCTTCTGCTGTTAAAACAGTCTTCCCACAGCCTGCCATTCCATAAACGGTGACCCAGCCTGGATCACTTCCCAAGCAGTACAGTTTCTTTTTAATAGCATCTACCAGTTTTGGTCGAGTGACAAATACAACTGGTCTCTGTGGTACGCCCCCTTCACAGAGAATGGTCTTCACTAAAGTTAAGAACAAGAAACATCAAAACAAAATATGAGTTCTAAATGCAATGCCTTTTCAAACCCAACCAAATAACTTTTCACCCAAAATAAATAGTGCGCTCCATCCCCACCTCATGTCCCATAAAAATGCACTAAAAAAGGCCAGACTCAAAATACCAAATACTGAAAAAATATTGCTTTTTAGAAATAAATCACTTAGCATGTAACTAGCCTCCTATCTAAAACAGTATTGAAATTAATAACTGCACGAGGAAAGCTTGTTACTTTAATCCCTAGAAGTGAAAAGAGAATTAACATCACCCATGGAAACTGTGAAAAACACAGGAGCTCAACATTACCATACCCAACAATCAAGTCACTTTCTCAGCCAAAAGTCACCACACCATGGATGCAACAGAAAGCATGCTGTATAAGGCTGCTCCTTAGCAGTTCACAGCACAGCACTGGGGTCCAAGCAAGACTTCCATTGATTCAAGCTAAGATAGCACAACTTGAAAGAGGTAAAGCATAAGAGGAAAGGAAATGTCCACTTCATCTGCCCACTTTGTGGCCATATGGAGTGACATAATTGATAAACTTTGATTATCTAAGATAGCCTTGAACTCCACATGCTTACTTGACACTTACTAAATGTAGAGTGACAGTAAATACAGCAGTTAGTCATAGGCAGTTAGAAAGTGCTGCCCATTAGAAACTACACACTTATTTCATGTCAGTCAAAGATGATACTGATGATGAAGCAGGTAAAAGTTATGGAACTTATATAGGGTAACTAAAAGATCTGGTGGAAAGAATTAAGTAATCTAATAACTAGATCAACTAATCAATGATCAACTAGATCAGTGTAGGTTGAGAGATTACAGATTACTCTTCAACATAAATATCAGAATTTTGGAGGCTACAAGTTTTTCTTTTAATACATACAAATGAGAGTCTTCCATTCACTTACAACAAAAATGTTACAAATTAGAGAAAACCGTGAGAGCATCAGGTCTCCTGCCTTTTTAAATAAGCATTATGTAATATGATCACTTTCAAGTTGACCTATAAAAATTGTAACTCTCCTGCCATATTAAGAAGATGAAATAGAGACATAGTTACTATACTACAAAAACAAACAAATGCACCAGTTGCTCATTTTTCATTGGAACAGATACTACACAGTCACTTTCTAAGGAGTAAGAAAGACGACTTGTGTTCACACTCAAGCACAGGGATTGCTGTAGTTACACTGACCATTGGAAGTCATTCCATCCATTGAACTCTTTCTGTTACCAGATGAGACAGCAGGGATGCCGTCCTGAAGAAGAGCAGCAAGATCCCTGTACCCTTCATGGAGCAGTGCATTATAAAAAGATCTATATGAATTATTATCTTTTGTAAGAATAATGTTTATTAGCATAGCTGCTCGCTCCTTCCGTGTATTCTAAAAAAAAAAAAAAATTAGAAGAGGTGTTATACAAAACTAAGAAACCTCAGAATCATTGAATCTATCATCCTGTAAATTATAGACTATTTGTAGTTATAGAAATAGCCTTTAACTTACCAATCCCTTAACCTTATTAATAGCAACAAAAACTGTGTGGTAGGCATACACTTTAGAAATTGACAAATCCAGGAATTAGACAGTCAGAAGTTACTATTTTTAAAAAGGATGGTAAAATATGTGAGTGGACTAGGAAGAGAAACAGCAGTGAGAGATAATTCTACCTGTTGCTTCACTCTCTCCTCCTCCTGTAATGTTAGTGCTTCGTCAGAAATCATACGATCCATGATATAAGAAGTCTTGATATCATTTTCCAATGCTTGACGATTCATAAGCAAATAGTTTCTACTCTTGATATC
This sequence comes from Polioptila caerulea, assembly GCA_013397295.1. Taxonomy (NCBI): domain Eukaryota; kingdom Metazoa; phylum Chordata; class Aves; order Passeriformes; family Certhiidae; genus Polioptila; species Polioptila caerulea. The sequence goes on from VYXF01002239.1 coordinate 114,334, forward strand.
CATTTTTCTTCAGTGTGGAAAAGAGAAAGGAGAGGGCAGGAAGTCAAGTCAGACTGGGAACAAAACTTGCAAACATGAGGAAGTTTTTAAACAGCATATAAATGTTGGTGTTAAAATCAGAAAGGGTAGCAAAGCACCTGCTGATTCTGAAAATACAAATTCTTTTCCCCATTCCTGTGAATTTATAATTATGAACACTTTCAGAACTACAAAACCAAATACCACAAGCTTCTCATACACTAGCTTCTTGCTAAATGTCTCTATTAAAAGGTCTTTGCCCCACTCCCTACCTCCCTTTTTTTTTTTTTTTTTTTTTTTTTTTTTTTTTTTTTTTTTTTTTTTTTTTTTTTTTGAAGTCCTTGGATCATGTGATTGGGACAACAGGATTAAAAAGAAGACTGGTGTCATTGCACGGGATAAAGGCATTGTTGTCTCCAAGATGAAGACTCCATACAAGACACTTGGATCTTGACCTATTATGGAAGAGGGAGCACCCAACACTGCCAATGACTGCGCTATACCTTCCTTTATCAGCATTTGGACACGCAACTTTAAACTTGCATTCTTCCTCCGTATCATAAAAAAACAAACGTCTGAGGAAAACAGAAGGTGAAAACCATTGACTACAGCGTAAAGGTTTCCCAGAACAGATCAGCGAGAGTCCCAATCGATCATAACGCTCTCTCCGATCACACTCCTGCCAGGAAAGCTCCATAAACAAGTCCAAACTCCTCCACAGAGCAACTTAGGAAAGGTTCCTGCAGCAGCATTCACACTCTCCGGCACTCTCTCCTCCCTGAGCTGGGTAGATGTAGAACAGCTGCCTTTGGATAAGCCTGTGATGGAGCACCTCTTCCGCCGTGCTGACTGAATTTCCTATTTTCACTGAAAATTACGTAGCTAGGAAAGCCTTCCCCCCTACCTTTATCCCACCGCACCGCGAAGGAAAAGGGACGCTAAAGCTCCTCGGTCGAAAAACGGATAATAATAATATAGCCACACGCGAAGCAAACACAAAAGAAATCGCTCCACAAACGCCCAAAACAAAGGGCTAACTCACACCGTGCCGCTGTCGCCAGCCGCGAACGAAACAGCAACCGGGGCGCTCAGACCGCCCGCCGCCGCCCCCTACCCCGCCCCGGCGGAACCCCTCGCGGTGCGGTGAGGTCCCTCCCTGCGTGTCCGCCACGCCGCTCACCTGGCAGGCAGCGCGGAGCCCCGACAGCCGCCGGCCCCGAGCCCTGCCAAGCCCCGAGGCGCAGCCGCTGCCCCGCGGCTCCAGGGAAGGCGGTGCCGGCAGCGCTTCCTCTTTCCGGGCCTGGGGGGGGTAAGGGCCGGCCTAGCCCGCTCGCTGCCCGGCCCGCTCACCGCCGCCAGACAAAGCCCCGCGCCGCCTCCTGCGCCGGCGCGGAGCCGCCGAGCCCCAACTATGCGTGCCAGGCTCGCTCACTGCCTGCCTGCCTGCCCCCCTGCCCGCGGCGGGCGGGCCCCGGACGTGGCGCACCGGGCGGCGATGCGCCAGCCGCGGCTAGGGGAGGGGCCCCGGGGCCTGTAAACGTGGTGCCTGCGGGGCTAGGCGGCCCTNAGCGGAGGAGGGGGCAGTCGGTCACTTCGGGGGGAGCGGACCCAGTGCGGCCAGAGGTCCGGAAGGGTCTCTGGGGAGCAGCGGCTCACCCCTGTGTACCGCCCCGGGCTGCGCGCTGAAGCCGTCCTTTTAAAGCAG
>VYXF01002239.1:116064-164090 GCA_013397295.1 Polioptila caerulea
TCTTTTCTCTGTTAAACTCTTCTCCTATCTACTATGTAGAGGTCTTTTTTTTTTTTTCCATTTAACTTCATAATATATATATCTATATTTATATATATATATAAAGGCCCTCGAACTCAAAGATGTTTTAAAAGCTTCAAAATACAATTCGTCTATTTTGGTGGCTTTTTTTGTTTGCAGGTTTTTTTTGGAAATGAAAAGCTTTTTTTTCTCCATACTTCAAGCTCAGAGCATGCTCCCTAGTACTGTGGCTCTAACCTATCTGCATGACGGATTAGATTTTAAACAATGCCTTTTACCCCTGTATATGACTATATAAGTATCTCCAAATATTTATATGTGATATGTGACTAAGAGGCAATGCTGCAAAGTGATCCAAAAAACCAGCACAACAGTTTGGTCTCAAATTAGGCTAAAGCAACTCCGCCAAGGATAGGTCTATTTTGAGCAGTATGGTGGAAGATTTAGACTTTAAATCTACACTCTATATGTACTTCACTTGGTTGATTAAAATATGAGCTGGAGATTCATATTGCCCCAATCTACTCTGACCTTAATTTTTTAAAGGGAAGTTACAGTTTTTCTTTTTTCTAGAGGCATGATTTCATGAATCTTCTGAATTTTTCTATCATGACTTGTTGTTAACTGACGTTTGTGGTTTTACAGATGACATGAAATCATTACAACAGAAAAATTTCTAAATTCAAGCTTGATTTGCAGTTTTATTTTTAAAATTGAAAAATTAACTTTCTCCTTTTAATGTGGTGTAGGTAATAATTCTTTTTTAAATCTGCAGGTAAAACACAATTAGTGAAATTGCTGATGAACTTGTGACAGTCATCAGCTACAAAAATAAATATACATTTAATCCTTGCAATTTTAAATACATATTTAAAATAGCTTATTGTGCAGGAGACAAAATATTTCTGGAAAGGTGAAATGTGCTTAAGCTTGGAAAGTCAGTTTCAGTTGGAGAAAATATGAAAGCAGTGCTCTGAAATATAGAAAGCAAATGAAAGTATTACGATACTTTACAGAAGTACACATAACTAGGAAGCATAGTGAACACCAAAAGAAACATTTTTGGGGATGTATTTGTGTATTTAAAGTTTATGTTTGAGGATGTTTAAAAGTAAAAAATAAGAAGTAAAAACTAGTATTTTCTGGTTTTTGTGTTGGTCTGTGTTTTTTTTTTAATTTTTTTTCTAGCTCTTTCCTTTGCTTCTGCTTTTTAAAACCACAAAATGTTTGAAGTTAAGTCAAGGAAAAAAGGTCTTTCTTCATCCAAGACTAGTGAAGGTTCACAGAAGGCTGAGAAGCACAGTAATTATGGGAAGCTGGCAAGTCCCAGGTTCAGCAATAATCACAGTTCCTTTTGGATGGACTCAAGGACAAGTTTGAGTATTGTTTCCCTTGCTGTTTGCCTGGTGGTGAGCTGGTAGGTAACTCTCTAAAGAGAATTTTGGTATTCTTTATTCTGAGGGCTGTATGATTTACATGTTAACATAGTGCTTGGGCTACATGCCTATAGAAACTTGTTAAAGCCAGACGGATCAAGGAAAGAGTAGCTGTATTCACAAGCATGGAAACATTGCCATGCAGTGAGTTACTATAGAAGCTCCATCTGTTACGTCATGTTGAATGTGCCTTGCTCATGAATTCTAAATACCTGCTTTGGAGACTACATCAACCTGGAGAGCAACTTAGTATGACAGTAAGTGCTCGTTTGGCCGGCAATAAATAATTGGACAGAAGAAGTGAAATAGAGTTTTCTGTAAATAATTTGCTCAGCAGTGTAATAAACTGTTCATCAAGTGGAGTCTTTAAATAAAGGTCAAATACCTTTGTTAAAGATGTTTTAAAATATCTTAGCAGCATCAGTGCCTTAGTTACCTTAGCATGCAGTGTAAAAGCAAAGACATCTATGGATGCTTCCTTGTTGTCATACATCTTTTGGACAATAACTCTGTATTAAGACAGATCAGTTTCATTAATTTTATTTTTCTGTCATGTATTGACCTAACAAATTCTGTGAACACAAATCCCTCCAGGAAAAAATTGCTGTGAATCAGGTCCTGGAATACTTAATATATGCTAATTAAGAAGTTATGCTTTCTGTTTATTTACTTGAAATTTTCAGGTTTCTATTTCAGCAGTCAGGTCAATTTGCTGATCTGGAAAGAAAGTACAACTTTTTACATCAAGAAGCTGAAAAAATCCTGGATGTGGGAAAAAAAGTAAACTTAATTTCTGAAAAGGTAATCATTAACATCTTAATCTTTGGTGAACATGTGTCATTGTTTACTTGATTATTATTTTGATAATTAAACTGACTCTTAAAATAAGTTTTCATAATGTGTTTTACTTGCCTGTGAATAGGCCTTTAGAGATTATTTCATGTGACAAAGCATGTCAATCCATACTATTGTTCTGGTATGTGAATACAGTGGTTGTATCTCAGTATTATTTTTTAGCAACTAAACTATTTTTAAGAACTTACAAATATGCATGTTTCATTCTACCAGTCCTCTTTCATGTGCAGTTCTAACATACATTGATTAGAAGAAACTGCACCAGCATTTTGATGTAGCAGACCAGTTCTAATACTATGAAGACATCATAAAGTGATAGGAAAATACTATAGTACTGAAAGAAATATTATCACGTATGACATTATCAAGTAGAAAAGCTGTACTGGCTGCCAAATTATCCCTGATACCTTACAGGTAATGATGGTAGCACGGCATGGCTCATGTCAGTGATTTTGTTTCAGCACTGATCTCAGAATCATGTCATTTATACATGATGTAATTTGGATATTTATATACATCAGATTGCAAAACGTTGTATGGGATTTACTGTATTTTGGACACAAAAAAATCAAGCATGGAAAATTGCATATATGCTATAGAAGTTCAACAACAGACATACTTTTTTCTGTGGCTTTTTCATGCTAGGTTAATCAACAATATTTTAAAGATGAAACATGGAGACACACCACAGAGGAGCTTTGTAACAAGTACAGTGGCTTTTAAGGGACTTTATTCTGTCCTAATAAATGGAAATGATTTTCTGTTCTTACTTTTGTCAAGTAGACACAGACATTGTTTTGTGTTGTAAATGCAGCTTGAGTCTTCTGAAAGTATCCTGCGAGAAGCTGCCTCATCCATTTCTGTGATGACTGAGTTTGGGCAGGAAATATCTTCTCTTCATAGCATCATAAATGATATTCAGAACAATGAACAGACCCTCTCTCTAAAGATGCAGAGCATTAGTGAGAAGTTCCAAAATGCTACAAGTTCCTGGAGAAGAAGCCTGGATGAAATGAACACAAATGCTAGTGGTTTAAAATCTGAAGCAAAGTTCATACATACAGAAGTTACTTCCAAAATTAATGAAGTTGACCAAAGAATTAAATCCCTTTCAGAAAGAGTAAGAGATTTGGAAGACAGTACAGCCAGAAATATCAGAACACTAAAAAAGCAAGAAGATGATGAATTCTCTAGAGTTGAACAAAAGTTGAACTTGGATACAAAGTCAGTTGAAAAGCTAGAAGAAGAACAGAATAGTCTGGTAGCCAAGGACACAGACCTGAATCAGAAACTTGCAAAATATGAAACTAAAATTGAGGAGTGCAAGACCCATTTGCCAACAATTGAAAATGCTATTCACTCTATTCTTACATTGTCAAGTGACTTGCTTGGTATGGAGAAAAAGGTAGAGGACTTGAAGACACAGCTGTATGCTGTGGAAAATGACATGTTGAAAACTGTTTCTGATACAGTGGCGATGCAGAAAGCTCTTGAAGGCCTACAGTCCAATGGCAGCTTGTTTGAAGTGCAGCATGAAATAGCTGTTCTAGAAACAGGGCCTGACATAGCAGTATCTTCAAAAGCAAAAGAAGTAACTTTAGAAAGCTTTAACTTAAAAAATGACCAGAATGGGGATAAGTGAATTTGGCCTAAGGTTTCTCAATCGACAATGTGATTTAAATGTCTGTCAGGGATAGCTGAGGTATCGTCATTGATCTAAAGAGACATTAGAACAGCCTTGAAAGGTTGAGAGACTGGAGAGCAAGAGTAATACTTTGTTAAAAAAGGAAAGGAATATTTTCTTAAATTAAGGATTATTTTCAGCTTATTTATTAGAAGATCTTTCTTATTAAAAATAATTTGAAGCAAAGTATTTAGATTTAAGGGGAAAAAAGTTCATATTTTTAGGTTATATTCAGTTTTTATTACTTAGTTTCTTTTGTTGTTACTTTCTGTATTATTTTTCATAGACATGTAACACAGTGAACAATTAATCCTTTATTTCTCAGCAGAGATATCTGTACCTTGCTTTTAATGTATTGTACACCATAATGGTTTCGTGCTGCAGGAAAGCACTGAGTACTTTTTTAACAGCTGAAGCTTAGATAGAACACCCTTAGAGAAAATACTAGTAAAGTACTCCCTACTGAGAACCCTGTCTTGTTCTGGTATCTATAAGCAACTGGTATTTACATACCAGCTGGTTTGTTTTATTAACAGTGTTACTGACATTGTTTCCCACAGTTTGCTGATCCAAGAGCTGCAAAAGTTGTTAATTAAATCAGTGGAGTTACGTGCTTGAGAGCAGGGAATATGCAGTTTATCCATAGACTTACTTACACATAATATAGTACTACCTAATAGGCATGATAGCTGCATTGAATTTGGATCTCAGGGACAACACAAATTGTCTGCAGACTCATTGTCTTGATAATTTTGTATTTCTCAGGAAAGGAGACTGCTTAATAGAAACAGTATGAACACACATTTATTACTTAATCAGACCTAATTCAAATTAGTCTGGGTTTTTACATTCATTTCTTTAGAACTCCACTGAAATCTTCACTAAACAGGTAACACTGCCCATTCAAGAGACTATGAAACCAGTGTTTCTCAATGTTATAAAGCTGTGTTGGTTTCATATAATTATTGCTTATGTATAAATTTCTGTTTACAGTGGTATTCAAAATAAAAATATAGTGTAGTGAATTTCCCTGTCCTGGTGCATAATCTAATTCAAAATAAACTGTTCCTCCAGAAAGTGTACAGAGTAAATACTTTAGTGTTCTAAGTCCTAGTAGGAAAAACTATTGTATAAAGAAATGTTTTTTAAATACTTTTCACAAGTGTGTTCCAGTTCTAGTGTTTCTACTTCATATCTCTTTGGGGCAGGGTGGTTAGATTGCCAGTGGTATGACCCCTAATCTATTGTCTTTCATCAACCTCAACACTACTGAAAACTGAATATACAGGAGGTTCAGCATGAAATCCTCAATCTTGGAGGGCATTAAGTAGGAAACAAACACAACTTTCCACAACCTAAGTTTCAGTATTTTGCTTTCGAGCAAACAGTTCTGAGCTCTTGAGGAACAATCAGCATAATTGAAGAGTTAAAAATATTTATTTCTGTGATTATATTTTTACCATTAGTGTCCAGAAAAGGATTAATATGAAACTAATTCTAGTCTCTTAGAATGTGTTTCAGTTTGCCTGTTTGGTGTTTTTTTTCTCTCCAAGTTCTACCCTGAATTATTGAGAATTGAACAGGATAGTATAACTCAGATAATTTCCTTTTTTCCTCTCAAATTTTAAAACCAAGAACCAATCATAAGAAAACAAGAGAGTAAACTAGCAAATCAAAACAAAAACTCAGCAGTAGCATAAGTTTTCCTCCACTAAAATAGCTTTTATGGAGATGTAAAATTCCTATATATGAAGTAAGATTCCATTTGATGACTTGTGTTTTCAGAGGTCACCTTGGAAAGTCATAAGGCACCTTCTTGTAATTTTTTGTTGTAATAGAAGAAGTACTACCATTTGTTATGTATACTGACAAGAAAAAAAAATTTGGTTGTGTTGTAACAAGTTTATTTCCTAGAGACAGTGTTTGCACTCAAATTGAATATCATAATAGTAAGATATTTCATTAAAGTATAGCTTGAATTTTGACATTGAGTTGTTAAGCTAGAAATATTTTTGTATCCCTCTAGTGTGAAAAGACTTGGAACTTAATGAAACAGCTGGAAGATCTTCAAATAATTTCTCACATTAAATATCTGCAGGAAGATATTTATACAAAGAAAACATGGTGTAGCAGCATAATTAAAAAACAAGAAGAACTGGAGAAGAATTTAACAAGCCTTTTTCATGCAGTTTCGAGTGCTGAACAGAACACAGCTTCTGTAGCAAAAAATGTAACGTTGACAATTGTGACAGTAAAAACTGACATAAGGCGCATTTCAGGCCTGGTCTCAGAAATGACTGCACTGACAGATTCTTTGCAAACACTAGAAGACAAAGTAGAAAAAGGTGAAAAAGCAACAGTAAAAAATATAGGTGACCTCCTTACCAGTAGCATTGACCGAAGTACAAAAATACAAAGCCTGGCATCCAGTAACGCAAGAAAAATTGAGCAAATTAAGACAGCACTGTCTGAGTTAAGGAGTGATTTTAGCAAGTATTCCAATAGATTTTTGAATCTTGAAGGTGAAAGAGCAAAAGTTCTGAAGACAGTTACATTTGCAAATGATTTAAAACCTAATATGTACAAAGTTAAAAAGGAGTTTGCCATCTTGGAGCCTTTAATAAATGACCTAACACTGAGAATCGGAAGATTAGTGGAGGAGGTGTTACGACAGGAGAAGGAAATTGCTTTACTGAATGAGAAATTGACCAATCTTACAAGAGTTCAAACCAGGATCAAGGATGTGAAAGATGAAATAACCAAGATTTCAGACATAAATTGATCACTGAAAGGCCACTGCCTAAAGAATAGTATTTGAGGAGTGTTAACTCCCATCATCTGTAGTACTGAGAAGACAGACAATATTTAAAGGCTTCATTTAGAAGCACACCTAAACCTAAAATTTGTCCTATTCCTTTGAGCAGGACAGGAAAAAGTCATAATTATTTCAAGGGAGAAATAACAATGTGAACAAAAAACATCTCTCCCTGCATGTATTTGTCTTTCTGAAGAAAGATGCTGTATATAATAAATTGCTTGTTTTGTACTATAAAGCAGTGTTAAAGCGTAAATTTATGTTCTTAGCTTTAGTGTTTGCTTTCATGAAGAAATGACTCGAAAATGACAGATCTCTGGTTTCGCTTTCCTGCTGCAAAGGGAGGGCTAGAATTGTGGTTTCCACCTAAACAAGAGGTAGTCAAACAGCAGTAGCACTTTGTCTCTACCACTCTGTGATTTTTGTAAACTAGTTTCTTTTTAAAATAGTATTTAATAAGGTAAAGGCAGCAAAGCAAGAAATGCTCAGAAATATTGCTGATGCCTTCCAAAAAGTTTGTCACATATTTAGATGGAATAATTTGTCTAAGGCTTTGCGTGAGGCTTTATAATTGTAAATCAAAATTACTGTGCACCACTGTTCTGTCTGCAGAACGTTCTGTAGGGACAATGCTCTGAAAGACCTACTAATAGTGCTGATGGCTTTATCCCATGTCACGGTGTCTGCTCAGGAATCCTAACAGTGTTATTCATTCATTCTTTCTTAGTCTGTAAACGACTGTAGTGAGCAGCAGAATGAGCAAAGAGAAGCTACTTATGTCTCAAAAGGCTACTGCTATGAACTACTGGGACTATTTAGGTGCTGAACAACAACAGATCTGAGACATCTGAGAATGAAGCAGGCAGTAACAAGATAGTGGGAATGGTTTTAGCAGAGCAAGGTGGGGGACGGAAGTGTATTAAATAGGAATAAAATTACTATAAAGATCAATTAGAAGTGATACAGCAACTCAGAAAATCCATGTAAATGAATTAATATCAAGAAGTGTAAATATACAGTAAGGCCTTTATAACATCTTTGTTGGCCATACCTGAACATCTTGCAACTACTAGACTCTTGATTGTATGGAAGACACAAGCATTCCTCTCCCTCACTATTCCTATCCTCATTCAGCATTCCATGTTTTCTGGTCTGTTTCATATTGCCAGTCTTCTGTACCTTTGCTTCATTTGCCCACAGTCAACCTCCAAAACTTTGTTTAGTTTTCCTCTTTTTGGTATAGGTCCATTTCTATCTCCCCCTTCCTTCTACCCCTTTCCAGTCCACCTGACAGGATGGCAAGAATAAACCTGCCAAAAGACATGTCTTCCTAGAAGCATCCACAAATACTCTACCAACCCCTGTCCCTTTGTTCTTCCACACAGTTCTTAAGTGAGCCCCTGAAAATAACCAAATGGCATTTAAAGGAGGCAACAAAATTAAAAGAACAGTCATGGTAAAGTATGCATTGCATATCATACCTGAAACAATGTATGTACACATGCACATAAACCTTAGTTTGATGGTTACATAATAAAAGTATTGTGGATTAAAGACATCACAGGCCACAGTGATTTTCTTTACTTTGTTTTCAATTTTATGAATGCATCATTTATGGTCGGTAGCCAGTAAGAATCTGGACAGGCAGAACTGGAAAACTGGTAGAGCAACATTTATGCAAATGATGTAGAAAATACATTCCAGCTGCACAGTTAATCTGAGCAGCCTTGACACAGCAGAGGTCTGTCTGCATGAAAAGAGTGCACTCTCTCCTTGGAACAGTAACCAGAAAACAAGCCAGGATAAACAACTGTCGATTTCACTTTCAACCTCCAAATTCTAGAACACACCTCCCCAGTGAAAAGCTGAGAGTACAGTCCTGTGCATGGTTTCCAAGAGAAGTTAAGCAAAAGATGTTACAGGACTATTCATTTCCTTTTCCTTTTAGATATATGCAGACTTTTCTTCCTGCAAGCGAGACAAAAAAATAAAGTCACAAAGGTAAAGTTAGTTGGAAGAAATATTTTAGAATAATCTGTATCTAAAGTTATCACACCACCATACTGACCACAGCAGTAAGGTGAAATCCACACAGGTGTTAGAAATCTCTGCCTTTCAGGCACACATCTCCACTCTACTAAAAAAATTAAGTAGCTTTGTAATTAGATTGCTCTAAGCAGAGAGCTCTTTCTACAATAGAAAAGGTGAGCAGAGAGCGAGGTATTTTTCGGAAGTTTAAAGCAGAGTGGTAACCTTGCCGCCTTGTTTTAGTACTGTCAGTGGTGGGGAGAGTATTGGCTCAGTGAAAACTACAACCCCTTAGTTCATTTCTAGGGTCATGCAGTGATACTTGTGGGTGCTCAGGGGCCTTTTGGCTAGCTCTGGCCCCCCCACACAACCTTGGTCTGGCTCCTCTGCTGCTTGGCAGATCTAGCCTGACCAGTGGGTCCCCGGTGCCGCACTCGGTGGCAGATTTGCGGTGACGGCTGTGGCGAAGCACAGAAGAGTCTCTGCCTTAGGGGGGGCAGAAGCTGGTTTATTGATGGGGCACCCAACGGCGCCTCTGCTCCGATGTCTTTCCCCCAGGGCAGAGCAGAGAACAAAGAGCGTGCATCAGGTTTTAAGGAGAGGGAGATTAGGGGCTGGATCCCAGGTGTCCTCCAACCGGTCCCTCAGGGGTTATCTTGACAGTTTGAATCATGTCTCCTCCAGCCAATCTCCCCGAGATGTGGGGGGATTCTCTGTTTCAGGGCCTATCACTTTGGGCCTTCTCGGAGAACTTTCTGGGCTTGGGGAGGGCAGTCTTGCCCAGGAGAGGAGGGGTAGGAAAGGGGTACAACCAAGTTACAAAAATTACAAGGGTACAAGGAACAAACCATTAATACAAAGTTGATTACAAAGCACACCACTACAGATACTCTGCAATTTTTCAAATTATTGAGAGAGTCGGGTAATGAAAATTACAGCTATGCTACTTAAAACAGATCATCCCATTGAGCCCAACCTGCAGTGACATTCAGGGCATCTTTGCTTTTAATTTAGCTTTCAGGTACAAAACCGGCCAATTAATACACTTGTCAGCAACTTGAAAGGAAAAAACCAATCCAAAAGCCAGCAACAGCATTAAGTGATCAATGATGAAAATTACATAAGCAAAGTAACCTCAAAACAATAAAAACTACTTTTAAGACACCAGATCATCTGCTCAGCCAAAAGTTTCCTGCTAGCAGTATCTGTCTCCCCAGTTCAACTTTTCTTTGAGATACAAAAATTATATTCTGTAACAAGGCCATGTAGCTATTAAGCTCATCTACCCAAGGTACTCATATTTGCTATAAAAAAGCAGAATGTTTATTGTTTTCACTGTGAACTACACCATTTCTATGTAGAAATGTAAATGAGTTACAACTATTTGTATTATTAAAGCCCATTTTAAAATTATATGCAACAGACATTTCCACAAGTATCAGTTTAGTGTCAGCACATTTCATCTGTAGTACAACCCAATACAAACACCATGTGCAAATGCAGTTGTTACTCCAAATTTATATAGAAGGTATGCTTTAAACCAGAAAGCTCATCTCAGATTCAAAACAGGCAAGAAAGTATGTTTTATCCTTCATAAAATATACACAAGCAGCCTATACATAATCCATGTTTTATGGAGCACTTTGGGATTTAGTGATGGGTCTGGAGTTACCCAAGTTCAAAACAGGGTACCCCTTTTTGATACAGGACTTTCCTTGCAATGGAAGTACAAATCCATCAAAAGCATCACTGCTCCATCTCCAACCTTCAGAAAATGTACCAGGCACTATGTACAAAGCAGTTATCAATGACAAACTTGACCTTTTAAATACATTTTAATACTACATTTTCTCCACTGAAGCTTATTTAAAATACTAGCAGGCGACCCTTTAAGCAACACCCTTTCCTAACAAGCATCTGAACAATCCTATGGCTGAATGTCAATGAAGCTAGCAGCTGCAAGGCAATTCTCTCCCCCTCTTGAAACACACAACAGTGCAAGGAGCACTAAGGGTATTTTCCCTTTTTCAGTTACAGAAGGGGAACTGCTGGCTGCTCCTTGTAGTCTTATCTCAGACCTACCTTGATAAAATTATCTGAGCATCTTTAAAAGATAGTTTCAGGTCTACCAGTGAGCAATAAGAAAACAGGCTTAAGATTCTCTTATTATTTTAAGTATTTGTAACAACTGTGCAACGTTGACTCAATCCTAGAGAAAAATTGTGCGATTTTGCTCCATATAGAATGAAAGTCTTGAGAAATTTTAGCTCAGCACTAGCCTGCTCGATTACTTCACTACATGAGCCAAGCTTGTCTTGCTCTTCTGCCAGCCTTAAAATTTGACAGAAGTGTGTCACTTTCCCCAGGATTAGAAGGAACTTTCAGCAAACAAATAAAAATTACTGAGTTAAACATGCCTCTAAAGAAACTTGATATCCAGCATATATAATTGACAGTTTTGCCTAGCAAGCTGCACCATACACACAACCTCAAAAGGTGGTTTAACATCATCATAGAAAAGGCTCTTCTCCAAGGAAACTCTTCTGAGCATTTAATGACTCATTAATTATTTCAGAGCTTCCCATTCACAATGGGGAAACAAGATTTACACACTTTTAGTATTAAATAATTTTAATTCAACAACAAAGTACTTGTGCAAGTATTTTATTTAGACTTAGGGAATTTGACTTAGCTGCGTAATGCAGATAGATACCAGTCGCTCTGAGTACCTTTACTACTCTCACGGTGACAGAGTGTTTTAGATTTTACTCCGTGTTTTGAAAGGCAACAATTGAAAATAAGGCCCAGGTTTCTTGTTTAGCATAATCATTGAAAATCTTTGAAGTTGGAGGATTTTCCCAGGGGGTGAGAAGCTCAATGCTATGACAGCATTGAGCTTCTACGACAGCAGGTACGTCCAACCCCAGCAAGATGCAGCAGTCAGTACATTTATGATATTCCAATGGCACCTGCCTGATTTATCCTTGTGGCTCTAAAGAAGCCAAGAGGAAGAAGCAGTATAACATAAGTGAGTGCCAAGCTAAGTTCAGTATCAACAGCTCACATGCTGTAAGGCAGCCTATCCACAGTATTGCAAAAAAACCATGTCAGCTTCCTTGTGAGCGAAGTAGTATTGGATAGGGTGTAGTGATTACCAACTGTGGTTTATTGAACAGGTGAAATGCAGAAGGCAGGACAATCATCCTTCACTAAAACACTTGAGAAAAAAATTCAAAACCAAATACCTTAACATTGCCTAATTGTCTCCTCTTGTGTGCCAGGGAGCATGTATTTCTTCACATCAAGGTCCAAAAAACCTGGTATGGCTCCTTGCATTGCAGAAATACATGGATTAGCCATAATTCAGTATTAAACTAATTCAGTAAAAAATAACTGAAATAAAAAACTACAGCTGTAACAAATGTAGGGAAAAGCTGGCAAGTTTTTCAAACTCTAGAATAAAAGACAAGCCACTTTTATTTTATTGTAAAGCTGAAGTACGCCATTAGCAGTCAAATATATTTGAAAATCTTTATTAGCATCAGCTTTTCTTTTAGTTAAGAGGTAGCAACTACTGTTTAATTCCACAGGACAATCAGAAGGGCTGAGCTCTTTGGTGTGGTTCAAAGCCAACAGAAGCAGAATTAGTCAAGTAGGAGTAAGTTAAGTTAAGATGACCATCCCAAGGCAGAAATAGCTCTAGCATGCATACAGTTCCTTTCATCTCTGGGGAACACTGATATCATGACTAGGATGCCCCATCAGATTCCAGTCTCATCTCAACCATTCAGGAGTTCAGCTGCCCCACAGTAACAGCTTATTATAGGCAAATGATCAGTGGGCTCAAAGTGCAAGGACAGGTTCTTGGCCCTTCCCTGGAAACAGTGAAAAGCCTAATTTTGTTTAAGTGGAAGAGTAACATTTCTCTAGTTTCCAAAGTGTGGAACGGGGCATGTTCTTTTAAAGTTTTTTGGGAGGTGAGGAGGAAGCCAGGAGAGTATTTGAGTTATTTGCTACTATGAAATGAAGCATACATATGCAGTAGTTAACAGACACTAAGCACTCTGTTTCTCATTTATTTCAAGCAATGACAGTGGTAGAATTTAAACCCTCATGTGAGATGAGGGCAAAACCAATAATGACATTGTATAGAGTTTGTTTTCTACATAGTCAAATATATAAAAGTTTCATGAAACTCATCACTGGGACAGCCAGCAGTCAGTCCACGAGTTGTCTATTCAGTTAGACCAAGCTTCTTCTTCAGAGATTCTGGCATTTCAGGTGGAGGTGGACGAGGAAGTCTGAAATAAACCTTGACAGAATCGTAGATGAACCACTGTAGTGCAGTCAGGGTACCAATCATAATGATACGAGCAAACAGACCTTTCCATACACCTGGAGAGCAAACCACAAAGCATGAGCAACATAAAATGGCATGACAAAAAGAAATCCTCCCCAAACATCAGAAACACTTGATCCAAAATACATGAAAGTAAGAATGTACCTTTGAATCCAAGCCTCATAAGAACTTGTGAAGCTGAGCTGCCCTTTTCTTTGTTCAACACAGACACCACAGAGTCAGCAGGATGGGAAACAATTGCACAGAACACACCAGCTGAAAGAATAATTTGACATTAGTTCTGTGGTGCTTTAGCTGTACCATTACTGTGTACACTAAGTACAATCAGCTGAAACTTCTGAACAGAAGAAAACAACCGAAAAACAACTTCTGAATCTTTGGATACTGTAAATTCCCCCTTCCATCTAAAGATTCCCAAGACTGAAAAAGATGCAAGTTGTCACTTAAATCAGCTGCAGTTTTTAAATCTGGTCATCAATACTGGTAACGTATAAGAGCAGTTAAGAGTAGTGTACTGTTACAGAACCATTTTCCCCTAACAGAACATATTTCCCCTGCACATTTTAGAGTTGCAAGTAAGTTCTACCATGTTAGTGACATCTGCTTAATACTCTGAAAAGCAACAGGTATCTATATTTGCAGTAATCCATTAATGAAGTGTAGGACTTAGAGATTCCTTACCAATATAGCCTGCAACAAATGTGACTACCAGCTGCTCTCCTTTTGTACATTCATTTCGTGGCTTGGGAACAACATACTTGTAGAGAGCTTCAACAGTACGTTCAAAGCAGGCAAATTTCATCATTGTGTATGGAATCTGTCTCATCCATAGTGGAGCAACACCTTTATAGAAACTTAACCAGAGAGAAGACAATCTCAGTTTCATTTTCTTCAGTATTTAAAGTTTATTTTTAACCCGAAATAAATTAGTTTATTTATTGCTGCTAGACAGCTTCTATATACTGACCCTGTAATGCTGTCAATACCTACAGAAATTTGATTTGTATTAATTTCTGAGTACTACCTTCAAATGGCAACACGAATTGAAACTTTCCTGATCCCCAGGCTGCACAGCAGTTTCTATAGTTACTTTTCAGATTACAACGCACTGCAGCAATGTAGTACTGATACAAGTGCAGTAAGGCTAATGTCTGCATACCAGCCAAGTCCTGATAGTGAGACATGACCTGTACATCTACAGCCACTTCTATCAGAACAGAAGGCTATCATGCAGTTATATTACTCTCACATGCCAATGACTCAAGCATCTTTGACTGTACAACCAGAAAGTTGCTGAGTATCTCTGACTGGAACTGCTAGAAACTGAAGTTATCCAGCAGAACTCAGCACAAAGATACTCACAAAGATGGATCTAAGGAGCATGTGGATTTAACAGCCAGTTCAGAACAGATTCCCTGAAGTATGCTAAGTTCTTATCTTGAAATACAAAAACCAAAAAGCATTACAAGCTAAGGCCAGAATTACTTATAACACCAGTTCTTCATTAAGGAAATGCACTAAAAATCAAGAACTTCAATGAAAATGAAGGGATGCTTACGCCCAGATGCCTTCTTCTGCAAACATCTTGGGTAAAGCTTGCCGTAGAGTGTTTGCATATCCAGGCTGTGTTTGAATACGAACTTTAGCAGCTTCCATTGGAGCCAGAGCAATGTCAGCAAAAAACTCTGCACTGGCAGATGCAGCTAAATATAGCGAAGTACGCCACAAATAAGCATTTTCCTGAAAGGAATTTTAAGACACATTTTTATTAATGCATCATGCTTTTGTGATTACTCCTTATCACTAATACTATTACACTGGAGACATATAGCTTTACATAAAACATTTAAGGCTTACCTCCCCCAGCATGTTGCCATACAGGATTTTGAAAACTTCATAGAAACCAAATTTACAAAGCCCTTGCATGGAATAGCCAATAAAGGTTGGAGCCCATCCCTTAGCCAAGCCACGAACACCATCTTCATTGATTGTCACTGAAAATCCATTGAAGATGCTCTTGTATTTTTGTGGATCAACCTAATCAGAACAGACAGTTAAATGTTTTGATACAGCTTACAATTTTCCTTCTCAACACTCCCATCCAAAATTTTAAATTTTTCCATTCCTCAGACAGATTCCTAGAATTCCCTGGACAGATGATGTACTCACCACAAAGTTACACTAATGTAACCATAATGGTTACTTGCTAATGTCAAACCCTGACTTAAACAGCCAGTATGTTCCTCAACACTCAGAAACCACCAAATTGAATTTTGTTTCACTTTAATTCTCCAAATTAACAATGCAACTGTAAAGAAAGGATTTACTGAAATCACTGTTCTAACACTGTCAGTGGTGTACTGGTGCAATTATGTATAGAACAGATTTTTAAAAAATTTAATGGGTCCTGTCAGCAATCTCATCTACTTTACACGCTATGCCTATGTACACTCGAGTGCTGCCAGAAACCTAATTATTCACATGATTACTAATCAGAGAAGGCTGTTTCTCCTGTGTGATCTCTCCATGTAGTCAGACTAAGACAGATGGAGCAAAGCAGATCAGAGTACTCAAAAACTTCCACATCTGTACTTTGGCTTGGCAATAAAGGCTACACACAAATTGTTTTCTGCTCATAAAATTTTGAGAGAGATTAACTTACCAGAAATTTAACACAGACTGACTTGAGTAATTTTGTTTCAGATGAAAGGAAGTAATTTAGCAGAAACTTTTCAACAGGTAATTAAGTCACATCCCACTGTTCCTTAGATGAGAAGGAAGATATCGAACAGGATGCCCAGTTTGAGCTTTCAGAAAGAGCTATGGGACGTGCATGCCAGCCTGCACAGACTGCTATCCTGTCTTGCAGTCTAGGAACAACATACTAGAGGATCTAGTTCACCTAAATATGTCAATTTTAAAAAGAGACATTATTTTAGAAAACTGGATATTTAATTGGGCAACGTAAAATGAGACTACATTCAAGTCAGAACCATGCTTAGTTATTAGGCATTTAACAAGTGTCCTGGTTTCAGTTAAACCATGACAAAGGTGACCTCTTCTTAAGACATGAGAGGGCAGGCAACAGGTTTCTTCCTGGAGAACTTAGGAAGGATTAGTAACATGCTCTATACTGGATCTGTAAAGAGATAAATGCTGACAGGTTTTACAAGATCACACCCGGAATCCACATGGAACCCCCCTCCTGAACCTCCTTTTAAGTGCTGGAGAGGGAAGTATCAGCATCCTTATCATGTAATAAACTGGAACTGGTAGCCCACACTGAGCATGTCTGATGCGTTACAGATTTCCTAGTTTGAGACCAGAATTTCAGGTGCTCTGAAGAATGTGAAAAAGTCTCTGGTAAACGTTGTTAAATAAAGGCCATTCAGAAGAACATGGTTTTGAAGAATAGCACACTACTAGTGGGACAAGAAGGTCTGACTAATTCATAGTGCCCTCCTAATTTCAGGAGTCCTGTAACTACAAAATGGCCATTTTGATCATCGGTGTCAGCCTATGCAACAGGGAAATCACTAACTACTATATTTCCAGAAATTTACAGGTGTGCTTTAATTTGCTTCACTCTTGCAGATTTGCCTGAATAAATCCATTACTACGTTTCCATCCATGGCTGTTCACAAGATGATTTTAATGTGTCATAAGTTCAATGCAACAATGCTCCTTTCAGGTTAATCAAAAACCACTTCAAGGAAAGCAGTCGCAAGCATTGATGGCCTTCCGGATACCAAATCAAGTTTTAGCCACTCTGCTCTAAGTGGCATCATTAGAAAACATCCAATCCATAAGCCATGCATCGATATGGATTAATGGATCAAATTACACATGCATGTCACTCCAGGCTAAAAATTGCAGATCCAAAAGATACTATTTCCTTACTCCAAAAGCACTGGAATAGTGCTGGACAGCCAACCAGGCAGCAGAGTAACATTGTGGTGGGTGCCTTTAAACAAATACAGTCAGTTAACATGCCTTAAGTGCTGTAAAAATAATGTGCCTAGATTATCCATAATACCTTTACTTCTCTTGAAAGTGGTATTTTGCTAGTCTTACAGCAGTAAATTTGATAATGCAGCATTCAAGTTTACTTGTTTCTTGTCATCCACAAAAGATTGCATCCCTACTGCCAACTCTTAATACGCTGGCTAGACAGAAAACAAAAGTTCAAGAAATGTTTAAGTTTATACAAACCTGCATACGACATTTCACTAAATCCAGAGGTACGACACCAGTGTGTGTCAGGCCACAACTTAGGACCCCACCAACGCCACAGAGAGCATAAAACTTGAGCGAGCCATATTCACAACTGTATTCTGCAGCAAAAAATAAAGACACACCATGCTTTTATATAAACTCCATGCACTGTTGGACAGTGATGTCCATGGTATAGTTTATGCCTCCAGCTCATTAGTAATTAAATATACCACACTAAACATGCTCTGTCATCACATACCAACATGCAGAACAAACCTGCATTCTGCATTTAACCAGGTCTAGAGGAACCAGTGCTGTATGCGTTGTTCCACAGCTAATAATCCCACCAAGGCCACAAAGCACAAAGAATCTGTTTGAGCCATAGGCACAGCTGTATTCTGGTCAATTTGAAAAAATTGCATATATGTGATCAATCATAAATGGTAACAATGAAAAGAAACAAAACTAAGTGCTACTTTCTCAAAAGTATTAAACTGAAATAATCTCCCATGCTGCATTATTCAAATATAGTGTTATAATGGAAAATATTTATTTTGCTTTAAATTAAAACATTTTGGACTGACAAGATTTGATTCTAAGCTTTCCAAACAGAATTTGTTCCTTTAAATAAGCAAAGGAAGAAACACTGAAGTTTTCACTCAATGCACAGTAAAACCATAGAAATTAATCCTGGGAGTTACTAGCAGAACCTATGACTCAAAATTGCAATGTCCAACAATTTCTTATATCTAGGAATTAAGGAAGAGTAGTATTCCTCTAGCACTCAACAGACAAAGCTTCTTTCACTAAATACTCTATGACAGTTTAACTTCTGCATTTAAGTAGAGACTATAAAAATCTACAGTATTGATGCTGAAGATATGCAGATATATTTTCAGGTATTTCTCGTATTATTTATACAAATTATTTGTAAATTGTCTTTCAAAGATAGAATTTCAAATGTATACAGCTTGTTTAACAAAACTGCAGATTGCCATTTATTGTCCCATTGAATGCTCATACAAAAGGTTCATTAAAGAATTAGGTCACATTTAATCAAGGGATACTTCATATGCACTGTTCTATACAGTGTATATACTGTGAATAAAACCATTCAATCTTAAAACAAGTTATTAATTTTCACATGTTCCTGTACAGAAAAGTTACTGGAGCTGGAAAAAAAAAATCAATTTTCTTTTTTTATTTTTGAAGAAGCTACAGAGGCTATGAGTGAGTGCAAACAAAAAATACTCAAATTTATAATGAACAGTACAAAACAAGCATAAAGTAGCAGCACAGTTCTGTTACTATGTTCAACATTTTAAAAATACAAGTAAAAGCAAGACTAATATACTGAATAAGCATACAGGAAATAACATGCTATGTAAAAATATTCCCCAAAGTATAAAGACGATCTTTTGCTATTAAATCTATTGGTGTCACTTCAATATAATGGAATAGACAATTAAGTGTTACAACTTAGTAAAATTATCTCCAAGAAACACTAATGAAAACTAAAAGACATCAAAAGCCAATCTTACAAAGAGCTTCTTTGCCATCTTTCTGGTTCTGAATTCCTGTATGAACATCAACAGAAACTGACAATGATGTTCAACAGCACCAACGGAACAGCAGATAACACTAGCAGGCTTATCCAGCTCATAACTTTGCTAACTTTTTAACTTTCAAAGGAACTCCTTCCCACAAATGTTCCAGACTTTACATTACATTTTATATTTACACTTTTCATGCTTTAAAAATCAAACAATAAAAAAGAAGAATTTTTTCTTTATTTAAAACAATAAATAACAAATCACAGATGCCATAGTGAAACCTAAGTGAAAAGCTAGAAATCAGTTATCAGAGTAACTTATTTTGAATTGAGACACTGCTAAAGACTGTAAATATGCTGGTCTGAGACTTACACATAGCTCCAAAATAGCTTGGCTATGCTAGCAGATTGGCAGACAGCAGAAACAGTCTGTTTACAACTTTCCAGAATTGCTGGTTAAATACACACAGACCAGGCAGGTGTAGTCAGAGAACGGACTCTAGGTCTGTTCGCGGCAGCTCTGTCTAGCTGTGTCTTTGGCCAACAGCACCACAGCTCTGCTGCAGCAGCTACCATGCTGCCAGATCTCAGAACTGTTTGTCCACGCAGGGACAAACTTAACTGACAGGGACAGACCTTTGTAATAGCCACAGAAAAGTAGAGTTCTATGTACGTGCTGTATTTCAGTGCTATTCAGACTGACCTGTCAGCCTAGTGTTCAAGTAAAGTAATTAAGAAAGCCAGTATCAATTAGGCTTAAGCTCTTTAGAGGTGCCTAGGTTTGTAGTGGTACAGTAGTATTATTAAGAAAATAAAGCCACAGATGATCTTGGACTTTCTATTTCAGGAGCCATATTTTCTAAAAACCATAACTTGAGAAGAGAAACAGTCAAACATGCAGCACAGAGGACAAGAAAGTAATTCTAACTTATCCAGGTACTGATTTAAGACAAACACCCTTAAGGTACACAAATATAAGCTCATGGCATAAAAATATATCTACTCTGTTGAGACAGCTACATCGTAACTATTTCATATCTCTGCTTTCAATCTGACCTGTTAACAAGGAGAAATTCTATGAGCCGGTCATAAAACATTTGGCCTGTGAGCTCTGTTGTGGCTGATGCCCTGAGCTGATCTCAGAAGGTCGTGTGGTTTGTACCGACTTTGTGTGACCTTGTGCAAATTCAGATATCTTCTGCAACATGTTATGCTATTAACACAAAAGCCAGAGAACCAACTGGTACATGAAATAATGTACTCAGCAGAAAAGATTATAAAGACTGAAACTGTGGCCACCTTTGACCACAACTGCCAACAAACAGAATGAAGATAAAGCACAATGCTTTAAAGAAATAAGTGCACCTACTAAATATATCTAGCATACCAAAGGGCAATTTAGGGCTTTAGTTAGCTGGCAGCAGGATTACTACACTGAAAGCCACAAATCATTTCCTGAAAACTTTGTAAAACCTAACCTGTCTCTCCTTCATGTATTATATGAATGTTTATGCAAGTTCATTATAATACTTCCATAATCACAGTACTTCAGAAGAGGTAGCTTGCTTAAAGTAATTCTTACTTTTTTTTTTTTTTAGTAAAATCAGAAAGACACTTTTAAGTTATCAACAGCTTAAAAGAATTAGAATTTTACTATCGATCTCTACTACTGTGCATTCCTCAGATGGAACTCAACATGGTGGAGGGGTGTGCAGAGAGGAACTGAAGTTCAGCAAAGGCAAATGTGGGGTCCTGAACCTGGGGATGAATAGCCCCACGGACCACGCTGGAGGCCAACCTGCTGGAAAGCAGATCTCTCTGGAGCTGGGGGTGCTGCTGGACAGTCAAGCTGCCCACAAGGCCAAGAAGGCCACTCCAACAGCATATCCTGTAATGCATTAGGAAGAGGAATGCCAGCAGCTCAAGGGCGGTTACACTTGGAGTGCAGTGCCCAGTTCAGGGCCCTTCAGTACAAGACAGACATGGAGTTCTTGGAGCAGGTCCCAGAGAGGGCTTCAAAGATGATGAGGACACTGGAACACCTCATTTATGAAGAAAGGCTAAAGTAGCTCGGTCTGTTCAGCCTCAAGAAAGGACTACTGAAAGGGGACCTCAACATTGTCTGTAAGAATTGATGGGAGGGTGTCTAAAGGATGAATCCAGGCTCTTCTCAGTGGTGACAAGCAACAGGACAGGAGGCAACAGGCAGAAAAAGATGCACAGGAAGTTTTATCTGAATATAAGGAAGAACTTCTTTACTGTGGTGGCCACGCACTGAAACAGGCTGCCCAAAAAGGCTATGGAGTCTCCCTCCCTGGAGATATTAAAGAATCTGGACAAAATCCTGTGTAATCTGCTCTAGGATGACCCTGCTTCAGCAGGG
This sequence comes from Polioptila caerulea, assembly GCA_013397295.1. NCBI lineage: Eukaryota > Metazoa > Chordata > Aves > Passeriformes > Certhiidae > Polioptila > Polioptila caerulea. The sequence continues at coordinate 137,414 of VYXF01002239.1, forward strand.
AAGTTCAACCAGCAACTATGATGATGATGACGACTCACTTTGGTCCTTTCCACCCTTACCCATTCTCCGGTATGTCAAGTATCATCAAGGTCTGATCCTCAGAAGTCAACAAATTGACTGGGAAACATATGGGAACTTAACTCTTAAGTGCATCTCTCGATCTAAAATAGCAAGTTCTCTGGTGTATGCCCCACAACTAGTAAAAAGAAAAAAAAAAAAAAAAGAACTAAAAAAGAACAGCAACAAACGTCCTTAATGTAGTTGGATGTTCAGGTGCCCAGCTATGAATCACCTGCTGAGAAAAAAAGAGAAAAAAGGAAAAAGGATAGGAGGGATGATCTTCCGAATCCACAGAATTCAGTCACACCGACGAAAGAAGTATGGGCCTACAACCTCAGTGCCCGAGGCTGCAGGCCATGCAGAGTCAGACAAAGCTGCCCAAGACAGAATCTACGGGGGTCTCTATGATTATTCTGCACTAGGACCTTTCCGTGTCGTTTCCCTTCTGCTCCTCAGCACACACCGCCGGGAGAGCGGAAGCACTGCCAGCGCTTCCCCCTCCGGTGCCCTTCCTCGTCCTCTAAGCGGGCGCGTAGGCCCAGCGCCGGCCCCTCNGGCGGGCGGGCGGCCCACGCCGCCCCAACTCACCACGCAAGATGGAGCCACTGCGGCAGAGGCTGAACGCAGGCTCCGCACCGTCACTTTGTCCTTCGCCGCGCCGGGGGTGGGGCCGTCACACAACGACCCGCGCCGCGATTGGCGGAAGCGCCACCCCAACCGCCGCGCACGCGCAGCCACCGCCCATCCACCCCGCGCCTGCGCGGGGCTCCTGTCGCTGCCGCTCCGCGCCGAGGCCGGGCCTGCCCTTCAGTGCCTGGGGTGCGCTGCGGCCGTGGCTGTCGCCCCGTACTCGGGATGTGTGAGCGCACCCTGCAGCGATAAACCCCGCGCCCCAGCTTCTGGTCCTTCCTTATCGCCTCCCGGCTCGGGGCGCTTGCTAACTGTGCCACGTGCCTCCCGCAGCCTTGCCCCGGGCAATGTCAAACCAGAAACACGCCCGAACGCCAGTTCCTGTGCTGGCCTTGACCCGGGTTCTTCAGCACTCACACCGAAGGATGAAAGCGTCAGGGGTGGAAGAGATGTTTAAGATCAAGTCCAACCCCTAGCACCGCATCCATTTTTTAAGATTAGTTTAAAGAAGTCCTCGGTATCACCCCAGGTTCCACGTCTGGTTATCACATGCAGTAATACTTTCCAGTCGCTGTCTGGGAAACGCACAGGATGCAACTCCCTCAGCAGAAAGCTCACCCCTCTCACCAAACTCCTGCTGCAGAACTCAGTCAACCCAAGCAGGGTCAGATCTAGCACCTAGCACTGTCTGTAGACTCCCTGGCCGAGTTCCACCTTTGGACGGTGAGCTTGCCGGGCATCATGACATAGCCTATGCTACAACGGCTGTGGCTGCTCACAGAATTGTTTCTTACTGGTTTGATAAAAGCAGAATGTTAAGTAGCACAGGACCCATGCTTGGCCTTACCTATCTGTAACTATGCCTTTTCCAATACAGAGGGATTTCACTCATTTTAGTGACTTACATAGTACAAGACCAGCACAGACAAGTTCAGCTCTCCAGTTACCGAAGGGGCAGTAACTCCACTTTTTCATTGTTTTGATCATATGCTTTCAAGTACAGTGTTCTGCAACAGCATACACCCAGAAGCCAGGAAAGCAAGAGACATGTGCTGAACACCCCAGCTCTTCTGGGCAAATGACAGCACACTAGCAGCACCACACTGAAGAAACACCCCAACTTGTGGTCAGCTCAGTGGCTCCGATCAAGCTTCCAAGGAAGACCCTAAGGCCCTGGCTCTACTCACTTTATTTCACAATGAAGTTGTGAATCCAGGAAGACTGTCCTACACAGACAAAAGTGCCCAATAGCACTGTCACAGATCTCAAGGTCGGTTAAGTGCCTCTTGAATAAACTACACTCCAGATGCTCAAGTAAAAAAAGGTCAAATGAAACTTTGACTCTTCAAATACTTTTGTTTAGCAACCAGTTGACAGCCCAAAGCACTGTTCAATTCATTGCCAATGGCAACATTGAAAACAAGCCAGAAGAGTTAATTTTGCCATTACTTGTTCTCCTCTACTCACTTGCCTCTAAACAATTAATGGTAACGTTTTATTTAAAAGCCAAACACTAACACTTACTTTCAATTAGATGGTAACCTCTAAACTTGATTGATACTTGGGCTCTTATCTTGAAACTGCATATAAATGATTACAATTCTTGCAGACTCACAATTTTTAACACATAGAAAACCTCTGTTCCTTCTAATTGTAAAGGATGAGCAGATGACTATTTATAGACATCTAATGGTAATTTGTGTGCACAACTATACAGATGCTTATGAGTTATTCTGTAGAACTTTTCTGGAACAAACTGCATTTGGTTTTTGTTTTAAGTTACAATTAACTCCTAACAGCTGTATTATTAACAAAAACTACTAAACATCAGTCTAATGTAGCCCCATGAATACACAGGGATATTATATGCTCTTGCTGAAGACATATAATACAAAGAAAATACCAATTACTTTTCCCAGACATGAAGAAATAAAAGAGCAGTAGCCTGTAATTCAAACCATCTTGATTAATTTAATTAATTTCTGAGAGACATTGCAGGTAGTAATAGGTGAAGACTTGAAAGATGTTACCTTCTAGTGTCATCCTCTGTCCAATTCACAGTATAAGAACTTTTGAAAATTAAATCCATCCTTTAAATCAGTAGCTCTTCCAGTTTTATGAGGTTAGGAAAATTTCAGTTTGCAAATCCAGAGTGTTATTTTCATCTATCCTTCAGTGGTAACACCCACCACATACCCTCTCCATTTCCCACCCCAGTTTCACCTCAAACTACATACAATCAAGAAAATGCAGGCTAGTTCCTGTCTTACACTAACTTTTTACAGTTCTAACATTTTGGTGAAGCTCACAAGCAAAATCAAAGCTCTTATGAGCTTGTTTCCCTGGTGACCTTTACAAAAATATACGAGATACTGAAACTACCACCCACACCTTTGATAACCAGGTTAGCAGAGCAGCATCTGCTTGAGTTGTAAACTTGTATTTTATATACACTTTCTTTGTTTCAACACCAGAAGTATTAGACCATGGTTCTAGAGTCAGTAATGAATCAGGTTTTAGAGCCCAAGGGAAACCTTTACTTGCAGCATTTCCTTCACCAGGATCCAAGCTTCCAATGTTGAACCAGAGCAGTCACATGCTCTCAACACAGAAAGTAGTGAAACCACTATTCTTATTAATTGCTGCCATGGATATCCTTTTCTAATAAAGATTTTTATTTTTTTTTAAATTCTCCTCACACATTACATGGTTTGTCTCTATTAAACACCACCATTTTTTCCCCCTAAAGAATAAATAAATAAGACAGTGCAGTTATTATCTTTTAACCAAGACTATCAATGCTAACAAAGAACTTCAAAGTGAGGTGGAACAGAAAACTTGCAGAATTTTTTTTTTTTATATATTGGCATATACACAGTACTTACAGGTGTCTATGCCACCTCAGGACTGCTTTACAAGTTCAATTAGCTTGGAGACCCTGTGCTGTCTGAAATATGAATGTATATATCCAATGTAGTAACTTGCTGTTGCACTGGTGCAAAGCAACCTGGTAAATTCCCTCAGGAAAAGAAAGCAAGTCAAAGGACAGTTTTAGACAAAGATAGGTAAGCTTACCAAACACATGATAAAAGCCATATTGACAGACAACAAAGGGTATGCTGAAACACCTACTTTTGCAAACACAAAATTTAAAATAATACATCACATACATCCTGTATCTATTCCACCCAGTATGTTACTAAGCTGTGTCAAAGTAAGCCAAATGTACCATGCACAAGATACGTCACACAATTTTACCAGCTTCATTTGCAATTACATAAATTTTACTGCCAAGTCTCCTATAATATTATGTAAAGGCATTGTTTTTGTACTCAGCTTTTCTGCTTTGACTCTGCATAAACTAGTTAATATATTTTTTAAAGATATCTTGTCCACAAAACTAGCAGAGAAGGTAATTAGCAGGAATTTCAATACCATAAAGTTTTATAAGTTATGTCACATGAAACAAAATAAAACACATAGACCAAGCCTAGGAGGGATCCAAAATCATTCTGTAGGGCAGCACTGAGCATGCTGTTAGCAATGAAACTTGGAGAAGTTGTTTCATGCTGTTTCTTATGCAAATACAAATCAAGGTCTTAAAACATGCAGAGAATTTAAATTTAATATCCTCCTTGAAAATTTATTGTCTTAGACACTGCTGAAGCTCACCATGCAAAAGGAAGAAAAAAAATGAACAACAGTGCCTACTGCTTCAGCAGTTTGATACCAAGACTACAGTACAATTATATACTTCAGCTTAACTTAGACAGCAGCAGCTAGAAGGCTTTAAGCACATACAGCTCATAGCATTACTGTGTGTTACCCTTAGAATATCATGAAAAATTCATTTTAGGGGCCAGGAGAAAGATCTTAGTCTCAGGGCTACCTCACACCATTAAATGTCTGAAACATGAAAAAACCCATTCCTTTCTTGAAGATGCACTGCCTTCCAACTACAACTGAACTAAATGTGGGTTATTTTGAGGACTTTTCTAGAAAACTCTTTACCATCTGCAAGGTAACACACAAGTTGAGAGCATTTTCCAAAACAGTACAAAAACGAAAGAATGATGACATTTAATTGCAACAAAATTAATTTTGCAATTTGTTTTGATTGTGGCTTGATTTTTTTTTCTTTGATGATGCTAATAGTATCCCTGGAGGAGGTCAACTGAAATATGAACTGAAATATGCATTTCATGTAACTAGGAAAGAAAGATGTATTTTACATTCAAACACGCAAAGTGATGTGAGAAATAATTTAAAGTGAAAAGGAAGCTCCTTTAGCATTGAAAAACACATGAAAGCTATCTTCTCCCCTCATCCAAATTAAAGGCCTGACATAGGCTAAAGGATTATGGTGCAAAACTCTGATACTGCAAATATGATGAATATTCCTCCCACCAAGTGACATGAACTGACCTGAGTTTATTATCAGATTTAATTTTTTTTTTTCAATATCGAAGACTATAGCAGCACAAAATGACACCACTGATACATCGCTTGTCTTGCTTTTGCTGCCTTTCAGCAATTCATTTATTTTGATAAGGAAAATCCACACACATTAAAATCATTTTTATTTTTCTCCATTTTTGACATCAAAAGTGAATATCTTGTGTTACAATTCCCTATAGGATGGACACAAGTTTAGCTATTTGGATTACTCAAAAAAGCAGTTTAGAAGGAAAAAATAAACATTAAACAGGAAAAAAACCCCAAAACTATTGCTTTGCTACAAATTACCATGTTTGTCCCAAAGTTCACAGAAAGTAAAGCTTCCCCATAGCTATAGTCTACACAATAATTGTACCTAGAGTAAAAAGATATTGACTAATAACTAATGTCCTCAGCCTTCTATAAGTAGCACTTTAAGAATAAGTATGATTTATTGCAATTTTGTACCAAGCAATAAGACTGAACATCTGTATGCTGCAGATTTAAGCACACCGAAAATGTATACATTCACTTTAAAAAATTTTTGCTTATCACTCTTCATTGGTAGTAGTGAAGTCAGCTGCCTGCTCAACCAAGTTACACAACAGAGTGTTTCAGCATGCTTCCACTGAGAAAAATAGTCAATGGCATGAAAGTAGTAAATCTCACCTTAAAAGATGAAACTGTAGCAGAAAATGCAGCAATGCCCTCTTCATACAAGAATAAAACTTCATATGGAATTTTCACACTTTGAGAATATGTCTCTACATGAATATTTAAAGATAATCACATAAAGCTGTGTTGGAAAGACTTTGCTTTTTTAAAAATGAAAAAAGACCACTGCTAAGGTTGGAATTTAGACTGTTTCAGATAACAATCCTGACCCAAAAAAAGTATTTTAGTAGCAAATTATTATGATGTAGTTTTTATTTTCCACAGATATTACTAATAAATAATTCCTCTAAGACATCTCTTGCCAATTAGATGTGTATTCAGCTCCTACAACACTGTAAACACTAAAATGAAGGGACACATTTAAATGAAGTTACACTTAAACAGAATTACTAATATGATACCAAGACTTTTACAGAAATGCAAACAGGTTTACAGTTACATTTACCAAAAGGTTACAGTAATCTACAGAAAAGGTTGCTGTTGTACTCTCTCTGCATCCTAAGAGAACAAATTCAGTTACGTTGTTACTGAAAAAATGCATAAAGAAATGCATTTTCCTTTATCTCATGTTAAAATCCTTCTCCTCTAGAATCTAGAGACAGAAGTACTTGTTTTCTGTACAAAGGAAAAGCTTTAAAAACACAGCTTCACATTTTACTATATTTTTGCCCTTCTCAGCTTCCAAGTTCTTGCAAAAACAAATATACATTTTCTCAAAAGTGAATTTAAAGTATGTCCACATTAAAAAAATAAAGCCTACAAAAAGTTCAAAGATTTAAAAAAATGTTACTCCTATGGCAGTGATCTCCTACTTGTCCAAAGTCCAGATAGTTACCGATGTTCCATTTAACATTATCTTTCTTCATTTATCCAATTTATCAGGTTCCAATCACATTATTTATAAGAAGTCCTTGAGCCGATGAGAGGGCAGAAGAGTTCTCTACAATTAAAAAACAGGAGATCAAATTGGGTGTGCCTTTCAGAAAGGTATTCATTTGGCACTGCCCGGAGTGACCATATTCAGGTATTTAGAAAAAGGATTTCCTTGATTAGTTTCCATTGACTGATAAACCAGAAACATGAAGACTGAAACAACAACAAAGAGAAGAACTTTTATCCACAGGGGAACAGGGCGTTCTTTTTTAATTGGTGGTTTCTCAGTCTTGATGTCAGTTGAGGTACCGTATTTTTGCGCATACTTAGAGTAGCTTTCCTCCAGTATGAAGTCACTATGCTCTAGAGGCCGGCTTGCAGCTCCTTTGATTGGTCTACGGCAGCTAGCACTGTTAATTAAAAAAAAAAATTGAAATACTGCATATTTAAAAGAGCAATCTAAACTACTTAGGGAAGTTTTAGTATCATTAAAGAACTAAGAATTATTTCTGGTAAATACAGTACCTGTAATACTATTTTTGAAGCTTGACAGATAAGACACATTAATGATTCAGTGTTCAAGCAAACACTCTTTAAAAATAATCTCAAATGCTACTTCACCCTATCCACAAAAAGAGGATCATAACTGGCAATCAAACTGTAAAAAGTGTCTTCCTCTATTTGCTTTTTTAATGATTATTCATGGGATTTCTAAACATAAGATTATCTCCGGCCAATAAAATACCTACTGATGGCTAAGCCAATACACAGAACCAGAAGAAAAAGCAGTAAGGATTAAAAAAACCCCATGTACACTGCCAAGTTCTTATATACATACAAGGAGTACACATATATGATTTTTATTTAAAAGGAAAAAAAAAAGGGGGGTATGGATTTAACTAGACCTCAAAACAGGAGAGCAAAGTTGAGTGTCAGCAGATGCACTACAGTAAATAGTAACTGGTACTATATATTCTCCTTATGGTTCAGGCTTTATGCAAGCAGTTTAAATTGAAGCTATAATTAACATGTTAGAAACACAGGAGATGATTTCATATCTTAATGTGGAGGAACTTTTTCTCATATCCTCTAAACAGAGCATTATTTTTAATTGCCTAATTAATCAGAGGGGTTGCTTCAATTTTTGTTTAAATATAAAGAAGAAAAAAACCAAACCAAAACAAAAAAAACCCAAAAACCCACAAGTAATAGCCTTTCCTAGATGCCATCCTTACTCATGCTAAGAGTAATAAACATGACTGCCACTTAAAAGAAAAAATAGGGTATCTGAAAGTTCTTTCTGGCTTTGCAAAAGAAAACTCAAATATATGCTGTGAGATCTTTCCTTAATTTAACAGCAGGCCTAAGCAGTTGCATCTAAGCAAAAAACTTCAATACTGCAAGTCATTACCAAGAAAAGCCCCTTCCATTTAACTTTCACCATCTAGAAATTCCAGTAATAATTGCTACTATAGTACCACCCTGTTCTCCCTCCTCCAATTTAAATAAAGAGGGGTTGTTCTTGTAACAAATCTATGTATATAGAAAGGAAGACTAGATGGCTGTCACAAATGTCATTGAGCCAGAATGCAAAAACTGTTCCTCAGAAATCTGTCAATATAATCAAGATATTTCTCAGCTTAAATAGGTTTACAAGAACTGAGAAAAAAGCCCCCATAAACCTTAGAAATACCTAATTCCTGTAGGTGTTGATACTTCATAAGGGAACAATTCTTTAAGAATATCCCTTTCTACTCTTCTTTCTTCTGTAGTTCTCTCCAGCACCTAGGAAGCCAAAAACAGTTAGAGGCCAAACAGACAGCAAAACAAAAAGCTTCTGCATAGCTATCTTAGTGACAACAACCATGTGCAATTTGTAAGAATGAATGAGTCACCCAGTGACATTCAAGAAGTTTACTTCTTGGGTTTTACAAGTTTGGCAGTTTAATTATTGGCAGCCATCCAGTCACTTTTGGTGTCTTAAAGCATTCAGTGACCTCCTCGGTTTCCTTTAAGATAAAGAATAAGTTGTATAAATCCTACACACTTGCCAGACAATGATGTAGATGATCAAAAAAACTTAATCATCGCCTCTATCATGGCTGTGTTGAGCAGATCACAGGACTGGTTGTGACCAGCATAATTTAAAAAGCACAGATGTGGGCAATCTGTCTCTTCTTGCTGTAATAAACCATGTCACAGTACAGTAAATACTGACTGAGAAACCCCATCAGCAGTTTGGAATAGAATATCAAGTTTACCCACAACTTTCTATTTGACAACTAAGTCTACATTGCAGTCATATTGTAAATGAAGTGTTAATAGCAGCTTTATCAACAGCTACACGAACAGACAAACAGCATCTTGCAATGTAAAATTCCACAACATTACAGTATTACGTTAATACAATTACATATACTTGCAGGTGCTTTTGACAGTTCTCCAAGAGATATAATTTTTGACAGTTTGAATAGGTTAATAATTTTTTTCTTTCTTGATCACTTACAGGAATCTACAGATGCTTGTTTAATTCAGGCATTTGGTCTGAAGTAATTCTACTACTTGATTCCCTATTTAAAGCACATTGCGTTTTTTTCAGGATAGGCTGATTTACAAGCTCAGAGGAAGCTAGCCCAAGTCTATTCTACTTTGAGCTATTAAAAGAATTAAAAAGAAAAAGAAAATCTACACTTTGTTCAGAAAAATAGCAGCACAAGGAAAAATAACACATCAAAACATATTTGTCTTAAGAAAAAAGGAAAAAAAATCAGATTTTCACACACACACAGATCTGAAAGGGGAAGATAAAAGTAAGTTTACATTCTCTTTTATGTCACGTGGCAACACTAGTTTATTTTGACTGGTGTCACCTGGGCAATGACATCCCCCACCCCTTCCGTACTAAGAAGTAAGCACATACACACAAGAATTTTGTTCACAGAGAGTAAAGCAAGAGCAATCTAAGTTTTAATTTATTTACTTCAGCTGTCATCAGTGGTTTCTTTGGTGCTCTTCTGGGCATGTCTGAGAGTTCACTGACTGACAGTGTAGGAGCTGCATGCTTGAAATTTCCAGGCACCCTATTGCCAACCTGCCGAGATTCAAAATTATTCAAACTCAGAAACAGCCAAAATACAAAATGAAACGGGGCAAGGTGGCAGAACCAAACAACAAAACGTTTATGTGCATTGAATATATGCATGTTAGAAGTTAACTCAAGAAGGTTATGTAACAGATACTCAAAGATCAGCAAAGGAAACACACTGCTTATCATTCCAAGTAGCTTCTTTTAAGTCATTTAGAAACATAAAAGCTATTTAGTTCACAAGAAAAGCCAAACTTAAAAGTAAATATTCTGCATGTATTTAAATCTAAGCTTTTAAAGTGGTTCTTTCAGCCCTCCCCCCACTAAAGATATTAAATAGGACCTAGGTGTTGACCTACTCCCATCTCAAAGTTAACACTGTTAGGTACTAAAATAGATACTGAGTATGTGTTTTCAAAGACTACTGAATAGTCTTACTTTCCTTAAAACAGTCTTCTATTTGTCCAAAACAGAATGATTCTGTGAGTGAAGATATGCTACAGAAGAATATCACAATTAATTAAACATATTTACTAAGCATATTTACTAGAGTCTCGTTGCTTGCAGCCAATATAGTTTCATTTACAGGAGTACTCTCTGATATTACAGCATCATCTACAGGCAACTGTGCTGTAGCTTCCACCTGTTTGTTTAAAATACACAAAAGACAACAATTGAATAAAAGAGCCACTGGGACCCTAAGAGTGTGAGGGGAAAAAAAAAAAAGCTTGTCTATTATAAAAGCCTCTCATCACCCTTTTTCTTGGTGTTCTTCTTGACACTCTTGTAGACTCCCTAGAAAATGCCTGCAGAGGTCCACTTTTTGAAGATCCACTTGTCCAGATAGTCTCAGTAACTCCATCTTGAGAACAGGTCTATTCAAGCACCAAACACAAGATCATATACATGAAAACCAGCTCCAAACATTGGATACTCACAACCAAAAGCCAAAATAGCATGCGCACTCCAAAAGCAACGTGCCTACAATCAAAAACTTGTGGATCCTAAAACATTCAATAATGAATAGCTAGCTAGATTAATAGCGCTGACCGTAATACTTACATTTGAGCACACTGTTGTTCAAATACAGAACTGAATAGATAATGCTCAACAGCAAAAACTGCTAATTTGCTCACTGCCCTAGAATGAGCTAATATTATGAGGAGTTACATCAAGTCGTGGACAGCAGAAATGAAGCTTTCAGGCCCATTACATTTCCTGCCTACACACACAAACAAATCTATGAGCATAAGCAGAAAGCATCACCTTGTTCTCTATACAGATAGGGTTCTATTCTCTCAGTCAGAGTAGGGCATGGTTTATACACAACTACCTACATTTTAAAAGAAACTGATCTTCAGCCACAGGGGTCAGGGAGGGACACTTAATGATCTTAAAAAGTTTCCACATACAGGGATAAAACTAACAATTTTCACGTTACAGCAGGTTCAAACAATCAAGCCTGACAGAGATCTCTCACAAATCAAAGTAACAGCATGAAGCAGCAAACTTTTATAGCCATTAACAAATGCAGATCATTCCCTATGCTCTACTGCAAGTTTCATGCTCAAAGCAAATATCCCCCTCAAAACTAATTCCAAGATGGAAAGGGAGATGTGGATCTGCTTCTTCTAGATTACATACAAGATTTTCTCTTTTATTTGGTTAAGTTTAAAAATAAAAAATATTACTTTTTTAATACTTCTATCATTGCACATTAACACCTCATAGAGTGATTTATTAACAAGTTTTTGGAAGTTACACTCATTGCTAAATAAAGTTATACACTGCAACTGTCAGTTACAGGTTCAATAGTTGAAATTACTTTACTAGAATAGTATTAGGCCCAAAACAATGTGTTAAGAAAACAAGCTGAAAAGTATTTATTAATTGAGAGGGGACAGTGAAACTAGAAGCTGAACAGCTTTGTAGTTCTATGATAAATTCTGTATAATAGCTACTACATACCCAGTAGAGGGAGCACTTGAAGTTTGACTTCATTCCAAAGTCACTGAAGTACTTTATAAAACAAAAGTACTTTATGAAACAAAACAGACCTCAGGTCCAAACAGATTCAGATTTTTTTTTTTTAAAGAATTGTAGATTTCAGTCTAATTCTCAAAAATTCTTTATAATTTTAACAGACTTCTGATGAAACATCTTCTAACTCCTTCTTCAATATTTACCAGACACTTTTATTGTCTTCCTTCCTGCAACCTAAAATCACAGTTTTCCACCTCAACCCCATCCACCTTCCATTTAAGAGGTGTTCTTTAGAAGCTCAGAGAAAAAAATACTAATTTCAGAGTGTTTCTACTCCAATGCAATCCAATCAGGAAAGCAGGAATGCAAACTCACTCATACTAGTAACAAAGAGCTCCCCATCCCAGACTATTTGACTAAGAATTACTTATCTTCTAACAAAAAGTTAGAAGCACTTCACTAATAACTGCCTCTCTTCTTCAGATGCTACAATCATATGTTTTAAGCACCAAGTTTCAATTCTTTCTTGCATGAAAAGTCTGGGAAAAACCAGAATCTACTGCATAAAAACCATCCAGACTTCAGTAGAATACATCAACAGACAAAATAAGAAAAAGAAATAAATACTGTTGTCTACAGTTAAAAGGCCTCTAACCCTATCAAAATGTAACACTCATGTTAGGTATACCAACATCTTGTACGTAACCAGATGGTGTGGCACACAAGCAGTTTCAGCATGTGCTTCTAACTGTCAAATAACTCATGAGCAGTGGAGCTATAGATTATGGCTTTACCTCAGCTACCTCTTACCAAGTTACTATGCATGTACTAAAAAAAAAAAAATAGAGGGAAGAGTAGGGGAACACAGCACATGCGAAATGTCACTGTACAAAGTTTCAGGAGAGAGACCAGTTCTAGATTGCTCCTTAACATTTACATTGTTTAGCCTGCCTCTTTCTGTCCAATGCCATTTGCTATGATATGTCAGGCTCAGTTTTGAACTCCTACTCTAGACCTACTGGATTAGAAGAGGGTATTTAAATTACGGTTTTCTGCCAACTTTTCACAATGAGGAGATAATTAAACACAAACAGCTGAGCTCAAGTTCATCCAGCTCTCCACTGCTAACAGACTGATAAGACCCATATGCCTGCTCAACCTCCCCACCCAATTTCTTTTGCAGCAGTCTGCCTAATAACTATTTGCACTCTCAAGAGAACAGCTACACCCAGCCATGCCAAATGACAGTCTTGTCAGCTATGTACATCTGGTCTAAAACCAGGGCTGCACAGGACCTAGAAGTAACAAGCAAGTCTGCTCACACACTTCCCACCAGCTCAGCCTCACAATGCTTCAGAAAACCTTTGAGCCTCACCGTGCACAACAGTTGAAATAGTTCTGCAGAATGAACATAGTTCCCTGACACATTGAAAACCTACAACACAATTCCACAGGAAGAAAGAGAGGAAAGAAAAAAGTTTTCCCCATGTTCTGGTTTTGTTTTCAGTAAAATACATGACTACACACATTTGCTAGCCAAAAGCATTAAGCAGTTCTTGGCTTCAAGCCGCCGGAAAATTTTACTGAGGGTGGGTGGGGCTATTTGTTTCAGGTTTTTTAGATGGGTTTGCCTGTTCGCTGTATTTAAAAGAAAAAAACCAACAAAAAAAAACCCCAAGAAAAAATCAGAAGGTAAAAGGTTTAATAAACTAAAGGGAGTTTCTGAAGAATTTGGCAATTTTGAAATTAGGGTTTTTTTTATTATTCCATTGATTAACTCTTGGTAATTAAAATACGCAATTTGCAAAATATTGCATCTGTACTGCACATATAAGATCACAAGACAAAACAGTAATGACCTGATATATATAATGAAACTGGATGACAAAAAATTGAGTAAACAAATCATCATATAAAATGCCACAAAAATACCTCACTAAATCTCTTTTATTCTGTAAGCGAGTTCCTGAAGACTGTAACCTTTGTTTGTTGACAGCAGAATTAAATATCTTTATTACACTGAAGCTGGCGGGGATTTCTGGGAGAATAACCATTTTGAAAAAAGTAATTCTTAAAATACAAGATCCTAAAGATTAAGATGGTCATTATAAAGACAATTATAAAGCAGAAGGTGCCTGAACAAATTAAAGAATAATCAGTGTATTGAACTATGTGTGTGTTTCAATTTTTTGAAGTAAAATCTGTTCAGCTTGTACCCTAAAACTCCAACTTAAAATAAGCAAACTAGTTACATATCTCCATAACTGCGCTGTATTACTCAAGGTCATATAGCAGCATTTTACCCACTTTAAGAGACATCCATAGCTAAAGCATGTTTATACATACACACACACAAAATAGCAATGATCTGGCATTTAACGAAGTATTGAAAAAAGTCGCCGCAATCTGTTAAAATACACCAAGCAATTAACAAATCAGATTCTGAGTCACTGAATGTTTTTTTACAAATCCTTTACAGTAGCTTAACTCTGCTACTGACTGGTCAGATGAACTACACTGTAAAGACTCTAAGTATCCGGAGCTAGGGAACAGGGTATTTAGTGGCGCTTTCACTTCAGAAGGACAGATCAGCCATCAACTACCAAGCCCTGTATTCAGCAGTTTAACAATCAGAGATGCTTCTGTAAAATCCCTCTTGCATCAAGACAGCAGAACTAATATTTATAAGTAAAGGACAGGTGGTACATACAGGGAGATCTACACTTGTTATTCTTATTCTTCATAGGAGAAGTTTTTCAACAATTCATGTTTTCTCTAGTACTGCTGCTACAAACATAGTTGAAGAAAAAAGTATTATATAGATAGCTAGTGTATGCGTGCACACACATACATATAGGCATACACCCAAATATGTTACTTCATATATTACATTTACATGAGTCATTAAACAGATGTATTTAAATGCGTACCTGTATCTATAGCTATCTAACCACATATATATATATGTATGTATTTAAAAAGACTTCTTAAAAAAACCCACACATCCCTTTTTCCAAAATCTTTTTCTTGAGAAACCACTGCTTTTACTAAATCAAGTTGACGACAAGCATCCAACTGAAAGTAGCTGAAAGTAATCAGCCCATGTGACTTAAAAATCTCTCAGGTTTCCAAAACTAAACATGTTAAGGTTGCCTACTATTCTCCTCTGGGAAGTGCTACAGCAGCTGGCAAGTCAGACAAGCAGCTTTTAGCCGACCATAACTTTGAACATTATCAGACATGCTAAAAACAGCCACTATAGTTAATTCACAAGATTTTCATGCTATATTAGAACAGGCTGTCTAAAAGGACTTTTAAAAATCAGCACGGTTCACTTTGTCAAATGCGATGCTAGAAGTAGTTAGGTGTTTAGTGAGCACATCTCCTGCAGTTAGTAGCTGTTCCACATGCTGCCATGATAAACATACCTGGTTGTGTTCAACAACTCTTTTTTGTTTGAGTGCTACTGGTGTCTTCGTCCTGGCTTTCAGAGGTTCTCTCTTCTCAAGCCTCAGCTCAGTCTTCGGATCTGCAAGCAGTTTTAATATAACTAGTTGTTATAATACTACTGGTTGGTGTACTAGTTGAAACCAAATGTATTTTAATAAAAATTCATTTTAAGAGGCAACATAACTCTTATAAGTTACCATTTCCTTAAAAAACTGTGAAATGGGTATATTTCTCTATTAAATGTATAAGAACAAAGACTTCTGAAGAATAACCTTAAAATTATTTTTAAACACTGACCCATGTATTTACATTTTGCCCTGAAAATCCTACATTTCAGATAAGCCTTGACAAATCCAGCAGTTCCATTTAGAAACTGGTATCAAATTGTACTTCCTTTAACTGAAGTACCATTCTACTATTGATTGTAGTATAGGTATTGAAGCTTGAGAATGTTGTTTGAAGTTGTTAGCTTGGTTTCCTCTAATATGTGTCCATTTTTATAAAAAGGAGAGTGGTTAGCAGTCATCTCACCATAAGAGGATGCACCACTTTTCTAAAATTCTAATAGCATTACACCAACATATTTAAAACTTACTTATAAAAAACTTTTTTTTTGTAGGGAGAAGGGGAATATTTAGATTTGAGTTTTTTCCCCAGTGTGTGAACAGGTCAGTAATTACATGAAGCATATGCAATTATAAGAAGTGAGCTGTCAGTTTTGACTGGGCTCTTGGCTGTCCCAAACATTAATAAATCAATCACTAACATCCTTTTCCCCTTAAAAGTGCAAGGAATACAAGTTGAAAAACAAGCCCAAATATGCAAGGGAGATCAATCCAATTACTAGTTGTATTTCAACCCTTTCTGTCCTATGTCCATGGAAATTCCTGTAAAAACCAAGCAAAAAAAAACCCACTCCTAAAACCAGACTACATTGAATAAGCATCTTCTAGCACTCTATTCAAGTAATTCTTTAAA
The DNA here is from genome assembly GCA_013397295.1 of Polioptila caerulea. Taxonomy (NCBI): domain Eukaryota; kingdom Metazoa; phylum Chordata; class Aves; order Passeriformes; family Certhiidae; genus Polioptila; species Polioptila caerulea. Next base: position 153,585 of record VYXF01002239.1, read on the forward strand.
GCCTATGCTGTTTCTATTTTTTGCAAGTTGCGCAATGGTGTGTTTTTGGTTCCATTTCCTGAAACCCATTTCCCGGAAACCCATTTTCCAGTTCCACTACACTTTCTTGATACAAACTTGATATTAAAACCACAAAAAACATACCCAGCACCAACCAATCAACCCACCCCAACCAAGTCCATATGGACCAGAGCATAAAAGGGGTTGAATTGTAAGTGTTAGACATTAAACAAAAAAGAAGGAAAGTTTAATAAACAAACATTCATTCACTATCCCATAGCAAATAACTACTCCGAGCACCATAAGACAAAATTGGACTGGTACTTAAGTATGAAGTGCAAAGAACATTGAAACACCCAATATGCAGTCCTCCTGTCTATTGGATTTACAGGCACCAGTCTGAGGAAAACAGATAAAAGGGACCAGTTCAGTAGCAAAAGGTTTCCTTTCCCAGAACAGGCACCTGGATCACTGTGTTAGTACTGCATGATCAAGTACATGACTGACATGGCCCACAGCAGTATCTTACAGCCTCATCCAACAGCAATATCATACCCTCTTTAGGTTATTTCTACTGCAAGTATTATTCATGCAAAAATTGAATCATTCCCATGCAAGTTCCACTCATGTCTTACCTTCTTCATTGTCACTGTATTGGTCAGAATCATTGTTTCCATTCTGTCTGGTGTTCTCAGTAGTTGAAATTGCTGGGAGAGGCACAGGTACCTTCAGGTCAGGACCTTGTTCCATCAGTTTCAAAAGCTTTTTCTCATAAAGTTTCCTAGTAGTAGCTATAACAAGGAAAGATACATGCTAAAGAAAGAATTTTGATCTTTCCTGACTTGACTGATAGAACTTGGCTGTCACATATTTTTTGGGAATATCTGAACATAATGTTTTGTTTATTTTTAATCAGTTTGTATGGGCCAGAGTGTNCAACTCTGCCTCTAAGACTTCAAACTTTTCAGTTTAAGAGAATTCTTAGATAAAGTTAGAACTCTTTGTACACTGAAAGTTATAGAAAGGAAATCTATGGAAAGGGAATTTACCTGCTTCTTCGACATTTTGCTTCATATGCTGCAATATACAAGTTGTTATTCCCTCACCAAAAAAAAAAAATTAGTGAGTTTGATATTGCAAAGGCAACAATTTCCATGCAGGTTGCTCTATTATTCTAATTTCCTTACTTAATTCCCTTAACCTTGAATTAATGGCCCTGCCTTTGCCTTGTTGGCAAACTCAGTCCAATAAGCATCAGAGGTGGTGCAAGCAAACAGCAACAACATAACTTTCTGCTTGCTGCCGTCTAACAATCTAGGCTGACTTGCTTGATCTAAGAGGACAGCTCTTTAAAACATTTTAAGTCTAGCATATACTTCCACATCTGGACTTCATTGGCAAAAATCTGTAGAGGTGACTAGTGCCGAGCTGTTAGCTGCAGAAAAAAAATCTAACTTTTGAAGTTCTCTGATAAGAGGAAACCACCATTTAAAAGAAATGGCAGCCTCTCAAGAAAGAGTCCATACCCTCTAAGAATTAAGGCAATAAATTAGACCAAATGTAAATGCCTTTCCAGTGGACTACATAGGTTCTTGAGTTTTTCATATTTAAGTACTATCCAAGATGTACAGGATGAATGGCAAGGCATGCAGAATCAGCTAACTGAAAATATTACAGATAAGACTTCGAATACACACAGGACTGCAGGCTCAGTCACGGACACTTCCATCCACCTAGGATTTCAAGAACATTCCACAGAAGGTTCTGCATATTACAGACAACAATCTTTTTTTCAAGAGTTGTGAAATCAAATCCCCTTGCCATTAGGCTAGTGCACAATCTGAAAGGAAGGCGCTTTGATCCCGTATCACAGATGAGTGTCCAAGGCAGGAAATTAGGCTGGGGTCAGGACTACTCCTGACATAGGCCAGCACACAGGACAGAATGCTAGGCTAGAAAAAAAACATTAGCAAAAGAAAACATTACTGCACAATGCAGTGAGTAGGAAATGCTCTAGGGAAAGGGAACTTCTCTGTTCGCATTCTGCTCTCAATACTATTAAGTTATTAAGTAAGATGTGTTTCCTATTTAAGGGGGCCTAGATCTAAACCTCTGGATCAGAAGACCTAACTACCACAGCACTGAACTTCAATAGTTACACAGCTTCAGAAGAGAAATTGGAACATCTCCAGCTGGCCTAAAACACCAGAAGCAAACTGCAGACTTACCCACCTACAATGCTTCAAGACTTCTCAATGAAAACAGTTCAATGAAAATATCCCAGGTGGGAAGTAGGATTGCAACAGTACTGGTACTAAAAAGTAACTGTATCAGGGAAACTTCACAAGCGAGGTTAAGTGAGAAATACAACAGATAAGTATCTACTAGTTTAATTGACCTACCAACAATCGGGCCAGGATTTACTCCATACTTCATAAGTTGCTCTTGAAGGTCTTCGTTACTCATCTCTGTTATATCTAGGTCATCCTTCTCCTCTGGTCTGGGTTTATCAGTTTTCTTTGTAGCTTTCTGAGAGCAGGAGGGAGAAATAAGAGACAGGGTGTTTCCAGTTAACACTGAACACATCTTTTTCTTTTAAGGGAACATGAAGACATAAGAATACTAAACATATAAACCCAGAAGAAATTAATTCTATTCTCCCCCATCATCACTGCTAAAACTTACGTAAAATAGTACAAACATTTACACCTACTAAGAAAACATGCACAAGTTTTCTACTTAGGAAGGAAATATCCATTTCAATATCCATTATCCATCTCCTCTAGAGTTAAAAAAAAAAAAAAAATCAAAATCAAAAAAATCACTCATTATTCTAGTCTTGTGTTTTAATTTGAAGTTGAAGTATACAGTGGGAGAGGATTGCTTTCCTGTGGCTGGAGAAGTAAGCTTCTAGCTGTTTCACCATCACGACACAAAACTATAAATATTTATGTTACATTGGCATTTCTTTGCATTATTTTTCTACCTGGTAGGTCAACATTTCTTCCTCTAATGATATAGAACAAGTTATTGAGTATCTACATACTTTCAATCAAGTTTCCAGAATCCCTATTCCTACTTCTCCTGTTATTCTCTGTGAGATTATATGATGATACAAGGTGAGCGCAGGAAAGGCAAAAATCAGAGAGTCTCAAATTTTCAAAATCCTGCTTGTCTGCTTAGGCCTCTGCTACTTGTAGCTTTAACAAATTCTAAACCTAACTCTGGCAACACTACTTGAACACTTGGCAGTGCACCACATACAGATAACTATCAAAGTAATCTGCTAAAATGCTACTCCTAAATTAGCAGTTTCCGCTCGATCCAAACAGAGTGATCATAAAATTTCTTCAACTTCGGAAGCCTCTGTTACTACAATAGGCATCAAGAAAGTGAAGAGGTAAGACAGGAAAAAAGCACGCTTAGGATTTGCATGCTCTTTACTAAGAAAAACCTTCATACTGCTCTGAAATAAGTAATATTTGTATCGGACAGTTTTATTATATAAACAGAAACAATTTCTGCACTTAGCATTTTTCTCAACTCAGTTGTCCAGAGGGCATATCTGGTTTTTTGGTACTAACAAAAGATTAAAATTCCAAATACAAATACCCTATATACACTCAGCAACAATTAACAGGTTTTTTTCTTGGTACATTTTATAAGATAGCAACAAAACACTTTAAGATAATTTACATGAGCCAACAGTATCTATCTAGCTATTAATGCCAGTTCAATATTTGTTAACATGCAAGCTTGGTCTTGCCTCAAATATCTTGGTATTTTAAAGCTAAGCAGGGACTGTATGAGGGTTTCCCAAATATACTTGACTCCAAATTTTCCTCTGACTCCTGGATATCCCACTCAGCATGATGAACTTCAAATCAACTGCTGAAAAGCAACAGAATCTCCAAGAGATCATGACGTTTCTTTATTCGAAGACATAGACTCCAAATAGTTTGAAGAAAGTATAGGGTCATTAAAGTGGCAGATTTGACTTAAGACAGATTTACAACTCAGTTATAATTAATTCCACTCCTAATTAGTTTTTGAAGCAATTAAGCCTCCTTACATAGAACAAAAGAAACAATCAACCTTCAACTGCATGAGACTTTTATTCACTTTTGAACATGTTGGTTATAACATCAAGTTAAATATCACATTAACTTCAATTTCATGTTCAATGCATTTTTTTCTGAACTACTGAACTGTCCAAACAGGAAAAAGTTCTGAAAAAAAATTGCTGGTTTTTTTGTTTGTTTTTGTTGTTGTTGTTGAAGCCTGTTTAGACTAATGACAGTTCTGGTGTTTGCCTGTATCACCAAGCAGATTAACCAAGATGCTATTCCATATTTCAGAAGAAAACTACCATGGTGCAGGAAATTCACATTCCAATGACACCTTAGAGAAACTGGAAACCTAATGTAATGTATCTCTACCTTTGTTCACTTAGAGACCACAGAATATACTATAACAATATAAACCAGAAAAACTACTCAGCATTCTGGATGCCTTACAGAAATTTTAGCCATCAGAAATCTAACTGCAACTAATGAATATCAGGGTACTGTAACACAAGTAAACTCACACATCTCATGGTTTCTTTGTGGCTTTTTTTCCCTTCAAAATACCATTTCACTTTTTCCTTCACCACTGTCACAAACAGAGATCATCAAAACAGCCAGTTTCAACAAAGAAAAAGAGTAGGGAGGGGATGAAGAAAGTTGAAAGTAATCTGCGTTCTTCAGTAATTGGTCCAGGTGTTTATTTTGTGTTCTGTAAGGTCACAGCTTTTACTTTTGAACACCTCCTCAGAGCAGGAGTAAATTACTTCCCTTGTACAAGCAGAAAGCCACCATTTAACCAATCACTCACTGGACCACAAGATGAGTCCCTAGAAGCATAAGGCAGGATAGAAGGACTCCTCATACCTCAGCTGCGGTATGACAGCACTAACTTCAGCAACAACACTAGCTTTAATTACCACTACTATTATAGTATCATGTACTACTACACTTCCTGTGCTTCATGACAACTTATCCACTGGATTGTACCACAAGACAGATCAAAAGAGCTAGCTTTGAAGTTTAATACTGTAAACTAAAAACAAACAAATAAACCCAAAAAATCCACACCTGCATTTACCTGTTCTATGACTACTAGTAAAATTTGTCTTACTGTGGCGCAGAGATGAAGTGCTTAAAATGAAATTGTACCAATATCCAAGATTTGCCAAAGTAAGGTGGTGCAGCTGACCACTTTGCCCATAATGTAAATATTTTTGCAATAATACACCCAAATCTATGTAAATATTTTTGCAACAATATACCCAAATCAATAAATCCTTATCTGAAGATTTTCTAATCCCATCCAGAGCTCGTAGCATTAAAAAAATATTTCTAGTCATTGCTATTTTCTAGAGAACAGAAGATGGAAGAGTATCTGCATACTTCACTTGAAAGAGATTTGTTCACATCAGAGATAGCAATTTGGTAGTGGTATCTGTCAGGTTCCTTTTCTAATTGCTTCTAATTGCCTAACTCTTCAAACAAGTACCAAAGTGAATTTCAAGCATGGGGCTGTCACACAGCATTCTCAGTACTAGGGCCACAGGAAAACAACAGCATGAGAGAAGTTTATCTTCTCCAAGTATCATCTATTGACCGCACAAAGCTTTCACGTTCTTTTGCTAACAAGAAGAGCAGAAAGCAAGCAACCAGAATTCAGACTTGGAAGCTACCTAGCCCTTACCTTACCTTTGGCATTCCTGCTGAATAGAAATGAATGGGAGGAGATCAGCTTAATCAGGCAAACTTCCTAAGCACCTGTACTAGCACTGTCCCAAAGACAAGCATAAGAAACATGATGAAGAAGCCATTTAATAATAAAACCAACAACTATGCGACATCACCAGAAAACTATTTTCAAATCCCAAGTTAAATGGCATCTACATCAGGATACACAATTATTTTAATCTTAAACAGGTGCAGCTTCATCACTAGGCACAAAAAGTGTCAAGACTTATTTACGATTTCTCTGAATGAGGTTAAGATAGGCTAAAGAAAGCCCAACTCACATCAACAGAATGCTGTTTAATTCTCCAGTCTGAAGAGTTCCCTCTGGTAACAAATAACTGTTTCTCTTAGGAGAGATGTAGATAAGGAACTGAATATGCAAACTGTTAATAATAGATTTATGCTGTGAAATAGATAAGTCTTTATTCCCCTTGTACTTTTTATTCTACCATACACAATCATTTTCTGCAGTAGAATTTCCTTTTTTAAAAATCAAGTCCTACGGAACTTTTTAACCTTAAAGGCCTGCAGACAATATTTACCAAAAGCAAAATAAACCATGGAAAGGAAATTATGCAGCAGCAATTCAAAGATTCTGATACACATAACTTAAAAGAATTCACTACCTTTTAACCATAATTAGTAAGTGCCAGACGTAGAATTTCCAAGCCTATGTACAGAAAAGTCATAAATTATAAGACTATGGACTATTCAACCCTTCCACCCCCTTCTCCTCCCAGACACTAATTTCCATGTTACTTGGTGAAGCAAATGTACCCACACAAAGTCTGAAGGTGCACAACAGTATGGCAAGACTTCTCACTGTAGTGAGAATTACTTTGGTTATCTCATCCTTGCTTCCCACAGTTTTCTCAGCCAGCAGATGAGCTCCTTTTAAAAGGCCACAAAGGATTTAAGCACTATGCTGGGTGACATTTGTGTGGCACATCATAATTAAGACCTACAGCCACACAGGAAACACCGAATAGATTCTCTGCCTTCACTGAGCACACATAGGAGCACACTGTCTCACCTATCCACCACACTTTCCACACTTACCTTCATAAACTACCAGCTTTACTATTACCTTCTCTTTTCCAATAGAGGAGGGGTTGAAGCTGTTGTTATCTCAGCTACAGATACAACTACAGCATTCTGACTATGAAGAGCTGAAGCTGGCTCTCTATTTGGCTACTGATTAGAACAAAAAACCCCAACAACTCAAACAAACAACTCTCCCCCCATCAAACCAAACATCTTTACCTGAGAGGTCTCTTGTATGACCTTTCAAACAGGCCCTTCTGGTACAGATGTTCTCATCATACCTTCATTAACAGGAGACTTATCTTTTTTGTATCATCACTTCAAAGGTCAAAAATATCTCTCAATATATGTTTTAGAAGGGATTCTTCCAGGACATGAAATATACAATAAGCTCAGTTATAATAATCTACACATTCTAAGTTGTGAACAGTTCCTGTTTGACAACAGCGTCAAGACAATATTTTTGGTACATGCCTTAAAATAATGGTCCTAGAGAGACAAAAATGTAATTTCATAGTTACTTTTCCTGTGAGCTATCTGTGCTGATATTCAGCCCATAACAGACCAGGACAAGGGGCATTCAGATGCAGATGGTTCACCCTGTAGCAGAACAGTGTCTTGCATATCTAGTCACTGTTCTCACATACCAGTATGCTAAACAGGCTTAGGGAAAAAAGGAAAAATGCTGCTCAAAGACATTAGCAGAGCTGGAGAAGCTGGCACCTCCAGACAATATTATCAGACTGAGGCACAAACAGGCATGATTTTAAAATCTTTTCCTCTTCTGGTAGGAATATATAGCAAAAGTGAGCTGTATGTTCCTGGGCTGGATAGAGCTAAACCAGAAGAGCGATGGATTCAAAACATATAATTTGCAACAAAATTCAAACTATGGGATTTTACCTCTGCACAGTTTTTATCAATAGAAAATAAGCACCTAAATGCATTATCAATTGCTCAGAATTTAGGAAAAAATGCACTAAAATGACAGTATAGACAGTTCAAAATTACTAATGACTACAGTCATGTCAAAAGTAACGGCAGTATAAAGAGACCTGGTGTAGCTTCCAGTGATTGCTGCATGGATATTCAGATTGTTCCTTTACACTTGTTGCTCATACCCACTTTAAGAAAAGCGATGCCTGCCCCCCTTCAGGACCCCTAAGCCACCCGGCGCTGCGAGGGCTCCGGCCCCGGCGCGCCCCCTGGCGCCCAGCGCCGCCGCAGCCCTGCCCGCACCGCCGCACGGGCCGCGACTCCGCCCGCGCTGCCCCACCCTCCGACTCCTTCGTACACATGAGGACGGCAACTCAACCCGGCCGCGGGCTCAGAGAGGCTTATAACAATTTGCTCGTAATAAAGGGAAGGGTGAGCGGGCCCAGAGAGGGGTGGGGGAAGGCTCGGTCCTTTATTTCACTCCCCCTTTCCATAAAGCCTTGCAGTTCCAGCTTCCCCCCCGCTCCTCATTTCTAATTTCTTTCAGACGTCTGAGTGCTTTCCCTCCTGTCCTCTCTTAATCTTATCAAGATATTTTGCTTTGGTTTTTCACCAGAATCCCAGTCCCCCGGGATGTCAGACCTCCCTCACTCTTCCTCTTCTTTCCAACTGTTCTGGGGGCAAATCGCTCTGGAGACACGTATGCTAATCTTTTTGAAGGAGAGCTGATCAGAGAAGCACCCGTATGCCAAAACACATTAACAGGGACAACAGTTACTTAGGCTACAAGCAGTTTCAGAACTACTCAAGTGGCACAAAACAAGAAACAAGCACACATCATCCAAGTTTGTTTTGCTTGGCAAGTATTGTTTGGGATTTTTCTGAGTGTTTTGTTTTGGGGTTGTTTTTTTGGGGGAGGGCGAGGGGAAGGCGACGCAACACAGGGCAAAACAGACCGAAATCCGAGCAACTCTTACTAGAGATTTTGCTAGAGTTCTGAAACTTCTGATGATACAGTGGTCTGATACTAAAACACAAGATAAGCACAAATACCACAGAGCCTTCCAGATATTGTTAACAAAAGTGTAGGAGTACCACCCATTCTGTAAACACCAAAAAAGTCACCCATAATTGTTTAAACACTTAAGCACTGTGGAAAGGAAAACCCAGATCTAGAATACGAACTAGCAGTTCTGAATTGTTCCTCCTCTGACAAGCTCTCACAGGATGTAAGCTCATCCTGTTTTACTCCAAAGCACCTTGTGAATGCTATCAGCAGAACACTCTATGTCAGAGAAATGTCTGTTTCACTGTAATTACATTCAGTGAATGTTATTTAAGTGTCTGAAATACACAGATGTTAAGGTAAATAGTTATCTTCTTCTGGAAGTTGCAGTTTTCAATCTTTTAATTCAAGAACTGTTCTCTTGGGCTTTTGAAGGTTAAAGCTTGAAAGACCTTTAAAGGACTCAACTTCTCAGCACTTGCTTAACTAATGACCTTTGAAACATAGTAGCTAAGATATAATTGATTAGTTGTACTATCACATACAATAGGATTCTGGAAGCCGATAATCATTGCCCAAGCCTTTTCTCGAGACCAGACAGCTTACAATTATCAATTACAAGAGTGCTTTCACAATAAATGCAAACGTATAGTCCACTTATGAAAAATTAAGAAGGAAATAATATTTTTCCAAAGAGAAAAATTCCAAATGGCATCAGCTTCCCCTCTTTCTTTACAAGTGTAAAATCTAAGAAAACAAGCACAGTAGATGAACTGAACAGGCACCAGAGGCACTTTGCTATAAAACACATCTCAGAGGTACAAGCAAGACCTCTACATTACGCAGAACTAAACAGTCCGCTTCATGAAGCGAAACAAACCAGCCGTTCCCTCACAGCTCCATCCTTTCATTTAGAGGCATTTACACCGTTGCTCCCGTACAACCAAGACGGAGAACGGGAGTCCTTTCCCAAGCAAGTTACAACCTCGTGCAGTTCTCTTGCTTCGCTCCTCCAATAGCGAAATAGTCTACTTGGGAGATCGCTCGCTAAGCTACAGTAGAGGTTTCCCTATTTACAGTCGGGGGGCTGTCGCACTCTCCACGCGCGATCGCGCTGTCCCTGCCCCCCGCGAGCCAGCCGCTCCAAAAGGCGCTCAGGGCGGGACGCATCCTGGAGGAGCAGCCAGCGGCCTCCGGCACCGACCCGCTGTCCCAGCTCATTCCCAATGCGGCGCGGCCGCCCGGCAGCGCCGCTGCCCCTCTCCCTCAGGTGGCAGGACCGTCCCGGAGGGGCACGATCCCGCCCTCAGCGAGCAAAAGACTCGCCCGACCCCGCGCAGGGACCCCGGCGTGTCGTGCCGCCCCCCGAGCCGCGGCCGGCGGGCGGAGGCGGCCGGCCCCGTTCAGGCGGGAAAGCGGGCCCCGAGACTGCCGGGAAGCCGAGGCGGCCAGGGCGAGAGGCAGCGGTACTCACCCGCCCGGCGGCGGCAGCGCCGCGGCTCCGAACGCCGAGAGGTGTGGGCTCCCGCTCCTCGTCGCTGGAAAAGTCGGGCTGCGCGAGGGCGGGCGGGTTGCGGGCGGTGAGGTGCTGCAGGTAGAGCTGCACATACACGTCCTTGCGCTGCTCGCCGCCCGGGAGGCTCACATTGTTAGCGATCAGCTCGCTCTTCAGCTTCTCCTTGGTCAGCACCGACGGATCCGCCAGGAACTCGGGCATCGCCGCCG
>VYXF01002239.1:179478-203364 GCA_013397295.1 Polioptila caerulea
GTTTTTTTTTGTTTTGTTTTTTTTTTTTTTTTTTAACTTAGAATTTTAAGTTTTCAATCGCACTGGCTCCCTCTGGTGAAATTCTGAAGTCCTCTACTTTACAGTTCAGTAAAACTACTGACTCACACTTTATTTGATAGATGATACGTGAGATTACTGTTGTATACAATTGTTACATTAAAAATAGGGGAAAAAAAGAGAATCATATCTCATAAATCCAGTTCAGCTTACACAAAATAAGCTCATAGAATTAAATTTTAGCAATCTGGGTCAAAGTGGCTGGAGAAAACATCTTTCATTTCCGCTCCCTCACATTCTCTTAACTGAAATAATGGATAGTATTTTGCTAGTATGTGTTTGGAAAGGAAAGGAGGTACAAAAATGTCATAAAGATGAGACCGTCCTGTTTCACTTGGCAGCAAAAATCAGTCTCTTACAGAAAGTTTTCATAGAAGAATTTCCATTTTGAAATTAAGTCACTTGGCAGCGGTTGCCACTTGTCTCCTGAGAGTTCTCACCAGAGCTGAACCAGATGTGCAGTCCATTCGTCCATTCGTTATTAATAATGAATATAGGAAATAGAAAAGAAATGGTAAAGAGGAGACGAAATGAGGAAACTGTTAAGACTATTTCCCCTGTTTATGCATTTGGGAAGGACTTACATTTTTGAGGATTTTGCAAAAAAATTAAACTAAGCCTTTCACCTAGAATTGGGTAACTGTGTGGTTGCCCTTTCTCAGTGTAGCAAGACTGACGGAGAGGAAAAAAATGTTTGAACTTGCACCATCACTCCATCCCAGTTCCCTGTCTGCAGTGTGAATCCTAATTACTGGACGTGGTAGGGTTCCCAAATGAATGTATGTTCCTGCCTCTTCTTCAGTAGTTACCAAGGGTTCAAGAACTCTTGCCTGGAGCCAGAGAAAGGGTTTGACTCTGCTGTATAAACATTTGCAGGTTGACACACTGATATACTTTTAATTATAGCACTTTAGAAACTTTGAAAAAATAAGGTATAAAAAAGTCAAATTTCTTTGTAGATTAACAATTCATATTGGAAGAAATTATGTAGGCTCCTCTGTTCACATGGGTGAGGGGGCCACAGTCTTTTCTGACATAGTTTAAGAAAGGTAAAAAGGGAAATGCTAAAGATATTTTTAGAACCATTGTTCTCTAAGTGGCATGAAGACTGAGCTATTTGAAAGGACTTCAGGGCTAAGTGCCAATAACATTTTACACTTTCAACAAAATTCTGCTGAAGATAGCAAATTTTTGCTCAGTCTTGACGTGGGAAAAATCCTGACCCTACATACTTCTCTGCTTAAGTAAAAGAATTTAAACAAACTCATTAGATAACTCTTATTTTTTAATGAACTCATTGGTCCACTGAGTCTGAAACTTCAGCTTTTCAGAATTATTTCAGACAGGTTATTTCAGATTTTCACAAGAACTCCACAGCCAAAGTATTATGAGTAAGAGTTGTAAGAGCTGTGATTAGTGTACACAATTCTGTACACCTCAGAGTTCCTGGAATGTTTCTTTAACCTGTAAGACTCACAACATCAGATAAGTAGTATATTACATGTGTCAACATGTTACTCAAACATTTGATATGGACTATATTAATGTTAAATCTTATTCCCTCTTATGCAAAGTCCTGTATTGTTCAGCAGATTCTTTACCTGACATTTCCACAATGAATGTTTGTTTTACATCTACAAACCTTGCTAGTTTTGGACAATGCCCTTTCTATTTTTAAAATCAACAGAACCAGTCATAAGTTACCAATTTTTAAACAAATCTAGCTTCTCCACCAAGAGAGTATATAATAAATTTCAGTTGTGTTTAAAAGGCAAAATTTATTGCAACTGTGCATTAAGAATTGAAAGTAATTCATAACATTCGTAACATATGATTAAAAGCTGAGTTTGACTATTTTCAGCTAGGCACTGTCAAGAGCAGTATGTGTTAATCAGAGAACCTGATAGATAGTGCACTCCCAGATCAGGTGCATGTCAAAGAGACCTGTACAGTGCAAGAAAAAAGAGAAGAAGAATGAAAATAATATTTAGAAACCAGAAGGCATGTCTAAATTTCTTAGATACAAAAAATTGTAAAATTGCAGGCAAAAAGGGCTAAAATAGGTAAAATTGTCAGCAACTATTTGTAAAGCAACTCTGCCTCCTATAGAGACTTAAAAATGTAAACTCATAATACCTTAAGATTTATTTATAATGAATAATTATATTCGTATTTTTAATAGCAGTTTATTACTACTAATAAGTAAACTCCCTCTCTATCAAATACATAAGGATTAATATATTCAGAATGTATCTTTTCTTGAAAGCATTTTTTCAAACAAAGAAGGGAAAACAAACACTTTGTTCAGTTTGCTCAATTCCAGTACAATGCTGAATGCAAGCTTTTTCAATTTTGTTTTGTATTGATCTGGAGTATATTAAGGATAATTTCTGGATAAGTGGCAAACACGCAGGCAAGCACAAAGGTATTTAACTCTTAGGGGTGTGTCAGTCCCTAAACCTGAAATCACTTCTACAGTATCCATCAATTGGTAAAACTCCATAGAATACTTAAAAATTTAAGGGATGCAGCTTTGTGAGATTATTTCGATCCGTCAGGGAATCTGACCAAAAGATGTATATTCAGGGCAGAAATTGTATCAGAATATAGATCAATGGATTCATTGAGCAATCTTCTTGTCATCACTCTTAGTAAGAAAAAACCCTTAGCATGCACAGGAGAGAGTTCCTGAATTTTGACTATCTCATTGAATAACATTGTATTTTCTTTGGATGAAAGATTAAAATATGAAATGTACAGGTTTGGGGTTTTTTTTTAAGTAAATTAATTGTGAACATTCTATTACAGCTTTCGTTCTTTTCATACGCCACTTCCTGTAACTGCAGTGTACCAATCTGTTTTCCCTACATCTGAAGTGAAACAACTCAAAAATGGGCGCTACCTGGCCCGTAATATTTCTGTTCTCTTAACAAGAGATATGCTTATGTATAAAGTTTAGATCTAGACCTGAGTTTCCTTATAATTTAGGGAGGGTCCGGAGAGCATTGCAGTTCTGCAGACTGGATGCAGAATTTCAGCTGAGATACTTGGGAGAAGGATGTTGTAGGTAGATACGTATCTCAGATTCTAATACCTTTGTGTTTCAGGATGCATTCTGAATTTGGGTGTTGCCTTGTGCTAGTGCCATATTTAAACTTCCTCTGTGGTAAAACAATTACTTAGTTTGAGATTTTGGTAAGTGAAATAAAAAGGATTAATGGGAGACAAGGTAGTGAAAGCTATAAAGAGGAAAATATACACAGAACTCGTGTGAAGAGGATATGAAATTTAGAAGGCTGAAACTCCGGTTTCTGCAGCCTATAAACCATATTTATTTCATGTGTTCAAATAATACAGGCAAGAAATGATTGTTGTGCAGTATGCTCTCTCCCTTTGATAGGTTACTTTCCGAAAGGGAAAGGAGCATGAAGTTATGCATGAAGAATGGCAGTTTAATGGCTAGTCCCAAATGGATGGATATGGTACAAAAAAGGATGGGGTTGTGTGATGGTATTGGTGCTGTGCAACAGCAGCAGGCATGCCATGCACACTGTCAGGAAGTCAGAGATCTCAGCAGGTGCTTGTGCCTGCATTTTCATCCCTCTCTGCATGGCAACGTGATGCCCGCGTTGTGACTGCTCCTGTCCTAGCTTCGAACTGCAATCTTTAATGAAACACTGTGAGCATTCCCTCTCTGTATAGGCTCTTGCGCTGGTTTTGCCTGGGATAGGGTTAATTTTCTTCATAGTAGCTCCTATGGGGCTGTGGTTTGGATTTGTGCTGGAAACAGTGTTGATAACACAGGGATGTGTTTATTATTGCTGAGCAGATATACACATATACAGATATACACTTTTTTGACTCTCACCAGAGAGGAGGCCAGAGGTGCACGAGGAGCTGGGAGGGAACACAGCTGGGACAGCTGACACCACTGACCAAAGGGGTATTCCAGACCACATGGCATCATGCTCACATATATAGCTGTGGGAAGAAGGAGGAAGTAAAGGGACACTTGGAGTGATAGTGTTTGTCGTCTCAAAGAAGCCTTGCACGTGATGGAGCCCTGCTCTCCTGGAGATGGCTGAACAGCTGCCTGCCCATGGGAAGCAGTGAAAGAATTACTTGTTTGGATTTGCCTCTGTGTGTAGCTTTTGCTTTATCTGTTAAAATGTCTCTCTTTATCTCAGCCCCTGAGTTTTATCACTTTTTTCATTCTCTCCCCCCTGCCACTGTGAGGGATTGAGTGAACAGCAGCATAGTGCTTAGCTGCTGGCTATGGTTAAGCCATAACACTGCAGAGAGACAGAGGCAGCATTTCAGTGTGAGGCTAGCAGAGCATTATTCTGGGCTGCCTGCTGTGTCCAAAGTTGGGTGGGATAAAGGAAAGCTTGTTGACAAGGAAATAGTTGTTTCTTGTTTTGTATCTCTCTCCTTTAAGCCTCAAGAGGTTATTTCCTAGAATTTTTGTTGTTTCAGTAACGCAGAAATATTATCTACCTTGACCCTTATTTTTTGGCATTAAGCTTGTTTGCAAGAAGATTGTCATACACAAAACCTTTAATTTATATTCTTGTTATATTATTACAACAGAGACTGGTACATTGAATGAAGATTGTTTTATACTGAAATACTTTTCATTAGATAATTTAATTGATGCACTTCGTGCCACCACAAGGAACTCCCATGAAAAGGGAATGTTTTAGCTTAATATACTACATATGAACAACATACTACAACATACTACAAGCCTGTATTGCAATTGCTCACCCTTGTGTCTGAAGCAATGGTCTTTTGGCAGAAGCTTAATGGCTGCTATTCCACTGGGCAAGCTAAGGCTCTGTTATTCACTTAGAGAGTTATTGTCTTAATTCTTTGTGTCTGGATGATCACAGAGAGTGTTATTACTAATAGATTGGAGATGAAAAATAAGAGACCGTATCCAAAGGATGAAGAAACTCTGGCCAGCTGGACTGATTGTTTTATGAAATGATTGTGTCATTTGTACAGCAGATGCCTAATAGTAGCTGCTGAAGTCACTGAACTGCGTTTTTCTCTGGAAGATGTAAGCATCTTACCAACTTTGCAAATTGCAAGATACATTTTCATAGGTGAGACTGAGTTTCATAGATGAGACTGCTATCAAGCAACTAAAGATGTCATATGACTTAATTTTATTATGACTCTAATCCAAATGCAGAAAAACTGGAATAGAGGAGAAGTTTGTAGCAGAAGGCAGCATGAGAAGACTCAAAAATGTTTTGGAAATATTTTTATTATGAAGGGTTCTTCTAGCATGCATCTGGCTGTGGTTCCTAGATTTATCTGAAGGGGAGAAATTTTTCATCATCTTTTGAAGTGCTTTAAAAATTTGAAACAGCTGGCCTTTTATATACCCACTATTTGCTCTTCTACAGTCTGTGGTGGGAGAGGATTTTTTTGTTGTTCTGCGAACAGTATCATTTTCTCCTATACATAGCCATGTATGATGGAGTCCCAGAGGAGTACATTTTAGAGGAGGAAGGGTTTGGGAAAAGTGTGGGAGTCAGACAACTGGTGTACTGGAAGCAGCAGAAACCACAGGAAAAAAGAGCATGGGGCAAAGTATTTTGGAACAGAGTTTGCAAACAGTTATTGACATGAGCAGGGACTGAGAGACAGCCCAGATTAGTATATGAATGTAATGGGACTTCATGCTCTACAAGATCAAGATAGCAAATGGCCCATTATGGCAGTTATCAATGGGTAAAGGCACAATAGATGAAGTTGCTAAGATAATTCTGTGTTCATTAGCCTCACTATGCGGCAAATGTGTTATAGGGCACCATATGCTAATGCTTTACCTGACAAACAGAAAATGTCAATGAAAATAATAGAAAGACAAATTCTAAGAAAATCCATGTTCAGCCATTACAAATCCAACTAAATGTTCAGCCTAAAAATACTTATTTGTGAGTCTGTGATCAGCATCCAAAATTCTTTCTTCTGATTCAAGTTTTGAGGGGATTTAGGTCAAGCAGCATCTTTCTTGCAATTTGGCTACTTGGAGCCAAGGCAGAACCATTTTGATTTTTAATTCAGGGAAACAGATAGCTAACTCATTTGGCCTTGAAGAATATTGGAAGGCAAATAAATGATCAAGCATTGTCAAGCATT
Source organism: Polioptila caerulea (assembly GCA_013397295.1). Classification (NCBI taxonomy): domain Eukaryota; kingdom Metazoa; phylum Chordata; class Aves; order Passeriformes; family Certhiidae; genus Polioptila; species Polioptila caerulea. The sequence goes on from VYXF01002239.1 coordinate 185,710, forward strand.
CTTCAGGGAAGAGCCATTTGTAATCAAGATTTGCAAAACAAAAGACACAAATAGTTGGACTGAACTAAACTGCAGCTTTTTAACAAGAAAACATACTAATTTTACTTGTGTATGTGTGGGTCTGATGCCTTATGTTTTAGCTTTTATATTTTTTAGATCCTGTGCTGTTTTAGTGGTAGCTTTAAGTTTAATATTAAGTGCTACTGAGTTCTCCTCACAGAGTAGATAGACAAAACAATTCCTTCTCTAGCTTGATACCAAGGACAACTTTCAAGCCCAAGAATGAAAATAGCAGTGAAGTGAGAAGAAAAAACCAAGAAGATGGAGCTTCATAACCTGAAGCTATGGTTGGACAATTGATTCTAATATTCTAATGGACCAGAACTTATAAAAGTGTGGGACCTCGTGATCGAGCATCCATTTTTGTGACCATTTTGAGGCATCTTGGGTGTGGTCCAGCTGGACTCTTGAGTAACCCAAGTGTACCCACTGAGGCCTTTTAATAAATATCTACTTTTTCCTCTTACTCTCTCTAGTCTCTGTTCCAGGTCAACCTCCAAAAAGCAACAAGTGCCTGCCATCTATCCTAAATATATCTTAAGGTTTTGCATATAACTATTTTATCTATATTATATTTTCAATGTAACATTTTTTTAAAGTAATTACTTTTTGTTCTGCTCAGGGAAAAGCCTTTAGCTCATCAGGTACTAGTGGATTCCAATATGTCTTAAAATTTTCACCATTTCCCTTTGTGGCTGAGCCAGGATTTTAATGTTCACTCAAAGGTCTTGGTAGAACAGAAAGTATGGACTTTTACCAACATGGAACACATTCCCTCCATAATGATACTAGTTAACAAGCTGTAGGGAGGAAGAACTCTTTTCCAGATCTTTCTCAAATCCTTCCAGGCAAGTCCTTCCAAAGCTCTAAAAAGCCCTTCAACACTTACATTCAGAAGATCTAAGGGTTCTAATTACAGTCAAGTCTTCACCACTAACACAGATGATGATGATGATGAGACAATGAAATCTCAGTGTGTTCCTTCTGTTTTTTATTAACCTACAGTGAGTGTTATAGATATAACCAGCTTCTATTGATTCCATATGCCACCACAGGACACTATGATATTCAGGATACCAGCAAAAAAATTAAATAAAAAGCAGATTCGTGTAACTAATCTGATCTAAATTTGGTGCTTATTTTCAGTTTAAGGCCTCAGAACACATATATACCTATACAAAGTCTTTGGAGTTATTACATTTACCTCAAGATTCAAGCCTATGTAATGATGATGCTCAGGAAAAATTATATGGTAGATGGAGAGGAATAAAAACTCAACAGGATAAAACAGCACAATAACAGGAGAAAAATAAAGATGTAAAAAGGAATGGGTTGTTTTTGAGGTTAGTGGAATTGGGCTCTATCGCTAAACCCAGCTGACCTGGAGGAAGAGAAAAATAGGGTAAATAAAAATATGTAAATAAAAGCATTGGTCATTAAGTTTTAACATGATTTGGGCAAGAAAGTAGCAATGTTTAATAAAAATCTAAGCATTACTAGCAGGGGCAAAGATATGTAAGCAGGGAGTTCTTAAATAACCAGCACATATATTTGGTATTCTCAGCAATGTATTTCTTCCAAGGAGAATTTCAAAACTTAACACCGTAATTTCAACAGTTCTCCCATTCTCTGGACCAGATTTTCTTCCATTTTTTGAATCTCTGCATGCTTTAATAGCTTCAAAAATGTTGTAGAGGGATAATTAAATTGTTCTGTAGTTATTTCTTGCAGATAGAAGTTAGGAGAGATCTGGAAGAAAGAAAAACAAATTTCTGAATAAAGAAAGAAAAAATAGTAATAGAGATCAAAATATGCTTTGGGGCAAGCCATTCTTTATGTTTCCAGCAGGTGCAGCAGATGATGTAACTTTTCCGTGTAATGAGGCTATTGTGCATCATCCCAAGGTACCTTGGCAAATGAGTGTCACCTAAGCAGCACATACTGCCTTGCCACAGTCTGTAGGAATTGAAGAAAATAGTCTTGTGACAAACTTAGGGATGATAGGGGCCAGAGAGACTTGTCAAATTCCTTTTGAGTTTTTTCTAAATAAGTAATATCACCAAAGTGACTACTCCAACATTTAGACCAGTGCAGCTCCTGTGGGTCGGCTGAACTACAGGACACTTTGGGACAGTGAATGTCTCCTGTCCTTTGCCTAGTGTTCATATGGGAAATTGCTCATAGTGAGTACTTACACTGATTAAGCTCTCAAACTTCTCATGATTCATATCCTTTGTCCAGATGGGACTTGAGTGCCTTGGGCAATTCAACAGCCCTTGAAGTTGCTCTGCTGCTACTGTGTCACACAGTGTTTTATGGATTAGCAGTGGCACTGTGTCTGTGCAGTGGGTTGACCCTCAGCCACCAGAGCAATGTGGTGGGACAGAAGGACTACAGAAAGATTCATCCCTCCATCCAAACCAGCCTCAGCTGGGCAAAGGAGGCAGTGGGACCTTGAGGGTCTAGTGCAACCACCTGCCTGTGGACCAGTGCTGATGTCCCCTCTTTTCAGATGTTAGGGGAGTTGCTTTTTGTGATATGGAGATTTTGGTATGCTGCTCGAAGACTCTGAAATATTATGTACATTGAATAATATATGTAAAAGATATTGCATATGATTAATATGATATTGCCAAATTCAATTTAAATTTCATTTATTTTGCAGTTAAAACCAATTAAAAATATCAAATTATTAGGATACCCTTTGTAGAGTAGACTTTTGTGTATTATCCAAACAGAAAATCCAGCAATTAGATATGGAGCCAGGGAGTTTCACAACCACAGTCATGGGATTAGAGCAGTTCACAGAAATATTTTAACATAGAGTTTTTAACTCCAACCACTGCCCTAGAATTCTGTGTTCACATTCATAGTATCATCTATGACTAACCCATGTGTTTGAGCAAATATGAAGCTAGTGTCATTTCACATACTTCCAGACTTTGGTGTCTATTGGAACCAAGGGCTTGAGTACCTTTGTGCTCCCTCTTCTGTGCAGGGCTGCAATCAGGGTCACACATTCAGCTGCTTTTGATGCATTTCCAGTACTTTAAATTCATGGTGTTAAGAATATAATCCACATGACTGCCAGGTGGCATGAACTTTAAATCTTCCAGGTGTTACTTTTAACTGTTTTCAAGAATAATAGCTCATCGCTGCTTCCCATAAAAAGATATAAGACCTCCCCACCCAGTATTTTTAGTTGAAATAGGAGAGAAAGACAGCTATGAATTTTAGATTTTGCTTTTAGGGGTAAGTAGAGTGTGATAAAAGCATTTAGAATGTAATTGGTGAAGTGAACCCAAACAGAAGGACATTCTTGGTGAAACAAAATGCAACAGTGCCCTATCTTATTACTCAGGTCAGATTGCAAAATGTTTTTAGTGTGACTGTAACAGATTCTGCCATTAGCAGATGCCTATGCAGAGGACATACACCTCAACCTAGGAGATAATTAACAGGAACAGAAAACAGCGTGACCAAAAGCCCTTGGTTCCACTCTGCTGCATTGTATCATCCCTTCTGTGTGTCATAGAATAACAGTATTATCAACCAGTATTAAGATAAAGTTTAATCTCAAGCCTCAGGCTCTGCCAGCCTCTGCATTGCTCTATAAATCATCCTTTCTTCTTAGCAGAGCTTGGTTGGGTATTAAAGAGGTGTTTATATCTAAGCTTCAAAGTCAGCACTTGCTGATACAATTAACTAATCTACAGCTCTCAAAGCTGAAGCTAGTTGTTTATTTTTAGGTAGAACTACTTTTCATCTAAAAGTGCTGATTTATCAAAATTGGAGTGTTTTGTGGGAAGATGTTTTAGCAAAAATTGAATAGAACTGTCTGCTGAAGAGGCATGAGAAGAATCTGCCTGCTTGATAGAGCAAGGGGCAATGACAGGTTGAGAACCCACAGCTCTGGAGCCAGGCATGTGGCTCTTTGCAAACTCGGCTTTTTTGTTCTCAGCTTTTACAAACCTCACCTCAGGACTGCCAGGAGCCAGCAGTGGGGAAATCCTTAGTGTTCGGTCCTGTACTGCCCAGCCACCCCAACCATTGGTGTAGCAAGGCTTGGGGAACATGAAAGAACTTTGTGAAAAGGTAAAAACACAAAGAGGTCTGTACTTTTGAAAAGCATAATGTTGAAATTTCTTTGCTGTGACAATTTGAGTTTTTAGTCTGAAAGAGAAGAGTCTTTTACATTGTCTCAGCAGAAAAATTCCTGTGACTAGACTATAATATCTGCAAATGTATGTGTATACATCTTCCCTTTTCCTCAGCTGTCTGCACAGGGCTTCTTAAATCCTACCTATTTCAGACTTGAAAAGAGAGGTTATGAGAAACATGGCAGCAGTCACCAAGGGAAAATTATGACAAGCAGTATGGTATGGACTAACCAAATAGAAATCCCACATTGCAGTTATGCCATTTTTTAAAGGAATTTAAGAATGCATGCATTAGTAGATGCGATTCCCAGGAATTTTGGGATATGTACACAATCTGTCCAGCTCTCTCCATCTCTGGGTTGCTGCATTTAAGACTTGCAGTTTCACCTTGTTATATTTGCCTTTGGAAAAAGCACAAGCAGAGCATCTCTGTTCCTCTGAACAGCAACTCTAAAGATCTGGGGTCAGAAGCTATGAAATAACTACTCTCAGTTCCCTGAACAAGCTTGCTATTGAACTGTCTCCTTTGCTCTTACTCAAGGAGAGTACTCATCTCAGTAACGTGCTTGGCAGCTGAACCACAACCTCCTACTATTCAAGGTGTTTTGAAACTCTAAAGCATTGTTTTAAATATTGTTTTATACTGAAGAGCTATATAAAATAAGACAGAGACAAAGGTAACTTAAATAGTTCTCTACACAATTACACTACTATAATTAGACTGCTAAGGTAATACTTGTATGACTTACCCAGGATAACCTTTTTTTACCCTTGAAGATCTAACTCTCTTTTAAAGGGACACAATGATGTAATTCTTGGCTAGACTACAGTACTGTGTTTACTAGTACTTGAAACTTTCAGTATTGAGGTACTCTGACCAGTAGAGAATGAAAATTTGTTTGATACAGGATGTATCAGTGCTCCCTTTCAGATGTGGCCTCCTGTCTCTTATAAGCACTTTCTAGAGTGTTCAGTGCAGTTTACTGTTTTGGTGTCTATATTCAAGATGCTTCAGGACCTGCCCCAGCTTATCTAAAACACCCTATAAAGTGCCAGGAGGAAAGCTCAAAAGAAGAGCAGCAATAATCAAAAGGGAGCTTCTTACTTTCTTGAAGCTGCTGGTCTTCAGTTTATTCTAATCTTGTGCTGCTTTCCCAGTAATCACACTGAAAATTCTGCTGTGTTTATTAGACATTCCTTGAACTATGTTGGACAATAAAATAAGAATTTTATTTCTTGATTGGCCAAAATATGCCTGTTTGTACAGTGGGAAATTGGAATGTGAGAAAAGTGCATATGTAGAATTGCAGTTCCTAATACAAGTTCCTGTGTTCTGGTCATCTGAAGTTTCTGAAAGTCTAAAGAGAGCATTGGTGTGATATTAGTTTTTAAAATGAGAAGAATTTTTATCTTTTTACAAATGTAGGACCCTGTTTGGAGATGTAGGAGAGTATATAGGGGTTCCTCACTTTTTGTAGAAGTTTTATAACTACTCCACACATGGGGCACCAGATGTAAAAGTTTTATAACTCCTACATGTCTCTCTCCTGATAAGGGAAGTTAGTCTTCTAAAGTCCTCGTTAAGTAAGAAAAATGAACTGGACTTTTGGTGTATTTCTTCTCCAGGTTGTTTATTCTTTTCTTATCTACAATTTCTGCACGCCAGGCTTAAGACCAGCCTAGCATGAAGGAGAAAGCACACCAAAGAGCCCAAAAGCAAAAAGTCTCTAAACCAAAAAGTTTAAAAGCCTAAAAAAGAGTCTTTAAAGCCTGCAAGCCTAAAAAGTCTCTAACACACAGATTCAAGGTCTTCTTCAAGATAATTCACCCAATTATCACCACAAACGTACATTATTTCTGCTTTTCTACCAATTACTAAGCTTCTATTCACATAACAACGTACTGTGGCAAATTCTAACCAATCATTTAGTGACACAAAACACTGCAGAATATGGAGTAGATGAAGAAGGAAGGAAAATCACAAGGACCCTCCATCTTGTCTTCATTTACTTATCATTCTAACAAACCCCAAAATCTGCATTTCTCACTCTGTGATAACTTACATATTATATTATTATCTAATTTATATACATGAAAATTCTGTCTCATCCCAAAGAACAGGAAGCCCTTTCCATGGACAAAGGTTAAAATCAGTATTTTTCAGAGGGTTTGGATCTTTAAAACATGCAGAGAAATATTTTCTGCATTCCAGATTCCAACACTTTTGATCTAGATTTTATTTCTTTCATTGGAAGCAAAATTTCCATAGTCTGTATCAGGCTGTGAAGCTCTTCTCTCAACCAGGAGTTTGGAAAGTACTTATTCAGAAAAATTCTTATGATCCCTAATGGTTAATTGTATATGAAATGTAATACTGGCATACCAGGAACTAGAATGAATGCCTTTAATGTTCAAATTTTTATAACTTTCCCTTCTATCTTTCTAGTATTTAAATAGTTCATTTTCATACTGCCTACAATACTCTTGCATTTGTGTAAGTGTTGCTATTACTGGTCTTTTATGGTTGAAATATTGAGAGTTGTATTCAAATTTTAGTTTAACTTTGGGATAATTAAACCACATTTCTGCATTTTTCTCAATAGTGAAGGATATTTGACTCCCAAATTATAAAACAGTTGGACATATTTTACTATTTTAGTGCCACATATATTCCCTTGTCTACCATTGCATGCAAATAAGTTTTTTAAAGAAAGCCAATGCTGTGAATACCATGTAATGTCATGTGAACTTTGCACTGGAGATTAATAGAATGTGGTGACATTTCCATAGCTGTGGGGAAATAATCTGAAAAGCTTAGGCAGGATTACTCTTTTTTTGTTTGAATACAGAAAATTGATCAGTTCACAGTCAGTGGAGGTAATCCATTTTGGGCTTGGGCTCACTGGATCACACCCAAAACCAACTGATATACTATCCTCTACCCACTTGTATCTTCCTGCAGGGACAGAAAACTCCGTTTGCTGAGTACAGAGGCCAAGCAGTGTTAGCTTCAAACTAGAATTTTAAACAGATGGTGTCCAGTGCTGACACTGACTTCCAGTGAACCCTCATGGCTTTTCTTGTCATTCTTGAGTGCTGGCTGTGATATGACCCCAGGTACAGATCCGTGGCATTTCTCTGGTTTGTCTGTTTTGTACCCTCTGCGTGTCACATGTTGCTTCCGGTTTCATACAGAAATTATTGTCTCTCTGGGCTTGTGCGGGTGCGGGGAGACCTCTCGTGGGCAGCGGGGGAAGCGCGCCCGCTGCGGCCGCGAGCAGCCCGCCCCTGCCTCCCGCCGCCAGGCACCCGCCTGGGTGAAAAACCTTTTCCTGAGAGCCAGCATAGATGTCCCCTAACTCAGTTTCGTTCCTGAGCTTTGTTGAGGCTGATGGCTGTGGCTCCAGAGTGGATGTTAAAGAGAGACTGCTTCTGTCAATGCACATCCACTGCAGAAATGCGATTTTTTTCAGAAGCCCTGGGCTCCCGCAGCTCGCCCAGCTCAGCTTGGGAGCAGGGACGTCTCTCCTCTCTGTCCGACGGTCCCCGGCGGGTGCCTGGCAAAAGGTTGCCCAGGCAAGTTGTGGAATTAGCATCCCTGGAAATGTTCAATAAACATATTAATGTGGCAGCTGGGGACATGGTTTAGTGGTGAACATGGCAGTGCTGGGTTAAGGGTTGGATTTAATGACCTTAAGTGTCTTTTCCAACATTAATAGTTCTGTGATTCTATGAATATGACTGGGAACCAAGAATGGAGGCTGCAGTGTGGTCACACAAGCCTTACCCAGGCTGGCCTTACAGGCCTTCAAGCTGAATGGGGTTAGCATGAAAGGGGATCCGGCCGAAAAGGGACCAGGCTGAATGGGCCTCTTCACTTGCTGCAGGAGTACCCCGGGGCAGGAGGCAGCTGGAACACTGGAAGGAGAGCTGTGTGGTGGCAGCCGGTCCCTGGGGCTATTTGCCCACAGAGGTTGATCAGAGCTGATGGTGTGGCATTGTCTGCATTTGTCCTGTTGTCCTCACACTAACATACATCAGGCTCTTTGCAGCATCAGGAACAGGAGCAAAAAAGCAATAATTTATCAGGATGGACTATAATGTGCCTGCCTGGGATGTCCTCGGCAGAGTCTTGCAAGTGCTGTTTCTACTCATGTGTGACGCAATGAACCTGTGCTGCACAGACATTGCACAGATGTTATGAATAAAATCTCAGAACTTCCTCATGTTGATGGTCTCTGTTTTAAAGTTGAAGTTTGCAATTTCTGTAATATGTTGTATCACTCCAGTACGTTCCAATCCCAATTACTCAAAAGGTTGTAAAACCCCATGTTCCTATCATTTAATATCCCTGGTTTATCAACCCTGTTATCCCCAACCCCCAGTGTTTAAAACCCCAAGCTGTAATTCCTCATTTACCCTCTCATTCCACTGGGTGAAACTGCCCCTGCTTCCCCAAAATGGCGGCCATTACAGAGGAGGTGGGAAAGAAAGGCGGACTATGCAAATTAGTGCTGCAAAGCCTCAGTTTGAAAAGAAATACTCCTAGAACAACGAGCCCGAGCCAAAGTGAATGAAACCAACCACAGGACTATGTCGGGAAACGGCAGAGCTGTCGTCCCATCAAATTTTGGAATTTGCCCTGACCACGTAGACCTTGATCAGCATAATACCCCTAGCCTACAAGCTACTCAGTGTGTTCCAGGGGACTCCAGTGAGGATGGAAGCCCTGGCTCTGCCTCAGGGCAAAGCTGCCTCCACTCGTTCTCCTCTGTGTCATCCAAGGGAGCAGTGGTGGTGTGTGTGACCTCTCGGATCCCCCCAGAGCTGATTTCTTAATAAAGGCCCTACAAACAGGAGCTGGTCTTCTGGCCCATTCTTCTCACAGAGACCAGCGTGGAACGCTCACACTATGGGGAATCACTAAGATTCCTGCTCACAGCTTGTACAGTTCTATCTAGCCAGACACATGGAATCCCAAACAGCAAATCCTAAAAGGTAAACGTGTCCANCTGGCTCTGCCTCAGGGCAAAGCTGCCTCCACTCGTTCTCCTCTGTGTCATCCAAGGGAGCAGTGGTGGTGTGTGTGACCTCTCGGATCCCCCCAGAGCTGATTTCTTAATAAAGGCCCTACAAACAGGAGCTGGTCTTCTGGCCCATTCTTCTCACAGAGACCAGCGTGGAACGCTCACACTATGGGGAATCACTAAGATTCCTGCTCACAGCTTGTACAGTTCTATCTAGCCAGACACATGGAATCCCAAACAGCAAATCCTAAAAGGTAAACGTGTCCAAGGGGAAAAGGAGAAACTGGGGAAACATACTGTCAAAAATTATTATCATTTTAAGCAGGCCTACGGAGGGATGGAGGAAAAGAGCAAAATGGAGGAAGAGCAATGAAAAGCATACTGGGATTTTCTGGGAGTTGGTAGTAGAAAGCCCTGCTCTGCACTTGAAAAAGTATTTACTAAACCTGCACTTACCTTCCTGTGTGCTTTCTCCAAATTCCTCATATTCCCTTTTGGGTTAAGGAGTATCTACATTGTGTTTTTTCTAAGTCTACCACAATAAGGCTGATTTTTCTCGGTTTTATTTCTATTTTTAAAAATAGATAAGTATGGTCGGCTGCCACATTTTGATCCTCTACTGTAGAAAGGTGAGATTAGTCACATGAAGGGCATGCTGACTGAACTTGGTAAAGTCTGCTTTTTATGAATCTGCCAAAAACTAACATGGAAAATGTAGACCCTTGTGTTTTATCTCAATTTAATTCAGTAGATGGGGTAAACAAATGTGCATCTTACTGTTTTAATCATTGAAATTAAACATTAGTTTTGATATATCAGCTCACTATAATAGAAATAAATATTTTGCTACATTATTTTATTTGCCATCCAAAGGTATTTTGTTTAAATTTCTACACCTCAATCCTGTTTTAAGCTCTTCACTGCAAATCCCAGGATTGGGATGACACCCACTGTTGTGTGCACACCTTTTATATCAGTGAGCACTACCACCTAACTCTTTCCTTGCACCTCGTGCCACTGTCTCTATTAACATGATGTAAACACCTGACCATCTAATTTTCATATTCTTATAAAATATTGAATGTAATGAGATCCTGAGGTTACAGGCAGTGCCACGGTAGGGCAGAAGAAATTACAGGAACACCAGTAATACAATTAGTGGCCATGAATTTTGCTGACATGATGTACCCTTAGCAGCATGTCCAGCTCCTGTGGCACTGTGTGGCTGAGAGCTGTGGACAGAAATTTTAAGACAGTTTTCTGATTGAGATTGCTGCTGCCTAAGAGACCACCTTGAAACCTTGATCCTTGCAGCTTAAAATAACTTGACCTTTTCTTCAGAATTCTGTACAGATTTCAGCTAGGCTGATTAAGGAGCTGTTATTAATCTGTTATTAATGTTATTATTCTGTTATTAATGAAAAATATATACAGGGATACTAATTAAAAGAATTCCACACAGTCTACTTCCATCTAGGATTTAGTTGCGGTATATAGCTTAAGGAAGACAAAAACCATTTTCCTCTGATACCAGTATGGATATGGGAACACAGACAATTTTGTTTTATGAGCATTTTTTTCTACTTCCTCTTGCAGGCTTTATGTCTATCCCTATATATAGATTTTTTTTTTTTACCCTTTTGCTACTGTTAGAACTCTTCATATGACATTGAAATGTAACATTTTCTTGGTTCATCTTTAAACATTAGTTTTTGAGTTTGTTCTGGTTTGAAAAGGAAAACCAGTGGGAGAATTCAAGTCAGAAATACAATTTATTATGAAAAGGAAAATAAAAGAAGGAAACAAAAAGAAACATGCAATAAGGAAAAAGAAAAATCACTGACAGAGTCCAAATACAACCTGACACCCTGCTGGAGTGTCCTGTTGGAGCAGTCCAGTTGGAGTGGTGGCTGCAGTCCTCCTGGAGTAGCAGTTGTGGCTCTGTTGAAGTGGTAATCCTGTAGAAAAGGTGCAGCTCTCCGATGAAAAGTCCAGTGGTGGGTGCAGCTCTCTGCTGAAGGTCCAGTGGTGAAAGATGGGCCTGTCCTTCCTCTGGGAGTCCAGTGAAGGAGGCTGTTTGATGGCCCAAGTCTCAGGTTTTTATCCAGATAGAGGGGCTTGTCTCTCCACCCTGGATGGAGCATTTCCCAATGGGATGATGTAAGTTTATCAGTGGACTTAATGGCCCATTAACAGAAGACCTATCCCTGGAGGGAGGATGGGTTAAGGGAGAGATGGAAAACGGCCCTTGCTGGTTCCTTATCAGATGGGTTGTTGAGAGATTACATAGTTCTAACGGATGGTAATAGAATAACACATCCCTGATTATATTTTACCCATGACAGAGTTGCAATTTTAAAACCAGATTTTTTCAATTTATTTTACCAGGTGGAAAGACTATCCCACTAACAAGTTCTTGTTTATTGTCCTCTACATTTATTATTGAGTAGGCTCTCAAAAAGCATGTGTGCTTTTCTCCATCATCAGTTCAAATTCAAGGATTTCTTTTGCTTTCCTCTTCCAGTGACTGTGTTTTAAACCATTTTCTTTCAATCTGCACAATTTGCTTCTACAGGTTGTGTACATTTCTCTCCTCAGAGGGAGATACTGTATATTTCACAATGAGACAAAATAAGAGTAATCAGTAGGTGATTTTTTTGCCAAGGCAAAGAGGGCAACCATAGGAGCTAGAAAAACAAACGTGAAATCAGGCAAAACTGCAATGAAACAAAAGTTCTTCCATCTGCAGAGAATGGTAGATCATCTGCTAGTCTGTTATTGCTCGATTTATTAACATACAGACCATATCTAACAATATCAACATTTTAAATGCATGTCTAATCACATTTGCAACAGAAAATAGACTTATTTTACACAGTCATGGCCTAAATGTTATCTTTAGGTTTCTCTCATATCCCAGTAAGTTTGGGAATGGCTTTCTTTGTGTCTTGCACATTTACACTGAAAGGAATGCATGAAATTAGACAGTTCTGTCTCAGATTTTGTATAAGAGATTCTGTATGTTACATAATATATTTAACCTATGAATCAAAGCTAGACAGATTTCAAATATCTGCAGGGCATAGTCGTATGTGGTTTGAGTCTGTGCTCTCACAGAAAAAACAATGTCTCACACTGAACTGCTGGTAGGGAAATAACTACACTGGTTTAACTCACCTTCAACCTGATCTCCATTCCATTCACCCTGTAGCCTTTGCTATCTCTTACCACCAAAATAGCACAGGAGTCTAAAGCATGAAATGTTATCAGTGCTACAGTAGAGAAACTGTTGCAGTTGTTCCAGAAGCGCTGCCTGGGGCTGTCTGCCTTGCCTATGTGATGGAGGAGCTGCTGTAGCCGGTGCACTGGTGGGCAGTGTAGCTCAGGATTTGGTGTGTTGGGGCTTCCTTGCTGGTTAAAAGCTGGATACATTAGTTTTGCACAGTTTGAGTTCAATGATAGTAGTTTAAGCTGCTGTACCAGAGCCGGAAGAGCAACGGCTGAGAGCCACCACACAGCTGCTGATGTTGCCTCACCTGTGGGCAACAGTCTCCCAGAAAGTTATAACACAGATCTATGAGAATGAAACTCCCCATGTACTGCAAATATGCCTTTTGGCATATTTGAACCTGCAGGGTAATTTTTCGGGAGATGCTTGCCATGGCTGCTGGTTCCAGAGTACTGGCTGAATGGGTACAGATGGCTGGAAAGGACTACTGACCAAGCTCTTCTTGTCCATTAGTGATGTTAACATGTCATCAGAACTGTGTGAGACTGTTTTGTAACAAGCTGCTGCATTTTAATACATTTGTTTTGTTTCTGTGTATGAAAACATTATTTTTGAAATCAAAGCCTGCAGCCTATTCTCCCTTAATACAAATGATTCACTTTGGTATTCCTTTTTAGAGTAATCCAGCAGTTGTGATAATGACATTTTTGAAAGTGGCTGCTGCCTAATGCTGTGTACTTTTTTTTTTTAGTAACGATTGATCCATAAAATAGAATTCATACCAATCTTAATACACATTCTAACTAGAAGCAGTGATGGTGTGTGTGCAAAGCAGGCATATCAAGAAGTGTCTGAGTCCTTGTTTCATGAGGCTTATTAAGGTCCTGACTGCAGCAAAAGTAGGTATTCTCCTTTGGCTGGACTGGAATTTCAGTTGTTATCAGCTGCAGAGAATTCAGTCTGTGATCTTAACAAGAGCCAGACTCCAAAGCAAGCTATAGGAAATTAAAAGTAGAATGGTATTATATGTGAATACTTTACTGTCTGTTCTATACAGTGAATGAAAAGAAGTCAAGAGAAAAAGAGACGGTGTGGGAAATTCCCTGCCTATGCCTGGGGTGTTCTCTGTAATAAAGTAAAATGCAGTTCTGGATAGTTTTTCACTTGTAGGATCTTAGGCCAGTGTAACACAGATTGAAAAAAATCAGTTGTGGCACAGTTTATAAATGAAAAGAAGCATATATGTAACTTTTTATTTATAAATTGTCTTTAAAAAATGAAGACTTACTTGGTCAAACACACTTGGCTCAAGTTCTTATATACAGGATATGCTTGAAGGTAGCTGTTATTAAGGAAATATAAGGAGGTTAGGATGAGTCAGAAGAGGAAAATGCTCCTATTTAGACTTGAGTGAGTGTTCTTCAAACGTGTTAAGTACTTCAGTAAACAGCGTCTTTGTTTTTTGCTGGGGTGTGGAGAAACAAAACATTCCTTTCAGCACTGTGAAATATTCATGTAGTCTGCTGTGACAAGGGTATCTATGCAGACATTTTACTATGGCCACTGGGACAGCAATTTAAACTGATTCCTGCATATTACTGTAACATTATTCCAGCTGAGTCTTTTCAAGAAATTCAAGAATATCTTTTCTCTATTATTAGTCCTTAATGGAAACTACATTCTACTGGAATCCAAGGCTCTAGTGAATACCGTCATTGGAATTATTTTAAGTTTTGCATCTGCTGGTTTTTACCAGCAGTTTATAAAACACTTTTATAAGTCATACATTAAATCTAATTTGGTATCTACAGGTTTTAATGACAGTTGTGTTTTAAAAGCAACCTGTTCTACTCAGTACAATAAAGCGTGCTGTCAAGAGCTGGTAGGTCCATTGAGCTACAGACTTTCCTGGACTATGACATTCTCTTCCATTAGCGTGTGAACTGCTTTCAGAAGGCTGCCAGTTAAAAGGGGTCAGTTCAGCTGTGACCTACTGAATGTGTATGGGAGTCAGTCCTTTGTTTGCAGGCAGATGGTAAATCTGAGAGACCAAAGCATTAGAGGGACAAGCAGAAGAACAAAGCTGGGGTTTGGGTGGTTCTTCTAAATTTTTTTGCTCTTAGAGTTATAACAAAAGAAAACAAATATAATCATAGAGAGTGTTACATCTCTAACATTACTCTTATTTTTCCTCTACATGCTCCTGAGGGGTCTTCCTTAATGAAAGACCCCAGTCCTGGAAAGCCCAGCTCCAGCTTTGGTTCTGCTTTTCTGGGACACTTGCTGAGCAGCAGAATCTCCACAGGTAAAAACATTGTTTGTAACTGTACAACTGTAATTGTTGGCTTTGTACCAAATGCAGAGCCAGCCTAGATGGAGAAACTGATGGTCTAAAGTCAACAAAGTGGCATTTAGTAGAAGTAAGTGTAGAAGATGAAAATAAGATGAAATCAAGCACAAAATATCCAATGCCTGGCAAGGTAGCAGAGCTGCAGAGCAGGATCTGGTGCTTATACTGGCTAACAAACTGAAAAAAAATCCAGTTAGTGAAATACTGTGATATAGAAAATCAACCTCCCTCTGGGATGTATTAGCAAGAGTGTCACTGAACTGAGCAGAATTTGCTCTTTGCAGTGCTGGTGTGACATTATTTGGAGAGTTCAAAGCACCAGACATTAAAAAGAAGACATGCCCAAAAAGAGCAACAAGAATAGTCAGAGACATTTTAAAAATGTTATTTATGAGAAATGAAAGAGGAAAGGATTTGTTAACTTTTGGAAGAGAAATAACTATGACTGGGGAGAGGTAATGCTGATAACCTTTCAACCCAGTAAAATTTAAAAGATTATTATTAGGAATATAGACGAGTGATAATTGTTCTCACTGCTCGTCACCACAAACCAAGGAAAATGGCTGCTAAAGTTTCAGCAAACACTACTTTGGTTAAGTATCATGAAAAAATCAAGCCACCATGTTTTTCAGTCTACTGGGTGAATTCCCATGATAAACAAAACCTACAAAGAACAGCTTGCATGATATCCCACTTCTCTCTGACACACAGCAATACTCCCCTGTATCCTCTTCCATAAGATCTGGACATGGGCTTGTGGCAATAGGAACAAACCTGTGAAAATTGGAACTGCTAGTGAATGTAACCATTGTTTTCCCAGTTTGTTTGTGTCTTGACTTCTTTTTGAAAGTCTGCATCTCTTTTCCTACCTCCTGGACTGTGTCTGAAGTAAATAGAGATGAGTTGAAGGACTTAATGTTGGCAGCCTGGAAGGCAAATAATTCTATGCCTGGGACTGTAAACAGGCAGCTTAGTCAATATCAACTTCAGTAAATCAGTAACACTCACTGCTCTCAGCAAAAATAACTTATTTCTCTAAAAGAGCACATTCTTGGAAATCTACATGCAAACCCCATTTCAAAACATTCCAGAGAATTAATTTGGATCTCTCTGGCCTTTAACTACCTTCTCCCCACTCCAATAGGTTACAAAATTTGTGCGGTTCAAAAGACCACAGTAGCAATTGCAGGAGTAAAGGTCATTACTAGAAATCTGTGCATAGCTCTTTTTGAATTAATAAACTAGGTGGTGGGTTTTTTTGTTGGTTTTTTTTTTTTAGCTGGGGACAGAAGAATATGCAGTACTGTTTTGATGGGGTATAATATATATGAGAATAATCTGTGTGTAGTGATTAACAGGCTCTCAAATCTGTTATTACTTCTGTTTCTTTGGCAGGCATAAAAGGTGGGATGCTGTACAAACAAGGAAGATGTTCAGGTGTATATTTTAAATGGTGTATTGGAAATGGCAGGAAAGTCTTGGTTCTACCCAGGATCTGTGCAGGTGAAAGATGACTTTTTACAAGTGCTTTGTCCACAGTTCTGCTGTCACCTGAGGATCCCAGGGCAAGTAAACTCTATAATCTTTGACTGACTCTTTAAAAGATATCACTAGAAACTCAAACACACTATTTCATGCAAGAAAGGTTTCCTACATTTTGGATTTAGAGACTCTTGACTGCTGAAATGCTGCTTTCATATAGCCTTCTCTGCTAAAAATTGGTTTTCCCCAAATGATCCCAAACTTTCTGAAATAACCTGACAAATCCTAATTCCTGCAGAACTTTTTTCCCTCATTTTTGGTGTTATCATTGGTAAACATACCTCTAGGCTGGTATTAAGTGGCAAACTTTTGACGTACTTCTAATAACTTTAACACTTGCTTTTTTCTTTTTATGACAGAGTAAATCCTGCTGAGAAATATTTATAGTGATCATCATTTCAGATGCCTATACAATAAGTCCAGAGGACTTAAGAAAAAGTGTTGATGTTTTCTGTGGGCCTCCATTAACTACAGTGAGTCTGACTGCAGTAAGTCACAGCTCCCAAAGGGACTTTGATTATATAGAGTCAAATGCAGAGAGAGCAAAGATAAGCCTAGGAGCTAAAACCCACTGCATCTAGCCTTAAAATCAACAATCACAAAAGCTGTATCTATTTAGAGCTTTGATTTAACTAAGTCTCTCAGAGCACAGATCAATCATAGGCATGGCATTGAAGCCAATCACCACAATGTCTATGTGAGGAGGGTTATCCCAGCCTTATTCTTCCCTGCATTAGCCTGGACACACAGTGGGATAAAACTCTTGTTAAACACTCAGGCATTCTTCCCTTTGTATCTACAAATGACAGGCAAGGGACAGAAACAGTCGGTCTTGCAGTCCACAACAGCATATCAATATCCCAATCTGCATAGCACACAACAGAGGTCACCTTGCAGATGGATTAGTGTGCCAGCTCCTGTTGCAGCTAGGTAATACAATGAGTTACATAAAAGCTAATTAGCAAAGCAAAGAAAGCAGAGAGCCTGAAAGGCTCTGATGTTTTGGTTAAATACTATAATCCTCTGATGTTCTGCAGATTTACAGCAGGACTCATGGGTTCCTCTTCTTTATGGGAGGGGATGGGTTACTGCTTGGTGAATTTGACTCTTCAGATGCATAGCTGCATAATCTATAAGGCATATTTATAAGACTGTCATGCCTCATGGATCAGTCCCAGAACTACATGTTATTTAGAGTCCTCTTGATTTATTCTGTTAAGACAGCATTTAATAGGATTGTCAGAATGTTCCTGAGCTTGGCTAGTGTTGTGGTTTAACGAGAGGTGT
>VYXF01002255.1:0-34199 GCA_013397295.1 Polioptila caerulea
GACATGGAACTGATGGAATGAGTCCAGAGGGGACAAAATGATAGAGGGCTGGAGCACCTCTCCTGTGAGAGTGTTTGTTCAGCCAGGAAAAGAGGCACCTTCAGGGAGATCTAATTGCAATCTTCTAGTATGCAAAGAGAGCCTAAAAGAAACCTGGAATTTTTTTTTTGTAAGAGCATGTAGTGACAGGACAAGGGGCAATAGCTTCAAATTGAAAACCAGTAGATTTAGATTAGATATCAAGAAAAAATTCTTTACTGATTTTTCTCTCTAATTTTAATCCTTTTTCTAGATTTCCTTAGCCCATTTTTTAATGTACTTCTGATATTTAGTCTCTGTAAAACACCTTAGAATCCCTTTGTCAATAAACTGGCAGGAAAGATGTATTAAACAACAATTTCATTTCTCCTACCAATGTCTGCTAATTGCTTCTATTACCTGCTTTGACACCAGGCTTGAAGCCTGCTACACCAAAAACTTCACCAGAATACTGAAAATTTTGTGGCTTTCTCTTTGTAAATATTTTTATGAGAAAGCAGTGAAAATGCTAGGTTTGCTGGTATAGTGCCTAAAAAGGTAATTTTAATGTTTAAGAAGGGATCATGCCTATATTCTGTCCCAACTTCAATATATATATTAGGAAAATATATTTATTACAGAAAATTAATTTTTCTGACAATAATTTTTGCAACTTTGAATTTAGGCAACACTAGGAACTAGGTCTATAATATTTCTTAGTTTATAACATTGTTATAATACTTAATGTATATTCTGATTTCTTTAACAACATTGTAATTTATTATATTCTTTCACTGTTTCAAAATATATATATTCTTTCACTGTTGGGGTAGATAATGGAATGGATCCTTACACAACAGACTTCAGTTCACTGTAATGAGATGTTCTTTCGGAGATCATTCAAATATTGAGAAGATAATTATTGCAAGGTAAATATTAAGAAGATAATTGCAGGCAAAATGACACTAACTTTTAAATATTCCTGTTAATCATATTGAAATTATTTTTTATCTTCCAAATGACCCCTTGTGCTCCTTATACAATTTTCTGCTTTGAAATAGCCTATATATTTTGATTTGAATTTTCTGGAGATCAAGAGGTAATCTTTCATTTGTGATGACATTTTTTCTGACTCTGAATGTGTTTTCTCCTGGCCTCAAGCCTATATGTAATCCCGCAAACATTGTGCTTTGAGACGAAATCAATAGGATTTTTTTTTGTTTTATATTGTTCATCTGTGTGTTTGGTTCTGTTGAATTCTTTCTCTTTTCGGATTAAATGCTCTGTGAGTTCCAAGATACAAAAGCTTCCTTTGAATCATAGAATCACAAGACATCTTATGTTGGAAAGAGTTGCTTAAGGTCATTTTGTCAAACCACCTGTTCAAAGAGACCTTCAGCATTAGGTGAGGCTGCACAGAGCCCTGTTCTACTGAATTTAGAAAAATTCAGAAGATGAATACTTTGTAGTCTCACAACCTGCTATAAATCCTGTATCATCATTGTTTTTGTTTTTGTTTTTCTTTACAGGCAGTGAAAATTCATAAATTTTGACCTCTGCCTATTGTTCTTCTGCTGTGCCCCTCTACGGAAAGTTTCATTCCATCTTCTCTGCAATCTCCCCTGCAGGTAGCTGAAGAGTTTCTTTCTAATCTCCAGTGTAAACAAAAACTGCTCTCCTAGCTCTTCCTTCTCAGGTGCTCCAATCTCCTCACTTTCTCATGCATCTCTATCAGCCTTGTTCCAGTATGTGTTGGAAAGCCCAAAACTGAACACAGTACTGCTGTGTCATGGATAGATTGATGTGCTGAGATGTAGCAAGGTGGTTTTCGGTCTAAACCAGAGATTTAATGAAGTTTCATAGTAAATGTGACAGTGGTTAAATCGGATTCGATGGCAAGGATCTCTTTAGGTTTTACTGCATAAAGGGCAGGGTCAGGCAGAACTATCAGAGACCTTGCTGTTGAGTCACGAGGCTCACAAAGGACCCCGTTGCTTTCTAAACTTCTCTCATGAGGGGAGCTCACATGCAGCTGCATCCAGACTCAGTCCCAGAGTTGGTCAATGGCTCTTGTTTGAATGATGCCTTGGGTACAATCAATCCTTTCTACCACTTAGGTAGGATTTCAATGTTCAGGATCCTATTGATCCCTTACCAAGGATTTGTTACAACAAGGAATCTTTCAGCCCTGGGGACTAACCTTGAGAGGTGTCCCTGTCAAGGGGAGATCCTGGCTGCAGCCTGCTGTCCCATGGCAGAGACCAACGGGCCCTGGGCTGTCCTGTGTCTGTGGAGGAGGATGGCTGACTTACCCCAGCTGTGTTTGGGGTCACCTCATGCTCAACCAGCCCTGGCCTGTTGAACAAGAATTAGGGACTTTTGGTGCTGAGCAAGAGTTATGGCCCTGAACTATTGTATCTATCAGTCAGATGCATCACAATCATCACTGGTGGGCATTGCTCAAGCAGAAATGGGGCAAGTGGGGGCACACCATCACATGCAGATATAGCCTTGAAAATGTCAAACAGAGGCAAGAAAAATGACAATTCCTCACTCCAACTTCTAGATCCCTTGGCTCCCTATATTGAAGGGAGTGTATGTAACACAGAAAAAGATCACCTACTTTACAGTTATTGTTGTTCTTCACATAGATTTTATTGAAGAAAGTTACAAATGTAGTCAAAATATTAGAAGTTACATATGGAGAATACTTGCATTACATTGGTCTAAACAAAAAAAAAGGATGCAATACTTTCTTTAAGGCACAATTTTAGAAGGGCAGAAATACAAGAGCAAAATATCTATAGTATTACTTTAATAATTATCACATCTGTTAAATGAAAGTTAAAGAATATAATTGTTGTATTGACAGCAAAATTCTAATTATATTTCATATTCAAATGTTAGACACATTGGATTTTTTTTAAATTGTAAAGTGTTAGAAACTATATATATCTAAAAGGCTAACTGGCTTTCATTTTGTATTTTAAAATAAAATTGCTATATGATTTCAACCTCACATAATAAAAACTTACCTGCCACTCACAAGACACTTAGATTAGTGAGAATGCAAAATGTCAGTTTGAAGGGATTTTAGAATCAAAATAAGACTCCAGCAAAGATTAGCATAGAGAATTTTTTCATTTGCTTTACTATGTGCATTTAGAGTTATGAAGTTGTCTGTCTTTACTGTGTTCTATGAGAAGTCAAATGATGTTATTATCTTAGATATCAAATCTGAAATTTTTCAAAATTACCACTGCTGTTTTCCATACGGGCTTATTTTCTCTTGAATTTTTTTAAAAATTCAGATGGCAGATGGTAAAAGTACAAAATTCTGCATATAACCATAATTTTAATTTTAACTATGAAACAGATTCAAATTTAACTGAGGCAAATGTTACTTCTGTGGTGATATCAGCAATACTGATTTCATTAATATTCTTTGTACAAGCTTTATAGTGACTTGTCATCTTTTCATCAATTGCCATCTAGCCCATTCTGTAATGTAGTGAGGTGATTACACTACTAATAATAAATGTGTGACTATGAAGTGTTAGTGTATGAGATAGTGAAATTAATGTATTTATTACATGACTAAATGTATTTCTTGTGCACCATCTCAAGTAGTGCTGAAATAACTTGATTCTAGTGTAATAAATGCTGAAATTTATTTCTAGAGTTTTTGTCTTCTTTTCCTCATGCTAACTTTATTGAACTCTTAGCAGGTCCAGAAGTTGTAAGTATTATTTAGAAAATACTTAAAAGCTCTCTTCAATGAGCATTATAACCAGCATACAGATTTTTGCTGTTTGAAGAATACAACAAGCAAGCCATGAAATCTTTTACTGTCTCACAAACCTTTGGAGTTTAGTTTACAGCAGAAAATTGCCTTATTGCAGTGTGCATTTGTGTGATTGAATGACTGATGTTAGGATTCCTATTTCAGATATGCATTGTTTATTATACTTAGAACTATTCTTGCAAGAGTTGTACTATCTTGTAGGCTGTTTTGTAGCAACTAAGCAGCAGTTTCTTGGCACAGGTGCATCATGTCTATCATTTATACACATACAGTCTCAAATTACTTGCATCACAGAAAAGTGACACTAAATCAGTGTGGAATTCCATGTACAGCAATGAATCAGATCTTTAACACCTAGTGATCTTGATAATTTTGGGGGTATTTTCTCATGTATTTCACATAGGTTATACTTTGCAGGGTGTGGTTTATGGACATTAAGTGTCAACATCTTCCCATTTGACACTGACAGACCCTGTTGCTCAAAGATAGGTACTCTTATGTCTCTTCCAGTGTACCCCACATAAGCACTTAGTGTTTATTTTGTTCAGTAATTTTGAACATTATTCTTTTTCTGGTGTTGTTCTACACTCTGTTTTGCAATTGAACATGTGATTGCATTTCCCTCTATGACTCAGGAGTGGAAGCCAATATGTCAGAGCACTTTCTGCCGTGTTTGCAGGCATCTGTTATGGCCCATCAGTTCAATGTGTCTCCCTCCCTCTGCCTGCACATTGTGCATCTGATGCTCTGTGTACATTTTCTTGGAGAGCTCCCATGCTGGAGAGGGGCTGAAATTGCATAATGGACTATATGGGCTTACTTGGAGATACAGGTGCAGAGATATCTTTTAGCTTCCAGCAGCATCTCTTATTCTCAGATAGACTCAAGACACTCTATCTCTTTCTCCAAGTCAGTCAGTCAGGATACGCACAAATGCATTTAACAGCTTCTAAATGTTTTCTTGTCACATTCATAAGAGACAATTTTTAAAAAATGGAGAACTAATGGCAAATTTTATGCTCATATTCATATCTGTTCCTTATTGTTGCCATCATTGAAACATCCCCTGTATATTTTCCCACACCAGAATATTTTGTTTACTTCAAAAAAATAATTGTGTAGGTAGGGCACAGAGACTGATCAGTTAGTATATTTTTCAAACTTGACCTTCCTCTTTTGCTATTGAATATACAGAAATAAAGGACGTTGATGACTTAGAAGTTATGAGAATGTAAGAATTTAGCTCAAACAGAAATTCCTCATCTTCTGAGGAGCTGTATGGGCACTTAAGCCACTGAAAGGTAGACAAGTTACTTTTCCTGTAAATATGACACCCTGAAGTAAAAATTCTTGTCCTCATTGGGCTCTTTGTTTTCCAGCTTGCGAATATCAAGTGAGTCATCATTCACACACAGATAGTAACTTCTATCTTCATAGCATTGGAACTGCACTGAATCTCCTTGGTAATGCATGATGAAAAAGTTATTATCTTCACTCAGCTATGAAAATACACAAAATAAATACCACGTTGTATTTGTAATGCCATTCTACAATGTTAAATGCGACAAAAATTCATTTATGTTGTTGGTTTGTTATATATTATGCTTGTTATGCTCTTCTCCAGTGACTTACATATACAAATCTTTAAATAAATCTTAGGCAACAACTAAACATTTTGGGATAGATTCTGTGATGACTATGAGTAAAACAATACCCATCTCCCTCATAGGACTGAGTGATATCAGACTAATGGATGCATTCCTTTTCTTCACAAAAACACCAGCACAGTTTGCCCACTGTCATTATGATAACTTAGATTTTTCATCTGGTTATTTTCTTACCTTAGGCCTACTCTGTCAACTGCTACTAGCAATAAAATGTCAATCCACAGTTTTTCTTGCCTCTTTAGAAGTAAAATAAGAATGTTACAGTAGAAATTACTCTTAAGCAACTGTTCTATTACCTATGGCTTTTCTGTATATCTCTCGTTTCCAATGCACTTCTTTTATACATTTTTTTAAAGATCCTTCTCTGGAGCAATACCGATTGTCTAAAGAGCTCCTCTATCTCTGTGTCCGTGTATGTGTTTGGGCTCACCAGACACCTCAGGGTGGGCATGGAGAAATAGTTACAAAAATACCTTATGCCAGAGAGAGGAACAGTATGTGCTGAAATCTGCCGAAACTGGCCAGCTTGGGGCTGCTTACCCCCAGAAGTATAGGGCATACCGCAATCTACATTTTGCCTCAGATAAAGCAAGGAAATGAGCACACGATCAAAAAGACATAAGACATACAACAATGATACACAAACTAGTAAAGCTGAGCTGCCACCTTGACTGTATCAGAGAAGTTGTGGACCTTCGGAGGCCTTACAAATTAGTTAGTTATGTGGCTTGTGGCTAAGACAGGGTTGATGACACAGCAGTTAAAATTTCAGCCGTTGTTGTGCTTGCATGCACATCATGAGTTTCTCTGTCTTCCCACTCAGCCTCAGTGCATAGGCTGGGTTGGGCAAGAGGCTGAGTGGGAATACAGCAGGAAGAGCTGTCTCAGAGTGGCCAAAGGGACACTCTAGGCCATGTCATGTCGTAAAGCCTGGTGCAGAGGATGCAGGGGTTGAGGGGATGGGTGTTTGCTTCTGAGAAGACTACTGCTCAGATACTGGCTGGGCATTGGTCTACTTACGGGAGGAGATGAGTAAGTGCTTTTGCATCACTTGTGGTTTTTTCTGACCTTCACATGTTTTACTTTTGAGGTTTTTTACTTAACTCAAAAGTTTTCTTACTTTTGCTCCTGCTGTTCTGTAATAAACAGATAGTGTGATGTTGGCTCCCGAAAATGTTAAATGTATGTTATAAGGTTAAAAGAAGTTCTGTTAAGATCTGGTGTTTTTCTTGTGAATTTTGTTGAAAGTTGATCTCCGACCATTTGGAAAGTCGAAGCGAGAAGGACAGCACAGACCCGGAGAGTCAGGACGAGGGAGGAGCTGGGTCAGAAAAGTGACGTGCAGGAGTGGGGAAGGCTCAGCTGAATGGTGGTGTGGCTTACCAGGGGCCTGGCCTACCAATAGCGTGTATGAGGATTGTTGGGGTGTGGGCGGTGTGCCTGTGGCTGCAGCTAAGCACCCAGTGCTGTCCTTTTTTCCTTATTCAGTCCCTTATTGTGGTTCAATAAACCTCTTGAAATTTTAAGGAGTGAGGCGTTGTTCCTCATGTATTCTCTCCCCTGTCCTCTGGCAGGGGGTGGGTCTGCATGAATATCTGGGGCAGGGGCTTGGAGGCTGGCTGGAGTAACACACCTCAGTATATTTTTTTACCACAGCTGGTCCTGTCCTGACAAATGGTAGGGCTGAGCTTCCAGCCCTGGGTCAGTCAGCTCCAGGTGTTTTGGAAATCCCTCTACTGAAAGTAAATTTTGGCCTGCACACTGCTGCCAAAGTGATCAAGAAAAATGCTTTGGCAATATCAGCTTTATATCTGCCACCTTTGATTCCATTCATACTGAAGGTGTAGGGTCTATGGGTCTATGATACAGCAGCCCTCAATGGTGGAGTGACTTTGTTCAGCTCAGAACAGTCCACTTTTACCCTCCATCAGACTTCTATTCTGGCCATACATGACTACTGATGGGTGAGTGAGGCTTGCTGATCACTCCTCGGCTTTTCAGTAATGAATCAACTTTTGGAGGAAAAAAAACCCCAAAACTTCAACCTTCAAGCTGGGTGCCAAAAAGGACTGCGCCCCTGCCAGCCTGCTGCCAAGCACAGTAAACGTGGCATTGTCACTATTTAAAAGGTCGAAACTTTGGAACCAAGGTATCCTGGTGGGCCTCACCAGATTTTACCTGTTTAGAGTTTATTTTGGTCTACTTAACTGGAGTAAAGACTAAGTTTCAATAAAGTCTTTCATGACTCTCATAGCCTCTGGTATAACCTCTCTGTTATTTATCTTCATCAAACTACTTAGTAAAATAGAGAGGACTATGGAATAAAAACTGTTACAGCTCTTAATAGAACTTTTACAGCTGCAGTCCTTCATGTCCCAGTCCACCCAGGCTGGGGTATTCCAGTCAAAACTTTGGGAAATGCTGTCCAGATACAATCACCTAATGACCTTGCATTTTCCAGCAAGGAACAACAACTTGAAGAGAAGCAGCCAGATCCAGCAATTTAAATTGTTGAATTTTATCTTTTAATATTCCTTCAAGCAAATGTGTTAATTTGTGAAGATTTGAAATGGAGGGAAAATTGAGTGCTACTAGTACTTAAGAAAAGCTGAGAGGGTAAAGAATACATCTGCAAAATTCTGAGGGTAGTAATGGGCGAAGAATAGCAAAATATTATGGTTGAACCAGAACAGAAGTTATACTAAAGTGAGATACTACAGATTTGTACTGAAGAACATATGTGCTTCTTTGATAACCACTATATACTCACTATTTCCTGCACTTTTGGAAGAGTGAAAAAGAGAACTAGTAAAGATTTACACATGATTAATCCAAATGGTAAAATGAGAGGTCCTGCCAACTGGGAGAATTATATGCAGGGAGTGGCAGAACTGGGAAAACCTTTTAAGTGGAGGATCTAAAAGGAAATACAGTTCTATTGCTCTGAGATCATTCTGTTGTGTGGTTAACTGCATTTTCTTCTATTATATTATTAGTTATGATAAACATGCTCTATTATAGAGTTAAAATAATCAAAGTTATGAGTACAAGCTCCTGAGTGAACTGCTGGGGTTGGCTTCTCCACTGCTGCTCTGGCTGGGATGCTGCCACTGTGTGAACTGTGTGATGCCATAGCTGTGTTTACAGTGCAGTTTTCCATTCCTAACACAACAGCATTGTAATAAATATTGGTTGTCAGCTGTGTTGCCTTTCTGAGTTAATCCCCAATCAGAATCAGATGTTATTCTAAACTATTACTTACTGTAATTTTAAAAAATTATCTTATTGTAATTACAACTTAAGTAAAATTTTTATTGAATTTAATAAAAGATGTTTCAATTAATATAGGTTGTGAACCATGTTTCAAAATAGCCTTGGTTACAGAAATGAATGTTTACAACACTATATGCAACTCTTCCTGGTATAACGATAGGGTCCACAGATTCTCGTGTTTCTGCTAATTCTACTGGCAGTCTCCAAACAGAAAAAAGGAAAATGCCTGTCTTTAAGATTTACTATTCAAAGCTAGCAGATTAAATATCACATTGCAGCCCTGCATAGCTTTGTCATTATCCATGAGAAGTATTTCTCCATCTCAGGATGCTACTCCCACGCTTTCTCATCCTAAGGACAATGTAGGCATTATTCATCACATTAGAAATTATTTACTGATTGGTACACTAGTTTTAGAAGGTTTAGAAGAACATCTTTATTCAGAGTTTAATGATTTTGCCTCTTTGCCCAACTAGATGTGTTTCAAGTGCAGGCTCCTCATACAAATGAGTAACATCTTTTCTTCCATTTCAGGGTATCAGCAAGAAACCATGATGAGCAGATCACTATCTGTCTTGTTAGGCAATGAATGGGTTCCCCAAAAGAATTTTTTATTTTAACTATGTTTAAAACGCCAAAGTGATATATAGGTCTCTACAGGCAGCTGTTACAGCTCTTTCCAGATGTCTCCCAAAATTTGCAGGCACAAAGACACTAAGTCTCTGTGAACAGCTCCACAGAAAAGGCGTGTATTTTTAGGTTAAAAGAAGTGTATGAAACAAAAAAGTGTATTAAATATAATTTACAAGATTCAATATAATTGTGATGGTTTGCAGCATACAAGGAGGGGACTAAAAGTTGTGTTAAAAATTTCCCAAGTTTTGTTGCTTTCTCCTTCTGTGTGGAGCCAAGGAATATTAGTGGCAGATGACTATCTCAGAAGAACTTAAACTGAAGGACCCACTTGGATTTTCCAGGCCCAGAATGCAGGAGATTTGTTCATTGACTATTAGTAGTGTAGCTCATACCTTTTGAAAATCATTTCAGGTAAACTTCAATTTAACAGAAATTGGTAATCCAATACTTTTTTGGTTTAGGAGAAAGGTTAACATTTTAGAAACTTTAGGCTGAGAATTTCAGGTTTTCAGGGTTTCACAGTCCCTCCTATGAAGTTCTGAAATTAACTGTATCCACATAGCTGTAATTTTGCCTATTGAAATTGGAAAGATTGTCTTTTCGGTTGAATAATAAACCCACAGTGCTACAATCCTAATTATTAATAATCCTAAAAATTATTATTAATTAAATTTCCTTAGTTTTGCATTTTCTCTAGGTTAAAATATCTATTATCCTAAAGTTTAGGTATCCCAAAGAGCAACTAATTTCCTTCATGTGCCTATTATTTTTTACCATTTCTATCTAGAGAAGAGCCAACAAATCTGAGCTTTTGTCAGGAAAACACGTTAAGGAACCACCTGGCTATCTGTATTTCCATCCACAATGCATTCCCCCTGATTTATAATCATCTGACGATAAGAAATTCAGCCTGAAAATATGACAGGGTTTTATTACTTCCTAGAAGTTTATGAGTGATGGATTCATTTGTTCTTAAAACATCATAATGTTTGTAATCTGATCCTTCTAGATCTGGTAATGTACTCATCCAGATTTTCTGCGTCTTGCCTAAGAATTTGTACCAGATAAAATCTGCTTTGTATCTCCCTCCATTTTGTATAAGCATAATAATACAGGAAACATATTCACCTTTCATGTTTTAATTGAAAGTCAGATATTTTGCCTCAGGATTGAGGCATGTAGTCATAAATACAAGCCAAGGAAAAAATTCTGATTTTCCTTTTTCTGAGAAAAATACAAAAGATCAGCTGAAAGAAAAGTAAGCAGTTTGTCACTTAATGAGTAACAGGATGAATTTAGCTGCCCTTTTTACACACCTAGATTTGCATACACAGTCTCACACACTGGTTTTTATTTATTTGATTATGATTGCATACCTGTTTAAGGTCAGGATCTTCATGGTTACATGTTTTCATATTGCATCTCTCCACCGAAGGATAATCTGGCTCTGAACAGGATGCTTTTAAGACCTGGGTTTAAAACACACAGATCTGTTAATTTTGTAACTTGATCTGGTAATTTTTTCTTCATATTTTGCTTTTTAAACCCATCAGATGTGGCATTAATTCTAAAGAAAACCATATTTTTTTTAAAAAAGTTCATTAATTATTATGTTCAAATAATCCAAAATTAATAAATTGACAAATTCTTGACAGACTTCCATTAATATATTCCTCCTTTATCATTTGCAATGCAAAATGAATGGGGTTGAAAGCAAATACTCAAGACAGTCCTTCAAACTCTGCAATGCCTGGGTTCTGTTTAAAAATGCAGCCCTGGATGAATCATATTGTACCAGGATATAAAAACTTTATTCCAGATAAGAAGCCTTGTCCTGTTCCATACCAGAATCCCAGTAGAGACTGAGGAAATTATTTGTAATTGGGCTGGAAAAAGACAGGTCTGTGATCTTTCCAAGGTTTTTACATATTGGGTAGACACCAAGTGTGTCTTGCTTCATCTTCAGATAAGAACTGCTTTCCATTATGTCAAGAAACATAACTTGGTATGACCTGGAATTTTAAAATAATTCATTGGAAAGTAGAATCCATTAAGGCTCAACACTCAACAGTACTTCTGATTTGGCGGAACACCCTTCAAACAATTGACTTATGAAAAGGCAACCTGGGAACCAGAAAAATCCTTTTAAAATACTTGCTGTTTCAGGGACAGAAAGAAAAATTCCTTTCTGGAATAATAGGGTATAAATACAATTTACGTCTCTTACAATATACATTTCCCTTGAAAAATTCAGGAAATAGATTTTATGGAGAATAATTTGTGAATTAAAACCAAATAAAAAACATCCAAGCCTTTTTGAGGAAGCATTTGGTGTTTTACACCGTCATGCATTGCTGATGTTAAATGAAGGCTTATTTTTTATCTCAATACACTTGTGTAAACAGAGCTTCTTGGACCTTTGCTCTGTTTTAGATGGTAAATTGCAACATAGCATTCCTCCTCAGACAGATTTTATCAGCAGTTATAATCCTTGACTAGCCTTGCCTTCTCTTCCTATCAGAAACAAACCTTCACAAGGCTGGAGAAAATGGGAATGCTTGGACACCAGATGGTAAAAGTTTAAAACAGGATGTTCAACTATGTTTTCTTTTCATCACACTCCTTATCTTGTGATATGGTTCATTGGAAGGAAATAATTTCCATCTTAAACTCATCCCTTTCCAAGGCAAGATTCCTGCTTTTTACTCCCCTCTTATTTTCATTCATGTTTTCTGGCTAAGAAGATCCCTCTTCCTCCACAGAGACTGGACCCCCACATCCCTGACTGTCTTTTAGGGCAGTAGTCAACTATCCAAACCAAAAATTTTTGCAATAAACTTCTCTGAGCATTTCCCAAGAAAGAATAAAGAGACATGCTCGTAAGTTATGAAATGTGGAAGGTGGTAAGTAAAGTGAATTTGAAAAGGTCTGTGGGGGAAATTGTCTTATAGTAAGAGAGAGCACCCACAAGTTCTAAAGAAAATAAACAACTTCTTACCTTCAGAGAGAGATGCTTCTTACCCTTGCAGAGGAGGACGAATTCATTAAGCTTTGATCTCTGTGAGAGGATCACCAAATTTTTAGAATCTGTTTTACACAGAGAAGAATATTGTAATATGATTATCATTTCATAAAATGAAGAAGACCTGAATATGCTCTATAAAGAGAAAACATCATTTATAGGCATAGGAATAGAAATAAATGCAATCAATCTTGATGCCATTCTCTGGTCTAAAATATTTAATACAGACTTTGTGAGACTTTAAATTTGCTGTATATATTGTTTATTTCTCTACATTTATGGTCAATGTATGAAATATCAGTTATACATTACTACATGTCATATGTACAAATGTGTATGTAGTAGTAGATAACACATATGTGTAATAAACATGTTTATGGTATACACCTGACTATGTTTACATCAATATGGAAAATGTAGCAATTTTTATCCCTCTTATTTTCTGCATGTTTCTAGATCAAAATCCTTCTACTGTCATAACTGTGGATGCATTGGATTAATTCAATTTTTGAGCTAGTATTGTTTTTTCAGCTGCAGGAAGTAAGACAATATCAATAATATGGGATATTTTTATGATAAGTTTATCATTCTTTAGCCTGATAAACTGACAATGTTCATTGTTACCTTCTGGTACTTCAAGGCCTCAGCAAAATGTGTTAAGGTACCCTTTGCCAACTGATACTGCACACAAGAGCATTAGCTAGCAAAACCCATTACATTAATGACAACTCAGTGATGCTATACCTATTTGACTGACTTGCAAACTTACTTGAAAAAATACCACTTGTGCTTTTAGAAGTATCTCAAGTGCACCATTTGAGGCAAAAAATATAAAAGAAAGTGGCAGATGATCTATATGTTTAACACTGCAGCAACTGAATACAAATTTAAATGACATTAGATTATTATGCATTAACCCTTGCAGTTAAGGAGTTCGGAGTTTTTTTACATATTACTAAAGGCATTTTTTAGCCTTTGAAGGATATTCAGAATTAGCAGAATGTATTCATCCCACTTGACTAATTTTAGTTGCCCTTGACCCTGATTTTAGTTGCCTTAACTTTCCTTAATTGTAATGCTTTTGTATTATTCTTCTGAAGGAATTTTTCTGAGATATCTATAGCTATAGCATGAAAATAACATAAAAATCTTTGTTAAAAATGGAGAAAAACTCTCTAGCCTAAACTGAGTATGCTTTATTCAGTTAACATGAGTATTCAGATAAATATAGTAGACTGTAGGTCCACAGTTCTGTCTTTTTTATTACTTTTTGTGACATCTCCTTAGATTGCCTCAGCTGCAATTGTCCAATTTCAGCTGTAGCATTTAAGAGACACATCAGCAGGTAAGAGAGGTTTCTCATCCAATTCAAGAGTGTTCTCTCTTGAAGGTAAGAGTGACAACAAAAGAGGTATGCAGGAGTCCATCCAGTTGACTAGGGACATCCATCAACGTGACTTACATCCTAACTATCCTTTCCTTTCTCCATCTGTAGTGTTTATTGTGACTTGCTTATGCACTGTTTAGTCTGAGTAAGTCCAAAGGAGCCCAGCTTTCTCCATCCCATCCAAAAGATGTGACAAGTGGGCTATCAGGCAGCCAGAGAATGGCAAGGAAAGTAAGGAACCTTTCCGTGATTGTATATCCATGATAGTTCCACCCTCTGACGGCTTTTGAATTAATTACCTTGCCTCTGTGGTCACTAAAACCTTACCAGAGTCTAAGGGGCAATTTTAAAATCCATGCAAAGAAAAGGCCTTGAAATTAAATAAATTAAATTACTTCTTGCTTGGGATATCCCTAAAATGCAAAGCTTTGGGGTTTGGGAGGATATCAGTATTTTCATACTGTTCCCTAGAAATCCTAATTTGTCTCTTCTTCAAAGTGCAGTACTGGACTAGATGGATGTTTGTTCTCATTGATTACAGAAGCCATTGATGACTGGAATTCGAGTGTATTTTTCTTCCACTGTAATACTTGAACTAATATATCTTTGATTTTTGCAATCATTTCTTAAGTGTACAATGTGAAAGTTCCAAAAGTGTGTCTCCTCTTTCTTCATATTAATTTCTTTTTTGTTTTCCTCTCCTGCTAAAATAGGTCTTTGCTAGTTAAGACTCATATGCCAGCAATGGAACACTCATGCTTGTCTTAAAAAAAAATTCTGTATTCTGGTTTGTATAAAATATATTCCCTTACATACATTTGTGTTCAGTCCAAGCTACCACTGCTAATTTACAAATTTTGTAACTTTGAAGATTTCTTCTTCCGGAACTCAGAAAGGCTCTTCTATTTTTAGACCTGTCCAGTAACCTGAGGTAAGTGAAAAATCTGATACAATGTATTACATCTAATGTCAAGTCTATGTATAAAACACTACTACCTTCTTTTCCTACTCTCAAATGTATCCCCAAACCTAGACCCTAAGAAAGAGATTATACCTTTTTTTCCCACCAGAGGCTTATCAGTAACTGCTCCTTCATTCCTTGTGAACACGCTCAACCACGCAATGTCTAAAATAGAAGATATTTTACAAATACATAGAATTAGAGAGCTATGTTCCTCAGATATAAAAATAATACAAACAATTTAAAGAATTGTTTTGAAACATAATCTGAGAAGGAGTGTGTAATAGCAACAGACATCAGATTTCTTTTCTTGAAGGTTTCTGAATTCATTTAACTCAGGAAAGCCGTACGGTTAGACTTGTGAACAGGTACACTGAAGTCTGAATGATGAGCCTAAAAAGTGTACTGATAGTTTAATTATCTTTTGCAACAGACAATGCACATGAGAAACAAGAGGTTGGTCACCAGCTGTATAGCCTAGTATGTTATTAAAGAGGAGCCTGAAGTACTTTGGCAGTGAAAGTGAATATCCTAATATGAAATGTATTGGTTTGGAAGGAAAAAGGTAATAATAGCAGGTTTTTGGCTCTTCTAAAATCAGCCTGAATCACACAGCTAGTCAGCTGAGGAAAACATCACCCCCTTCAGGTAAAAATGTCACAAACATCCTGGTTGCAACTGGTTCTTATTACTATGCTGTCTTAACTGCATCATGAAAATAAGTCTGTGGTGCTTTATGTGCACAATAATATTAAATAGCATTTCTCTTTTTTTTTTTTGTCTTCTAGGAATATCACTATCTTTACATCAAGCTTGTCAGACTATATTCACAAACTGCTTCCATTGTATAACTATACAAGTTTTGGTTCTGTTAATAAAATAATAATAATAATTGTCTGAGTGACTTCAAAATTTGATGGAGTTAACAAGGAAAAGATACTGAAAAAGATATAATACACACTTAAGTACCCTATCAGCTGTCATTATTCTCAATTTAGTAGAGTAAAAGTTCTAGTAATTCAATACCTAACATAAAAATTTCAACTTTTTCCTCTATTTTGGTTAAAAATATGTTTTATTGAGGTTTTTTTTCTACTTTTGTGTCTCTGGAAATGGTACCATTCTAGAATAATTACATCTTTCTAGGCTAATTGCATTTGATATTATTTAATTCTTCTCTATCAAAGTTATATTCTCTAAGTAGTCTTTGCATGATGATAGTTATGACAACATCTTTGACATCAAATACAGAATCCCCATTTGAGGCAAAAGAGTTCAATGAAAAAATAAAATAACCCCACAAATTCCAGAATATACTCTATTCTCCATTTTGCATTTGTTCTTTCATTTTGCATTTGTTCTTGAGTGTTATCTTTCCTTTCTCTCTCTTTAGAGCTAAATGTGTGGTCTTCTGCTAAGTCAAATGAGTGTGAGCAATATAATCTTATCATTCAAATCTATAACATACCTACTGTAAATCAGGATAAAAGTTTTCTTGTATCATTATCAATATTCATACAGATCCAATATATTGTTATGTCTACAGAGAACAGGATCATAGAAACATCTAGGTTGGAAAAGACCCTTATGATCATTGAATACAGCTGTAATCCGACACTGCCAAGTACACCAGGTTCCTAATCCAAACCACATTCAAACACCTACACCCCTACAGGGGTGGAGACACAAACACTTCCCTGGGCAGCCTGTTCTGAAACTTGGCAGCATTTGCTACCGAGAAATTTTTCCTAATATTTAATTTAAAGCTCCCCTGGCACAACCTGAGGCCATTTCCCCTCATGCTGTCTCATGTTACCTGGGAGGAGAGACCCATCCCCACTCGGATACACCCTCCTGTCAGGCAGCTGTAGAGTGATAAGGTCCCTCCTGAGTCTCTTTTCCTCCAGGCTAAACACCCCCAGCTGCCTCCACTGCTCTTCACAGGACTTGTGCTCCAGACCCTTCCCCACCTTCATTGCCCTTCTCCAGATATACTCCAGCACCTCAATGTCTCTCTTGTACTGAGGGGCCCAGGGACACACCACACATAATAGTACATTTGAAAATGTCCTGGGTACTATACATATAGTTGGTGAGTTTTGGTACATAAAGAACACTACCTTCATGGGATTGAGAATCCTTGGTAGATATTTCATGATGACCATCTTCATCTATATCAAAATGCACTGTTTTTGAATCTTCAGTTAGTATATAACATTTCACTGTTTTTCGCAGGCAAAACGCTAATAAAAATCAGTTATAATTAATTTTACTATCAACAGAACGATATTACAACATTTCATTAGAAAAAGATCAAATGCATTTTTTAAACAATCTTTACTTGATAATCTATGTGTATTTTACTTATGAGCAGTATAGCAAACATACACTAGAAGTTACCCAGTGGGCTTAAGCAGCTGTTTTGAGTGAAGAAGGAAAATTAATATTTCTTTGCTTAGAAGGTTATATCAGTGAGCAGAAAAGATGCATCTCAACCTTTCAGAGAAATAGCATGTGAAAACTTAAGTTTAACAAAATAGCTTCCAACCCAAGAGCCTGAGGAATAGTGTAAGAAAGAGAGATGGTGGACAGCATGCAGATAGATGTGTTGGAAAAGACTAAAGAATAATGGGGACAAGATGAATTTGAATGTGGGAGATGGGTCCACACTTGCAGTTGGCTAGTGAATGAATAGACTTAGAGTAGGCAATTGAGCTCTGTGGGAAGCCTGAGCCAAAGCAAGGTTCACAGAAGACTTTGAATGGAGAGAGACATGAAAAATAAAGTTTCATTATGAAGAAAAGATAAAATAAAGTAGGGAATATTTCTCTGCGGCCTGCTATTTATAGACTAATTTCCTGTATTTCATAGGTAAGTAAGTACTTGCCTGTTTCCCAATTTTAGATTTTGAATATTGGATCTGGGTATAAACGGGACTTTTAGGTTAAAGTGCTTATGGCTACCTAAAATAGCAGCGTTTAGTTTGTGGATCAGATATCTCATATTGAAAAAAAAAATCAAACCAAAAATCCAGATCTTTCTAGATAAAAGCTTCAAGAAGGGAAATTGTTCCCTTTCTTTCTTGAACACAGCTGTGTTGTTCTGGACGTCAGACGGGTGTATCAGACACCGCCAGAATAACACTATAAGGCATAATTTTGATTATGTTCAGCTGAACTGGAAGAAGCTTGATACTTTCAAACACAGTTAAGACATTTCTGAGATCACACAGACCTCCAGGGTATGCTGCAAGATAAAAAATCCTGTCTTTGCCAGAATAATTAGGCAAGCAAAACAACAGGATACACAGAATGCATCAGCAGTGGCATAATGTTTTAGGAATGCTTGACATCACCAAAACCTTTGTTCCTGACTTTATAATGAGATACTGCCTCTGAAACCTCTCTATTCAGGCAAATATTTTGAAAAAATTGCATTGTTTCCAAGAAGCTTTCTTTGCACCCTGTTTAGGCTGAGTGGAAACTCTGCACACACAATGAAAAAGAAGGATGATGCACATTCTGACGGTTCGAATAACACCCTCCAGAAGTGGCAGGCTCCGTATTGGACCTTTGATTACATGTGTATGTCATTAATGGTTGGACAAAGGTTTTCTCTTCAAAGGCACATGGCAATCAGGCTTCCAGTAAAAAAGATGGGTTGTTCTAAAAAGCAACAGGACAACAACTACAACAATCAATACAGCAAACCTTATAAAAATTTTATATTGGAGTAGCTATAGTGTAAGAATTCTATTTATAGAATAGAATTACAAGAACTAGTACAGTGCCCAAACTAAAATGGTTGGCAGGTCCGCTTACATCATTCACTCTTTTTCAGGGAGGTACATAGGAATTACAGGTCCGAACATGTTGGTGTCAAAAATGTAATGTCAGTATTTTAAGGAGTATTTTTGTCCTGGTTATTTTAAAGGTAGCTTTTGGGATCTATTTTTCATCAGATATTTTTATTTTTGACAGCATTATAGAAAAGCTGTTCCACATGCTTAATTTAGTTGGATTTTGCCTTGGATTGGAATATTTTTTTCAAGATTACAAACATACCTATCACTCAGATAAGAGTTACCTGGCTTTTCAGGAGCTGTTCTCACATTTTTGAGCGGAAATTTCTTCTCCACAGACTGCCTTCCATGAGGAGGAATTTGGTATGGCTTTTTACGGCCTGAGCGGAGCAGCATTCCAGAGGCACTGAAGAAACACTGATGGCAATGATCTCAGCTGACTTCCTTTTCAAGCCCTAAAGTAGAAGTTAGAATTTGTCACAAGACTTTGTGTTTCCATCGAGAAACAAGTTTCAAATCTAATTTTGATAAATGACAGTTATTGGAAGTAGATATACTCAATAATTGTTTGACTGGTTGTATGACCCAAGCCTTTGTCTTGCAAAGCAAAAACGCTGTGTTTCCAGTGATAGTAAATCAGTTAACTATCTAAATTTCCCCTAAGATGCATGCTTAACATGGATAACACAGTTGTGTTGAAGGAATATATTTTGAGAGACTTCCCCTTAGATAAGATATAAGCAGTGTTTGTGGCTTCAGTTTATGTTTGCCAATCATAGGAAGCTAGCTACATTTTGCTAACTGAATTGGAAAATCCCATTCATTTTGTGAATACAGTCTAAGATAATTATTCATAAGTTATTGAAAATGATGCTAACTTCAAAACAGCATAATCTGACTCTCAGAGGTATATGCAGGTATATTGCAATCTTAAACCAAGGTTCAGGAAATCTTACCTTAGAAATAAGGACAGGAATTTGGAAATTTGAGGAATATTTTATAATTATTAAGGAATATCAGTTAGGTTAAATACCTGAAGGAGAGGTCTAGGAATGTGAACTACCTTAATGGTGAAACCACCTAGGCAGCTACCAAGGTTTCTTGGAGTTTCAAGTTAAATCACTGCATTTCAGAAAAGCTAAGGACCTTATTTTAGTTTAAAGAAAGAGAAACTAAAATTCTGAAATCTACATGCTCTCCTGAAGTCACCTGTTTATGACAAGTGTTTATGGCAGGTGCAGTCGAAAGGAAACAATGAGCTTCAATTTTGCCTGGTAGTCTGGTGAATGAAAAAAGGGCAGAAGGGTACAATTTTAGCCCCATGCCCCTTTGCATAGAATAACTAAGTATCTGTCAGCCCAGAGAAATTGTGTCTCTGACACAAGTGTAATGGCTTGTAAATTCACCCAAGGAAGGGGAAGGCAGTTCTGTTTTCTGGTTTGGTTCACTTCCTTGATGCAAAGCTTCATATTAAATTTTCACACGAAATGAAAGACTTCTGTCCATGGCAGTTCTCTTGTTACTAGACTAAAAGGGATAACTAAGGCTCTTTTTCACTCTCTTTAACTCTAGTCATAACAACATTCAGTTATATCACTGAAAAGTGAAACACATTATATGGGATTGTTCTCCCTTGTAAATAGGGCTCATACCATGATTGATAAATTTCAGTCAGAGGTTCAGGCAAAAGGCTGGGTCTTCCTCATCTTGCTGAAACTGCTTTATCACTGAGCATTCTAAACAAAACAAAACTTTCTTTGTGTTTTTTCACTAGGAACCTTGTCTCTGGTAACTTCCACCTCAGCTGGGCTCTGTGGTGTGTGTGGACAGTGATACCACCTTGTGGAATTTGAGAGATGTCTCTAGGTGTTCATTAACAAAGCATCAAGAGTTTGCTAGGTCTATGAGGCTCAAAACCAGAAAATCACTTACTCAAGTTTCCTACTGAAAACAGGTGTAATTCTAGTTTGGCTGCACTTGATCAGAAGTTCTGAAGAACCCAATTCCTGATTTTGGTCTCTGTTCAGAGTCTTGCACCTGCATTGCTAACACTCACAATGGTAAGAAAAGAAGGAGAATGTTCACAAGTCAGGACTCTGAAGAATTCCTGAAGAGGGCAGACCAGTTCAAAGATGTTTTCAGAAACATATTTAGGAAGTGGATAAATTCTTAAGGAACTTTCTATGATGAATGATGGACAGGTAACCTTGATAATATGAAGGACTGTACTAAAATTTAATTATTTTGTCTTGTTTAAACAAGTAGAAAATAGAAAACTCTATGGTAGAACGTCACCTCTGTTGGCTCTCCAGAAGCCAATTGTTCTCCAGAACAATTAAAGCTCCCTACAATAAATAAAACAAGCTTTCATATCTTGAATGGCCTCATATATTCCTTAAGACTGAGTAACACACAAATGCCTCCATTTCAAAAGCCTTTCCTGTCACTGTATTTTCTTATATATGTGTCACCTACACCCATATTTTTCATTCTTTGTCACAGTTTTTTATATTGTGTATATCTCCCTATGTTGATTTCTTTATCTTAATGTCTTTCATACCTATTTCTTTTCTCTCTTCAGGAAGGTATACGTTGAAGAGGACTAGGGAGATTTGGATATTATTCTTGGTTGCAGACCTGTCATCCACTCTTTTGGAAACATGTATCTGATTTGTTTCATTTTGCACCTAAACTAAGTATAAGGGAATTAAAGCTGCTTAAACAGCTGAAACTAGCAGCAGTCCCAACAACCTAATGTTTGTGGCCAACAACAACAAGATCACACTAAAAGCAGAGGAAATTTCTTTTTCCCTACCATAGATTATATTAATTCGTTGATATGAAGACAGCAAAGAAAATATGTTATATAACCTCTCTTACTCCTGTTGTCTTCTTGTTTGTTCTTAGCTGACATTCTCTCTTTCATTTAACCCCAAGAAAAATGTGATCATAAAATTAAATTAAATCAAATTCAGTACATGAAAACAATATTTTCATGTTT
Source organism: Polioptila caerulea (assembly GCA_013397295.1). NCBI lineage: Eukaryota > Metazoa > Chordata > Aves > Passeriformes > Certhiidae > Polioptila > Polioptila caerulea. The sequence continues at coordinate 21,573 of VYXF01002255.1, forward strand.
CCAGTTTTGGAGGTCATCCATATGGTTTGTTCCAAATATTGTCTCATATTGTGTTGATAAATTCTTAACAGGATATGTTTATTTATATGTTTTTTTTGAGATCCTTACAGGGCCAGAACTGTTATAGTTGAATGTATTTTGTTGCAGCTGTCAGTCCTGCTAGCAAAGATAGTAATTCCTCCAAGTTAATTCCAGTTTAACAGAGGATTAAAAAGATTTTTTGGCATCCTATAGCTAATAAATAGTGAAGTTATAGTCTCTTTCAAATCAGACTTTACAAAATCTATCATCCAAACTAGACAGAGGAATACACCAAAATGCACATAAACCAGGTGAAGAAAGAGATTTCTTAAGAAAACTTTAAACTCAACTGAAAAAAATCACCATTTCATAGAATTTCAACAAACAGTCTGATAATATAATTATCTTAAATTAGTAAACCTATAATCTATCATTCTTGCTTACCTTATTTCGTGTGGTTTTGTCTCTGCTGGGATACTTCTACAGAACAGAATGCCAGAAGCAGCTCTGTTACAGCCAATTTATTGCCTGAACAGAGGGCAGGAAGCCAAACCTCTGAATAAAACAAAAGTCTGACGTGGACTTAATTTTCTAAATCTCTATATACTCTCAGTTAATAGCAGCATTCCAATGGTTCTAATTACTCCCACAATTACAAGAGGGTTGGAAGTTGTAGGAACAAACTTTCAAGTGTCTATTTCTGTAAGATGCCACAGAAGCTTTTCTGCCTAGAACTGCACGCGAATTTTTAGCCACAAGTTTTGTGTATTCAGTTCCCATATTTTATGTCATTAATATTGTTCTTGTTATTTGTCATTCTTCCAGAGCCGAGTCGTGTGCAGATGCAGCGTTTATAGTAATAGAGACATATTAAAAGTAGGAGTGTAGCCTCTGCTTCAGGGAGCTCAAAACAAATTTACTGCCTAAACATTTACCCAGCTACCAAACGGACGTTGCCTGCACTGCATCAATGGGAATACTTGGACTACTTGTGACATGAGTTAACTGGTAAAAGCGGATGTGCACTTCTTTGCTCATGAAGCCCTGGTAATATGTAGCTTTTCATTATCAAATTTAGCATGTTCAGTTGGCCTTATCTATCTACCTATTTACATTTCTAACCCTTCACTCACCTATTGATGAGCCTTCCCTATTCATATTTTTTCCCTATTCATAACTTTTTTTTTAATTAGTGAGCCTTGCATTTTTATAGGAGTGAATCACACTTTTATTTACCTCATTGAAATGATAAAAATCCTCTAAAAACAATTACATTGACTTTTTTTTTGTGCCGAAGTTTCCTTAAAATCAAGGAGCTACTGCTTTTATCTAGAGTTTGTTCACCTTGTAAAGAAAGCTCTATATTTTACCTGTGTTTGGTTTAGGAAAAGTTTTTTAGTTTTCTGTGCCCTCACCAGACACTAGTAATGTATTAGGTCAACAGAAAGACTTTATTAAAGCATATATATAGTGACAAAGCAGTGTGATACTTTGAAATCTCAAGTCTATTACCCAAACAGTCTGCAAAATGTGGGGAAGTTTCTAAATGGCATGATGTAAGATTGTGCTTTTGGTACACAATTGTCCTAATTTTGTGTGGGATAGTAAATTTTCATGCTGGTATATGGTATAATGCTGTGGTTTAGATTTAGAATGACAATAATGTTGATAACACACTGATGGGTGAAGTGTTAAGCATTAAGCTAAGGACTTCTCTGTTTCTCACATTACACCACCAGTGAGGAGGCTGGGAGACACAAGTAGCTGGGAGGAGACACAGATGATACAGCTGACCATGACTGATTGAAGGGATATTCCATACCATATGGTGTAAAGCTCAGTAATATCCACTAGAGATAAAGCTGGTTGGGAGCTACTGCTTGGGAACTGGCTGTGTATCAGCTAGCAGGTGGTTAGCAGCTGCATTGTGCATTACTTGTTTTGTATATTCCAATTTTTTAATGATAGTTATTTCTTTTCTCCTCCTGTTTCAGCCTATTAAGCTGTCTTTATCTCAATGGGTGAATTTTATGTTTTTTTTCCCCAATTCTCTTACCCATCCTGGGGTGGTGACAGGGAGCTGAGCAAGTGGTTTATGTGATGTTTAGCTGTCTGCTGAGTTAAACCACAACTGTCCCTTTTGGCACTCAACCCATGGGATGTGAATGGTTAAGATAGCCACTGTCCTGACATGTTACAAGCAGTTAGTTGCATTGGTTTAATAGTTGCCAGCCACAATGTTGATTTATTTGATCTCAACATTGTGTGTTCTCAGAGCTGCATTATCTAACACCTTACTTGCTCTGTGTGTTCCCCATTGTGTCATTTCTCAGATCTGGGCTAAGGTTATGATGTTGTTGTGCTTTGTAAAATGTGTTTTTGATGTGATAAGATGCCTGTTGGCAGGACTGAGGCAGCATGTGCACCTGGCACCGCCGTTGCGCCTGCACAGCAGGAGCTGCCTGTTGGGCATGACACCGAACTAGTCACATCCAAGGTCACATCCATGGGAATGGCACCTCCCACCATCCCTCCCTTCTCCTCCAGGCGAGTGACAGCAGCTCTTGGAAGGTATCCCCCGGGTGTCCAAACCAGCACCTTTGCATTGCTATGACACATGGATGTATTTCAGCTCTTATGCAAGGTTACAAAACTAGGTAAAAACATCACCCAGGGATCTGCCCTAAGGCTGGATAAGCAGGGAGTGTGCAGCAGGGAGTGTGGGATAGGATGAGCAAGTGCCTTGGACAGTGGGTACTTTCCACTGTTTTGGAACTTCACATCTGAAAAAGTGTGGAATCCAGAAAAATTTATTAAAATATTTGGAAAAGATGCGCTGTTTTTAATTCCAGATAATTCCAGAGAGACATAAATCACTGCAATATGCTGGTGCTTGGTCCGGGCTGACTGAGCCCTGTTCAACAGAGCTCAGTGCCCGCCGCAGGGAGGGAAGGTCTCTGGGACTGAGAGCAAAGTGACAGAGTCCATGGCTGAACCGGAGAACTAACCTGTGCCAGTATTATCTGCCCTTGTGTGCAAGGAGAAATACTGGAAGCAGAAGTGGACACATAGAATAAGGGATGAAGGAGCTGCCTCTATGAAGTTTTAGGAAGAAGACTACTCCAAAACAGGGCTATCACAAGAAGAGGACAAGGAATATATGTAACTCAGTGGGCCTATGACACGTTGGGCCATTGAGGAAGAGATGCAAGGTACGAATGGGTTTGTGAATGATGGATGGACTTATCATGGACATTATCCAATACCACGCACCATCTCTCCAGCCCTGAAGGTCTGCCATGACAGAAGAAGCCCGAAGCCATGGACTAATTTTCCACTCAATGGACATTTTAGAATGATGACCCATAGACTAAAGGAACGATATCTGTGTGTATGTATCAAAAGACAGGGAAGGGTGCATTGGGAAGAGTGGAACCTGGGCATGACATAAATGATACAGAACAAAGGGTGGATATCACTCTGTTTTTACTGTGGACAGAGTTAATTTTTGCCCTAGTTGGTATAGTACTGAGTGACGGATTGAGGATAAGAATAATGTTGATAATACCCTGATGTTTTAGATTTTAACTAAACAGTGTTTACACTAATTCAAGGAATTTTCAGGTCCTCCCACTGCCACATCAGTGAGGAATCTGGGGCACAAGAAGCTGGAGGGGACACAGTGGGAAGGTGGTGGTGAAAAGTGACCCCACAGCTGTTTAGCTACCTTCCAGATTAAGCCACAACAAGGAAAAATGCAACAAAAAATGTATTATGTGGCAAAAGCATTTAAATTTGTTTTAATACAGTTGTTTGGATGCTATACTGAGTCAAGATTAGATGCTACTGCTGCAGCTTCATTTTTTAGTAAGGAGCAGATGGATACAGGTTGTAAAACATAGCATATCACATGAACCATGCTCACAGGTTGCATATGAACCTGGGCCAGAAGGTAAAAATAAAAGTATGCCATCCCTATAGCCATAGCGTAGAACAATCTCTTATTTTAAAGGAGCAACTGTAGGGACATCATAATGTGCTACACGAGCATTACTCTTGAGGAGCTAAATAAAAATATACACAATCAGCAGACACACACACACACAGGACACACACACACAAAAGCTAATTGTGATTGATACAATCTGGGTGGATTAAGCCACAGAAATACCGAGGATGCAAGTACATTGCAGATGACCTTCCACCTTAACATTTACAATTTATTTTAAACTTTACTGTTTTATTCGTCCTATCACCAATACCAGCACCAACAGCAGAAAAACCCAGAGATGATTTTGTGCAGACCCTGATGAAAAGTATCAAGTTTTCATGTTAGAAGTGAAACAGAGGAGGACACTCATCTGGGCAATCCTGCACACTTCTCTTCCAGGCTGGCCACTGGGAAGCATTTTCCATTTTCTGTCTCTTTCCAACACTGCCTGCCCCACTCCTACTTCCTGGCACCTATGTCTCCCTTTCCCTTTTTCAATCTCACTTTCTTTCTCTTTCTTTCTTTCTTTCTTTCTTTCTTTCTTTCTTTCTTTCTTTCTTTCTTTCTTTCTTTCTTTCTTTCTTTCTTTCTTTCTTTGCTTGCTTGCTTGCTTTTCTTCTACAGGCTTCACCATTTGAGTTAATGTATTTCTCCCTAATAACTGTATCCCTAAAGCTGCAACATTAGGTTCAGTCCATTACAGGACAGATTTTAAAAATTATCTTCTAATTCAAATTAATATGTCATATTAAATTATCTTGAAAGGCAACAAACTCTAGAAAACAGTGATAGAGAGAAAAACATCAGTGAAATTACAAAGAAATATTTTATGTATAACCATTGGCAAGGAAACCAGCAAGAAAAACAGCTTCCTACAACAGGTTTAGGGTTGTTTTTTTTTTTTTTTTGTTTTAGATATTCATCTGCAAAAAGTAAATATTTACAGAAAAGAGAAGAAGGAAAAGTTTCCTGGTACCAACATGCTACTGCATGAATAATTTTGAGCATACAGTAAATACTAGCTATTTTATCAGCCATTTAATTTGCCAACAATTTAGAGGAGATCTAATTCAAAATCTCTCAAGCTGGAAAAAACCTGGAACGTAGCCAATGCACAGTGGCACAGATCAGATATTTATAATTTGGACTCCAGTGTATGGTCAGATTCACACTGGGGAAAAGGTTGATTACAAGTAGAAATAGTGTAGTGTGAAGAAAGTATTTTCTAAGCATTTTCAGTGAAAGTGATTGAAAACACTAAAAAAGACTGTGCAAAGTAGGGTTTTCAGATTTTGGAGATGTCAGCTCAAAAAAACTTGCTCTAGTTTAGAGTATGGGGTTTCTATTCCAAAGTCCAGAATATATATTAAAATTTGTATGAGAAGTTCTTATTTTTCTTCGCACTGAGGCCTTTTTCCTCTAAAGATATATTTTAAACCAAATATATTTAGCAGTAATATATTTTCTAACTGACAGAAACTGACATGATAATCTATCAATGCATTTCTTTCTTGGAAACTGTTGGGTTTTTTTAATATTCTGAGAACATTATAAAATGAGCTTTTAACTTCCAACTTAATCTTGCTTTACATCCTGTTAACATGGCATGCCAAAGATATATATAGGACTAAACCGAGCCTACTGTAGCCTATCTATTGCTCCCAGTACTTCCAAACTGTCATTAAATAATTCTGTTCTATGTGCAGTGAAGACCTCTACTACTGAAAACAGTGGGGACTTATTTAAACCTTCATGTGTTCCAGTTTGCAACAGAAGACTTATGACAAAGTAATGTCTATGCTGACCACTGCTGAAAAATCTACAATTTTTTGGAAGTTTGTTCTGAAAAACATACACAAAAGTGAAAAGTGGCATGTATAAATTAAAAAGTATTTCTGCTTAAATGCTAAATTACTATTCTTTAACATTTCTCTAAGTGTTACTGTAAATATTTTTTACTCATTAAGGGTTATATTATTCTTGGTGTTTCTTGGAATAAGAGAAAGATGATGCCTCTTGAACTTGAGATGGCAAAAGATGTCCTCCCTTCACTTGCTAGAGAATGCACAGGACAACAAAAGGCATTCAGCAAAAGGGGTCCACTGGACAGTAATATATTGAAGCCATACAAGGAGTGGCTGAGGCCATTTGTTCTTTCCAGGCTGGAGGAGACTGAGGAGAGACCTCATCACAGTTACAACTTCCTCACAAGGGGAAGATGAGGGACAGGCACTGATCTCTTCACCCTGACAGGATCAGTTACGGGATCCAAGGGAACAGCCTGAAGTTGTGTCAGGGGAGGTTTTAGTTGGATATCAGGAAAAGGTTCTTCACCCAGAGAGTGGCTGGGCATCAGATGATGCTCCTCAGGGAAGTGGTCACTGCACCAGCCTGACAGAGCTCATGAAGAGTTTGGACAATGCTCTCAGGTACATGGTGTGACTCTTGGGATGTCCTGAGCAGAGCCAGGAGTTGGACTGAATGATCCTTGTAGGTCCCTTCCAACTCAGGACGGTCTATAATTCTAACACCTTAGGGTGCTATAAGCCATGTACATTAACTGCAAATATAGGAAAACATAGAGACTGTCAGGATATCCTCTTGGACTACAGTAGTTTGTCTTTATTGCATGCAAACCTTTTGTGGAGCCTCCATCCCTGAAGGTACTCAAAACCCAACTGAACAGGGCCCTGAGCAAGTGTTTGCCCCCACTTCAAACATGGAGGCCTGGAGGCAACAGACACACAGAGATCTGTTTCAACCTCAACTATAGTGATTCTGTGAAATCAATATTAAGAAAATATTATGGGGTTTATATTTATTAATTAATTACTCTGACATTTCTAAATCTCTTATTTTGAAACAATTGTATTTTCTCTTTGAATGTAGACTAAAACCAGCCATATAGAAGAGATATGGCTGAATGAGACTAAAGAATGTTACATTTTAACCATGTTTTGCTGATAGATTCCGGTAATTTTTGTGACAACAAAAATTTGTGACAACTCAGAACAAGAGTCAATGTTTGCAGAGACAATCCTTTTGATTTATACTTTTCAAATATTGCCCAGTCTTTCCACTATTCCTCATTGATGGACTGGTACAGTAGCATGTAAGAGTTGTCTTGAGGTGTGCTCTATGTGCAAGGTGTGTCTGCAGGCAAGACGACTACGTGTTGCCACAGATTCTTTTCTTTCACACTGTCCACCAGGAACAGTGACATACAACAGGTACTGTTGAATTGTTGATATCATGAACATATTTGGAGGCGATCTCTTTTCCCCTCTCAGAAGCAGACATTCATATCTGCGTGACTACAGTTTTAGCCCTTACCCATGATTTGTCTTCCCAGATACTGTATAACCCAGCCTTTGCAGTTAATGATTATAAAGGAACTGAATGGGCAGTGAACGGAACAAATGTTTTAGTCATGTAAACATTGATTCTCTGTGCATTTTAATCTCTGCACCTAGTAGTTCTCAAAATCTCTCTTTGCTATGAAAATTATATCCTTGTATTTTTTCTCCACTCTCCAGTATTTAGAAGGGGAAATAATTGCCATTTCTAAAATACCACAAAAATGAAAAAAAAAAACCACTTCAAGTCTGCAAGTAGACACAACAAAGTACAATTGCAAAACTTTTCACGTAAATAAATGTAAGGTCTGTATGAAGCAATTTTCTTGCCTTTCTTGTGTTGCACAATTACAGAGAGTAGAGTAAAAATAAAGAGTGTTGGAGATTACTAAGTTCCTGCTATCAATTTTCTAAGGGACTGAGGCATATGTAGTTGTGTTGCCCGTCTGTCTTCTCCAACTACTTTTTAATCTACTGAATAGTTTTGACTAAGTTTGGCAAGGGCGTGGAAGGAGAAAACCTAGTTGAAAAAAACACACATTTTTTCAAGTTCTGTGAACATCAGCAGCTGACAAACATTGCTAAATGAAATACTGCAGCCTGATCTCATCAGTTATCCTTCCAGTTTGGCTAAGGACCTAGTTATCAGCCTCTATGTACTGGATGTCCAGCTGTCAGGTGTAAGTGGCAACCAACAAGGGATCTGAACTCTGGAGTTTATTACAGGAACCAAGAGATTAGATATTTTACCCGACTTGATTATCTGGCACAACCATTCTCTCATGTCACATTCCTGGCTCTCAACCTGTGTCCTTTGCAGGAAGGTCTCTGCTGGTGGTCTGGCATGGTTGGGCAGGAAATCATGTTGATTCTTGCTGTGCCACTTCCTGCAGCAGCCAGCTGCATTAGGCATTTGTAGACAAAGTTCCTGGGCATCCTACAGCATTCATCTCCATACAGTTCTCATGCAGTGGACTCCAAAGGCCATCTGGAATCAAGAAAAAACCATTTGAATTTGCTCAATTGCTTTATTTATTTTTTTTTTTCTAGTTCTAAAACCACATCAAAACAGAATTTTGGATCATAACATGTCATGTAAATTAAGAGAATACTTATTCATGGTCTTTGTTAGACAATGGATTTTTGATGCATTGTAACACATTGTAAAATTTTAATTCTGCTTTAAGTTGCTGACAATTTCTTATTGTAAGGAGAACTGTACTTTTTCAGTACTACATGCTGCAGAAGCTTGAATGCAAAACAGCTTACAGCTTTGAGGACTCAAAAAAAAGGGGAAATATATTTAAAGTGTAAAACTCAAGGACAGTTTCTATATTTTCTGTCTGTTTATATCCTAATTGGCAATGAGGACATCACTAGAAAGTAGCACTGCATCCCTGAGAGGAAGAAAGACACAAGTAAATGTGGTGGAACATGAGAGAGGATTAAAAAGATCAGCAGAATAACTCATCTGAAACATTTCAAAGATTGATTATTTTCTTTACACTCCAGAGCCCTGGTTTTTTCCCAAGAATTTTTGTGCATCTCATGAAATGAAACTTCAGGTGGCAGACTTGCAAATCGAAAGCACTTTGATAGTGTCTTCTGGAGTTTGGTGTTAATTTAATTTACCATCACTATACATAAGCAGAAGGAGCATGTAACTACTTGAGCATACAGTTTAAATGGCTCTGGTGGCTAATTCAGTCACCTCACAGAAGAGTTCCAAGGACCCTTAATGTGGGCTATGTTCTATGGCACCACGGAGGTCATCAGGAGCAGAAACCTGTACTTTGGACCCCTGGCTTTACCACATGAAATCAAAGAAGCAGAATGAAGGAAAATGGAAGCCACTCAATTACTATTTATGACACTGCCAGGAGAAGAAGAAAATTATACACGGAGTGAATGTGTATTATATAGTAAAAAAAAATTTTTTCTGATTTGTGAAGTGCAACCTAAAGTTGAAGGAGGAAGGTACTTTTTAATTCCCCTTTACTACCCCTGAAGCAGAGAATGTGATTTCAATCAGGACTCCACAGAAAGAGAGAGTCAATTTCACTTCTCCTCCTAAACATTTTGTCCTGCTGCTACAGAAACCATCCTTCTTTTTTCATTCTACACCCTGTAACAGGCAGCTCTGACCTGTTAGAAAATAACTCCTCAGTGCCCTAATATGATAATTATAATTCTGCCAGTCTAAATGCTTCTTTGAGGGTGGTAGTATCTTCCTTCACAAAAATGCTACAGTTGTCCTGTCTAGAGGATAGAAAACAACTACAAGGCCTTTGGATTTAATAACTTTAGGTTAAAGTATTATTTTTGTGTATATTCTACATATTTTCTGAGAGTTATATATAAATCTCTAAAAATGCACATCTAAACTCTTGTTAAGTGTAGAAAATGGCCACAATTAACTCAGGGATTTAAAACATCTGGGATTTGCTTAGCTATTCATCATCATAATATCTGTAACTCTGTAGTTTAGTAACACTGATTTCAGATGGAAAGCAAATGTAAAGACAAAGTATCCAGTTAGGGCATATGATAAAAACTTACACCCAAAAAAAGGTTTAGGAAGAGACTAATTATTTACATTGTAATTGGGTGTCTGTATGCTTTCATGGTCAGGTTGGGATACTCTCTTCAGATCCCTGAATGTGACCTCAATGACCTGCTAAAGCTCAATCACTCAAAAATCACACCTGAGGTGCAGGATACTGGTCACATCTGACAGTTGTCTCTTTTCCTTTGCCAGATCATCCTGTGAATGATATATGGAAGATTACTCTTTCCCAAGCATATCTCACATTTCTTTCTTATGGTATATCTTTATCCACTTGACATTTCCACTGTTCTGTACCCACTTAAGACAGTGTGGACAGTACTGTAAAACAAAAATTATTGTTGTCTTTGTGATAACATGAAGGCAGAGGCATTCAGTGTAGTATTCTTTGAGAAGATCATGTATATCCACACTAGGAACATTTTTTTATTATTAAAATACATATAAATCTATATCATATCATTTTACAAAAAATGTATAACTAATTCAGATGTATGGAGAGAAATTGTAAGAATATTTATCAGCTCTGTTTATTCTGAAAAGTTGTTGGTTTTTCTTTCTGATATGTGAGTCATAGCTCCTATTAATTCTGAACATGTAAAACGGAACCCCATTGTTTTCCAAAATGTTTGCTTCTGCTTCAGCAGTTCTACCCTGGCTACATTAAGATGGGAGGGTTCCCTCTAATTTAAGGCAGGAATGGTACGCGGCATTTATTCAACAGTGCACTCGTGTGGCAAGACTCAGGAAGTACATAGATAGTGTATCACAGAATTCCTTGAATACAATGTATTCTTCTTGTTACATTAGAAAATACAAAAAAGTTCTAGATCGATACAATGATGTTTCCCAGTGCGATCTGTTAAAAAAAAAAAAAATCTACTTTGACTGCATACCTAGAAAAAAATATCCTCTTTCAAATATTTTGGTGATACAAGTCAGAGCTGCCAATAAAGGATATTATTTTGTTTTGTCATATGTGGGCCCTTCTTCACTGAAATTTAATTTCAGAGTGTAAACTTGGTATCTTCCTTTCTTTCATCATCATATAGCTGAGATGTTATCACATTAAAATCTCTGAACACATTTTCTGGCTACTGAATTGTATGCAGAATTATGACTACAAGGTCTCATATTCTCAAAGCAAGGGCGCATATATAGCAAGAAGCAAAAAATTATGTTACGCTACTGAGTATTGCTGCATAGAGTATAAAAGAACCAGAAAGTGAGTGTTGCAGGCCAGACATCCAACAGGCACAAAATTTCTAAAAGATCTGCCAGCCTCATCTAGTTTTATTTAATTTATACTAGAAATTCCCACTGTTACATGAATGGTTGCCTTCTTCAGTTACGTTTCTCCTACGGTTGATTTAATCTCCCCACATATTGCTAGAATCCCTCCACCACTCCTGTCCCTCTGATGATGACCCTCCACCTTTAGCTTGGAGTGGGACTGAGACAAGATGAACACTATTCCTGAGATCAGTTATTGAAGGAAATACAAAACAGCATTCCCTCTGTTTTGCAACAGGAAATACTGGTTCTTATGGTCCCAGTACAAGAAAGGCATTCAGACTCTGCAAAGTATAATTTCGAATGCAATTTCTTAGAGTTAACACCACAAGGAAAGAGAGAACTGTTCTCCAACAGCATTTCAGATCCCACCAACCATGAGCAGTTCAGCACCAAATGGGTCTGTTACAAGGGTGCACCACGAAGACCCTGTCTGTGGAAGGGCTATCCCATTGTGAGGTAAGAGGATTTCCTTAATGAAACCCAACTTTATTCATCATTCCTGCTGTCAGAGAACATGCTTGCATAAGGACTTCTGGCTGCAGTTTTAGACAGAGGCAAGGTCACGAAAATGCCAGCACAGTGTGGGAGCTGCCCATAGCTGCTCTAACAATGCGTGGCCTGAATTCATCCTGTGGCCATGGGATACACACAGCACAGCCCTGAAGGCCATCCTGTGTGTGGCTACACTTGGGTTAACTATTGCACGGATGACTACAGTCTCAATGCACGATGATCCTTCCCAGAAGGTTCCCCGTCCTGCCACGTGGAGGCATTTATTCCCATTAAGAGAACTCCATTGTGAGCAGGGTCTGGAGAGCAAGGTCTCTGGAGTGATCTCTAAGGAACAAGAATTAATGCCCCTGCAGAAGTAGATTTCTTCTCCTGCACCACTGTATTCATTCTCTCCTCCTCTCTCTCTCTCTCAGCAAGGTGCCCTCAGCTTTCCATAGTTAGGAATATGAAGAGGGTAGAACCAAAACCACATTCAGAGGTGTCTCCAGGTGCTTTGCAGTGCTGTGTAGACAACTGTGGGGTTCCCCGGTGCTCGGGCAATGTTCCTCAGCATCTTATACAGGCGTGAGCAGGACTGGAGGGAAAGTGAGGGCAAACATGAAAGGACTAAAAGTGCACCCCAGGCCAAGACAGCGTCGTTAGTAGCAGCCTCCCCTCACAAGACACCAGCNACAGAGCGTAGAACCGAGTGCTCTTGTGACCTGCTGCCTCGTTTCGGCGGCTGAACATCTGTGGTGGCACACCTCTGACACGAGACGACAGATCCATGAGGTGGCCGAAATCTCTCAGCCGCAGCAGAGCTCTGCAGGGCCCGTGCGCGCTGCCATGGCCCCCCGCGCCGCGGGAAGCCCGCCGGTGCTGCTACGCCCCGCTCCACCCTGCCC
>VYXF01002255.1:34831-53895 GCA_013397295.1 Polioptila caerulea
GGCGGATCGGCCCTCGGCTCTTCAGAGTGGGATGGAGGAGCCTGGGAAGGAGGCAGATGATGAGGGAGGGAAAACTGCCTGGCAGCAGAGCCTGAATCCCGAGCTGCAGCAGGGCTACCGCATCCTGCGCGAGTTCCTGCTGGAGAAGTACCGGCCTCTGACGGCGCCGTTCCTGAAGCCTCTCGAGGATCAGGCGTTTTTCGGGGAAGGAGGCTCCCTCTCGGGCCGTAAGAGCAGCCAGTCCTTGCAGCAGTTGCCAGCTGGAATATGGCTATTGAAAATGGAAGAGAAATTTTCCAGTGGGCAGTACGCAGGGATAGCAGATTTCGTGTGTGACTTCCGGCTCATGCTGGAGACTTGCTATCGGCTCCACGGTGTGGATCACTGGCTCTCCAAACAGGCCCAGAAGCTGGAGATGATGCTGGAACAGAAGCTGGCGCTGCTATCCCGGTAGGTGTAGAGAACTACAGGGGCCGTGCCGCTTGTTCTTTACATAAAGTAGAACAGGAGGGTGTGTTTCTTTACGTAAAAATTCCATTAAAAGAAAACAAGCATCAAACAAAACCCTACAACAGAAAGAACACTGGAGCTTTCAATACGTTCAGGAAGATTAACGTTTTCTACTGGAAACTATTTAAATCTTAATTCAAAATGCTTTGGAAATTCCAAACCTCAAAATGCCAAATAGAGCACAGCATTTCCTGGCTAAGATTTTCCTTCTGAAAGAAGCCTTTTGTGAACATGGAGGGACACTTGTTTACACAAGATGTCAAATGCTTCTTTCTTTATTTTATTCTGTCGTGAAACTGCCTAAACTCTTTATGAATATTTGGCTCTTTGAAATTGTTGTTTTTACAATCTGTGAAAACTTACCACCCTTAAAATACGTAGGACTAAAATACTTAGCCAAAGTTACCGACTTTGAAAGGGTGTATTTTTCAAATTAAAATGAGAGCCAATGCTTGCCATACTATAGTCTTAAATGGCAAAATGGAAATTGCAGTAAGTTGAAATGTAAGTCCCTGGCAAGAACTTTCTTATCAGCCAAAGAGGCCGAAACATAGAAAGCTCTCAAGCTATTAGTAGAGAGCCCAACTAAATCATGACTGAAGTACATGCTTTCTCATGAGCTTGTCATAGGCATAGCTTAGTTATTGTCAGAAAACCATGGTGGCTTCTTACAGTGAAAAGCCCACCTGTCTTCTGAATGACCTTGTATTTTGCATGGAAAAACAAAGAGGTGTTTTTGGTGAAGGGTGAAGGTGAAGAAAAAACAATATGTGAAGCTATATGTGTCCATCAGCTTTGAGTTTGCTAGTGACACACAGCACGAACTGCCAGCTGTTAAGGACGTTGTTCGTATAGGAAGAACACTTCAGGAGAGTGTGCAGAAGTTGCCTGAAAGCAGAGTGAATGTATTCAGTGCTGCTGTAGCAGCAGTATATTTGAAACTGTTTCTGTGTAACAGCAGTTTTGGGACAGCCTGGTAGTAGAAGGGAAGGAGCGTTAATGTTCCTAGTTTGCTTGAGTAAAACCTGCTTTTAAAAAAAAACCCCAAAATTCCTGGCTTAACAGAGTTACTGCTGGCAGATGAATAACCAAATGCAACTTGGAAGATTCTGTATTTTCACAGAATAACAAAGTAGATATTTACTAAAACATTCATATATAATAAATTCAATTGCTCTTGTCATTCTTCCATTCAATGCACAGGCTTTTTCAGGTAAATATTAGGAAATGGTAAACGGTTTAAAGATAATTCTGCCTCAATATATAGTGAATTCATCTTGATTAACTCTTCAGAGATTTGTAAAGATTTTTTCATTATGTCTGTGTGCACTAGGTTAAAAGTTTCTAGGAACTATAAGTATAAAGGATTATGAAACTTAGAAATCTTAAAGTTCTTTAACAACTTTTAAGTAGACAAATGTGTTTGAAGTGTTTAACATAATTTTATTTGTAAAATGAAATTGAAGAACTACTTCTTGGAACAATTGTTCTTACATCATTACAGAGCGATGTTTAGATCAATGATCCCCTTCAAGTGATTCAAGGGAATCAATCAATACTGGTTGTATAATTCCTGGATACAACAAGCCACAGAAAATTACATTAGAATGGAGGTTTCTTTTGAATGGAGGTTGGATTTTTCTCCTCTGTCCCTCAGGTGTTTTCACAGGTTGTGGAAAGCTCAGTTTTAATGGAGTATTTTGAAACAACATAAGAGGAAGTGTAATTTTGCGGACAAATTTGTAGTGTTTTGTCTTTCAGATTTTGTAGTTTTAAATAGGATGAAAATGTTTAACATATGCTTCCCCAGACTAAACTAACTGATACATCTTTCCCCTCGCCACCCAGCCCCTATTTTTAGGTATCTGCTAAAAAGCATACTTTCTTATCTGAGGTCTTGTGGAAGTATATTGTTTCCTAATATTTATGGATTAAGGTGGAGAATTCTATCTACAAATAATGTTTGGTAACTATACCAAAATGGTAATGTGGTAAATATACAGTTTTTAACTGGTGTGAAAACATAGGTCATATTAGTGTGTTGGGTTTAAGTTTAAAATTTCATAAAAGAATTTTCAAAGTGGAAAAAATGTCAGGAGGAAAAAAAATAACTGTTTTTTTCTGAGTAAACATGCTCGATCCATGGTTGGTAGGCTAGGCATTGAGGTGCTACTGGTACGGAAGTTTGTAGTTGTGAATTGGCTTGCTTTTTTCTTCTAGGCATTTGAGAGAGAAAACATCATTAGCTGTAACATCTAGAGGATGCTATGGGCAGGAGGATGAGAAAACAACAGCATGCATTTCTACAAGACGTCGTTCCACACCTCGCAATTTAGTAGGTTTGTCAACAGGCATGTTTGAGTCTGTGATGGTTCAGGTTCTAAGACAAGAGGAGCAACTGAGAGCAAAAGAGGAAAAGAGGTAATAAGAAAAACTATTTGTTTTAGTTTTAAATAGTTGTGTCTTCCTAGTTTTCTAAAGAGGCTAGCTCCTTATGGCTTTTTTAGGTAAATAAATGTTGTGGTGCTCTTGAGGTCTTAAGTTCATGATTTCAATACAGTGCATCCACAAAGCAAAGAATTAGTACCACTTTCTTGAAAAATTGCTGAGGTCATTTAAGTTTTGAATTAAATTACAGCTGCTCTTATATTTTAGTGTAGCAAAATTTCTAATATTAACTAAAAACATCCACAGTAATTTCCTGCTGGTGCATTATGGTTTATCATATGTATCCTTGGACATTTTTTCTTGCAATAATTAGATTAAAAACTACCAGAATGCTTAACTACAGTCTAATTCCATTGTCTTGTCACTGCTTCTCTCACTGACAGCCAGAACCAAATTATCTCTGCCAGTGCCTTTGCTGTTACCTTGCTGATGTGGCATTTCAGTTTGTCAGTTAGGTAACAATTTTCGATTGCACGTGTAAATAACTCTGAAATTTTATGGTCTTCTTAAATTTATAATTTTGGGCAGTGTTTAATGTTACTTTGTTTTACTTTGAGGAAAATGAAGCTTATAAATTTGATTACTTTAACAGTCATTTGAGTGACTATGTCTAAACATGGCACATGATGGTAAGACAGTATTTGCATCAGGAAGCAAAATGTTTCTAGCTTTTTTCAAAATTTGGAGCTTCGTAGACTTTTTCCCATATGTAACCAGCTCACTTTTAATTTTGCAGGTAATCTTCATTTTCAGCAGATTTGAAGCTATATGGCTGACTTAACTGTTAGACAGTACTTTTTTTCTGTAGAACTTCCTTCTTTCTTCTAATCCACTAATCTTCTAATCACAATTTGCCAAAAAAAGAAAAAAAAAAGTGAAAATCACTAGGGTTATTGTTTCTTTGGTAAAATTCTTTTGATTTTTGCTCAACTCTCTGTTTTAGAACTCAGAACTTGATAACAATGTTCTGAAAAAGGATATTTTGATTGGATTTTAATTTGATAGAGTCTGTAGGACAATTTACTAAACAAAAATAAAAATTGTGCTCCCATACATCTGTTTAAAGTACATTGCTGCAAAACTATAGTAATTTACTGTTATATTCATGTATCTGGATATACTCAAAAGTCCCACATCCGGGGCAAAAGATGGTTGATTCTACAGAATGTTCCACAATAACAGAAGAAGGTCAAACTAGCTTGTCTCTTTACATCGTAAAATTTTGTACTACTTATTAAGAAGCAATAAAAAAATTTGTCAGTAGGTAGCTGGTTTATTACTTTGACTTTAGTGACCTCTCCAAGTAATCATGCTTCAGTTATCTTCTCTCGGTTTTATTTCTTTATCACACTGTGTTTTCAAAGTAACTTAGACCTCTCTGTACCAATTATTTCCCAGCTCACCAAAAATGTTCTGAAAGTACCTTTTCTGAGCACTTTCATGAAAAGGGCTTGGAAATTGGAAGGCCTATAAAGTTAGTTGCACATTTCCAGTGAAGATCACATTTTAGAGTATATATAAACTTTCAAAGTGGTGCACATATAAATGCACATACTTTCAACACTGCTTTTATTTGAAAATGTATTGCAAATTTCTAAACTTACTTTGACTTATTGCTAATTATGTTATTAAGAAGAGAAAATGGTTAGTATGATACGTGTTTTTGTTTTCTTTAGAAATCTAGTACACTGAGGCTGGCACAGAAGAGGTACTTTCTAAACAATATGGTAGATTGCAGCCTTGGATATTTTAGCTGGAGAGCACAGTGCTGACAAGTCAGTTGAGTTTGGATAGGCATCTGCTCTTTACCCAACTTTAAGATGTGTTATCGGGAACATAAAAAAAGGGCTCAGTTTCTGGCTGTCTAGTGGGCAACTCAGTGTGCTTGTAGTTGTAATTTATGCTTGTAGCCATAAATTATCTTTGTTTAAAATGTTTAAGAATTACATGCTTACAGTCCCAGAAAAGTAAGACTGCAGATGCCAGGGCCTTTCTATAAAATTTAGCCTCATATCTAAAGAAAATGCCTGTTGAAGTCCAAGTATATATATAATTCTTTGCTTTAGATATTTAGATACTTTCATAAGACACAGGCATCTTATGATGAGAAATAAAATTAACATAAATTTAAAAATAGTGAAACATATAAATAAATACTATCATGTATATTGTACAGAAGTAAAGATAAAATACAAATTAAATTAGTAGATTAAATCCTTAAAATACTTTTTGATTATTTATTTCCCACAAAGTCCTTGAAATTGATTTTGCAACCTTTTTTTCCATTGCATATTTTGGAAGAATATTCTGAAGTGGGATTTTTGCCTTCTGTAGTAAACTTCAGGGAAATCCTACTCCAAATCTTTTAGTTATTTTTGTTTTATAGGTATCCTTTGTTGAGAGTTCTCTTTTTCTTGTAATTTATCCATTTCTTGCACAATCAGTTTCACTTTTCTTTATGTAATGTTTTATAACTTTTCCCAAGTGACACTTTCATAATGATAGACTCAACATGTAAACTGACAGGATATCATTACAAAGCTGATTTCACTATTTTGTAACTAATAGTTTTTGTGCAGCAGCAAAAGCACTTCCCACAAAGTACTTATATAAAAACATCTGATTTACTTTTGTTGTCAGTCTTGTTTCTAAGTTTTCCTTTTGTTCAATTGTTGTAATTATTGGAATATTGACTATCTTCTTCCAATTATTAATTACATTTCTATGAGTCTTACTCAGCTGCTTTATTGCATGCTAATTAAGTAACAAATCAACTAATTTACATACTAGTTGAGAATAAATAGTTGTGAAATTATTTTATAATTTGAAATGATTGACTAGTTAGTTAGATACTGAAATATAAAGATAAATTCCTACTGTAATTTTTAAAACCACCAGTGAATAGCAGGTAATTGACTGGTTGATTTCAGTGGGAACTAAGTGTCTGTAGGCTTTGGTTTGTTGAAAGTTATGTAGGCAGTTCTGTGTCTTTTGTCTCTGTAAACATGATCCTCGGATAAGTTTCAGACATTCATTAACACATTTGAAGAATTGAATTCTGGCTGCAAGTTAGTAATTTAATTAAGGAAAATGTGGAATAAGGTATGCTTATATAGTCAATTTTGCTTCTTATGAGGATGTTAGCGTGGAATTAACTGGGTCCAATGGGAAAATATAAAGTGCATAATAATATTATTTGAGATACAGAAATAAGGTTATCTAAATTTAGTATCTTCTGACTACTAAATCTTGGCTTAATTTAGAATAATATGTAATATTGCTAATCGGTATGTAACTTTCTATTTTACATTTTAAAAGAAAGTTTGTAGAAACAAGTTATTGTGAATTAAAACAGTTCTCTATGTCTTGTCATTAAGAGTTCCAGTGTATGACCTTTTACCTGTGAATCAACACCTAAGTCGGTGAGATGTGGTAATTGGGAGAACAAAATTAAATCTTGTCTCCTCTCCTTACCAAGAAATCTCCTGTTGCAAGCAAGGAGGAATTTGCTGGGAGTATGTGTCTGCTGCCTTAAATAAGAGAGGAAATTATAAGAAGGGTAGGGACTTATGCCTGGACTCTGTTTTAGGTATTATCTCTATTTGGGTATCATGTTTGCTGAGTTTTAAGGTCAGATGCCACTCAAGAGCTGCAAAACAACTGCTGCAAATGTGTTCCAGAACAGCAAATGGCTGTTGTTAGTCTAGAAAAATCAACATCATCTTAGAATAGTTCTTCTAATACTGTAAGTCCAGTACATGTATGCAAACATATTTCCATTAAATGTAAATAAAAACGTGAAACAGGGTTTTTTACAGTTTCTGTCAGCATGAAAGCCAAATATGCATGTCCAGAGAATTTCTCAGTATAAGGATGTTTGTACCACTAAAATATCAAATGTCTCTCTCTTACCTCCCTCTCCAGTTTCTCTTCCTTCACCCCTTCTCCCTTGCCCTGTGTCCTATTCCCTCGTTATTTCCCTTTACCCTCTTGAAAAAAAACATCTCAGGAAAAAGCTGTGCCCTTCAAAAGATGCTAGCAGGAAGACCTCAATAATGAAGATGTGAAAGTGTGCTATTATTTACATTTTTTCTTGAATGTCTGTCGAGGATGGAATGACAACAGATATTGTGATAAAGCAACAGCTTAAAAACAAGGCGAACTTTTACAAGTGAAACAACTTACAGTTTTCTTTCTAAAGAACCTTTTAAAATATTCTTAAAAGTTGTGTAATAATTGTAATTTTGTCTAGGCAGAAGTGAATCTAGGATACTGTATTTATTTTGATAATTCTACCTTTATTTGAATTATTACTTGGTAAAATGTTGAAACGGCTCGTGAAGGTGATATTTTTGGATCACCTACAGCTCTTTTTTGTTAAACGATACTGATTGCTAGTGTTTCCACATATGTTCCATCTCACCATGTACTCACTATTTAGTCTTTTTGCCACACTATATTAATAGAGTTCACACCTTTTGGAGGCAGGAGGTTATTAGGAAGTATGTTTCACATTTAGGAGGAACGAGGGAGTAGGATCCAAGAGCGCTATGAAATTTATATTTGAGACCACTTTTGCTTAATATCTTTTCTTCCTCTGCCTCACTTGCACATTAGTTATTTTCATTTATTATTTTCAGTTACATTTATTTATTGTATCAATGCAATATTAGAACATTTAAATAGAACATAAATCAGAATGAAAATAATATCCACTTTACATATGCAAGTAGTATTGTTGAATTTAGTGGTTTATTCACCGAGAATGGCTAATAGAAGTTTGTGCTGAAAAGTGGAATTTTGTCTTCCATCCTTTATATTCTTAAGCTAATGCTGCACTGGGGGACTGAAGTGAAGTATTTACTGACCTGTTTGCTTTTACCTTTTATGTTTTACATGAGTCTGTCCTTCTGCACTTACTAGATACATAAATAACAAGAATGCATGTTTGTGGTATTAAAAATTTCTGTTCAAATTATGGTAAAAAGTCACTGAACATTTAATTTTATTACAGAAGATAAAATATTCAGTAGAGTCTTACTGTATTTTATGTTATTTTGCATACACATGGCATGTTTCTCCTGTGCTGATACTAAAATGTGGACAAAGCTATGTTTGTTGCATTTTTTACATTGTTAAGATAGCTAGTCAATAGTTAATGCCTGAAATACATGCTCTTCGAGGTAGAAGCCACTATCAGCTTCATATGGTCAAAAGAACCATTTTAATTTATCATTTCTCTTTTACTGAATTTGGAAGGCATTGATGCTTTGAATGGCTACATGGCATTTATTTGCTACTTGTTTATGAAGAAATAAAATTGAGTTTCACAATTTGGAAATAGGGATGCATAAATTCCAGTAGCAGGTTACATTTGTGTTAGAGGCAGATGATAGTTTTCACCAGTGATAGAAGCTTCAGAGAAAAAGGTAAAAAAAGCTTAGGATGAGCTTTAAAAAAAAAAAAAATCTCCTAAGTACAGCTGTATCTTAATCCTGTCTTTTGGAATCTGATTGTGCCTTCAGACAAAAATGTTAGTTTACTAGTGCAGAAGCATTAAAGAAAATTTCCCTCTGTTGGTAACTTTTGATATTTGTGTGATTCATGCAGATGTCCAGTTTTCTACTTTGGAAATAAATTGACATTTCTTGTATCTTAGATGGTAAGCTACATGTAATTGGTTATCTGAAATGGAAGCGTTTCTTTCTCTAACATGTGTTGCCCTTAAATTTCATGATCAATTTACAAATAAAAACAAATTGAAGTTCCCAGTCTATCGTATGAGATTTACATACTGCTGTTGTGTTTCCTCTTGCTGGTGTTTTGTGTGGACTCCCAGATTACTCGGAAGTTTTTACAGGCCTCTGGTTACTGATAACCTCTTTCTCCGAATGCATGTTATTTCTGCTCTATCCTGTTTTTTAGATAGGGGGACCAGAACTGAATACATTTTTTCAGGTGAGGGCAAACCAATTAATGTAATAACATTTTAATTTTGGTATTATTTTCCATCACATTCTTCATGCATCCTGATACTTGTTTCTTTTTTGACTGCCATTGTAAACTGACTAGTAACACACCTTCGGGTGGGAGGGAAAATGGCTCTTGTGCATGTAAATGAAGCAGTTAGCAATTAGGCATGTGCACTTGTGTGCTGAGGAAGAGAGGTACAAGGCAGGTGACGTGAGCCACATGGAAACCATTTGAAAACAAGGTTTATCTGGTATTTGTTTCAGAGATTTTATGTGGATAGTTTGTTGGAAATACTTAATAACAATTAAAAGGGATTGAGGAAGGAAATGTATTTTTTTTAATACCTGAAGTTATAAACAACTCCAACTATTGATATATACCAGGCTTTTTTCTTACCTTTTCTCCTTTTTTAAACTAGTGGTGATAGAAAAAAAATGACAATAATTTCCCATTTTGGTTATGCATTCTGCGCTGTAAAGTTAGACAAACTGAAGTAAAACTTCAGTTTTACTGGGCTCTATCTTCAAGATAAGTACGTCTGACATATTTTAGTTATGATTTTTTTTGTCTCATTTCTTTTTGTTCACCCAATGTCTGAATTTTCATGAAATTTCTTTTAATAGGCAGAGAGATCAAGAAAGAAAAGAAGCAGAAGAAGCTAGTCAGAAAGAAATAGAAGAATGGGAAAAATCACTTTTAGCTCAAGCGGCACCTACAAGGATGGAGACAATGTGGGAGATTCCAGCTATTGGTCATTTTCTTTGTTTAGCACAACAGATTTTAAATTTACCTGAAATAGTATTCTATGAATTGGAACGTTGTCTTCTAATGCCTCAGTGTAATGTTTTTTTATCTAAAATAATGACTTCTTTGTTAAGTCCTCCTCATCGCAGACCTACCTTACATCGCAGGCCTACATTTTCCTACAGGACTTGGGAAGCAGCACTCAGAAAGAAAGTGCAACACTGGTATACTGTTGTGGGGCAGACCGACAATCCTAATGGTGCTGCAGAAAAACTTGGATTGTGTCCCCAGTTTTTCAAAGTGCTCGGAGAAGTTAATCCCTTGGAGGAAAAACCATTTCATGAGCTACCGTTCTACCAAAAAGTATGGCTGCTAAAAGGTCTTTGTGACTTCGTATATGAAACACAAAAGGATGTTCAGGATGCAGTGCTAGGTCAGCCTATCCATGAAT
This sequence comes from Polioptila caerulea, assembly GCA_013397295.1. Taxonomy (NCBI): domain Eukaryota; kingdom Metazoa; phylum Chordata; class Aves; order Passeriformes; family Certhiidae; genus Polioptila; species Polioptila caerulea. The sequence goes on from VYXF01002255.1 coordinate 44,958, forward strand.
GCAGAGAAGTAATTCTTGGTTATGACTGCTTGGAAAATGCCTATATTCACTTTCCACAATTCTGTGGTGCAGATGTTCGAATTTACAAACAAAAACCTTTTCAGGCTCCTGAATTCCCATCTCTTCCCATCAAAGTTAAAAAAGTGCCACGTATTAAATCGGAAAGAGTAAAACATGAATATGGAAGCAAAAGCAATGGAGAGGTCAGTTCTGCTGGGAGAGAACTTCTGTGTCATTCCAAGACAGAAGGAGAGAAAAGTATGGACATTGTTATCTGTCCAGAAAAAAGAACACGTTTAGGTAGCTTTAGAGTTGCTACAGAAGAGATGAAGATTGATTGTGAAATAAAAGCCTCAAGAGTGTGTGACATCAAAAAACCTGATTGTTATAAAGAGAACTCTGGGAATTTGATTACTTCAGGAGAGATTGTTGGTATGGGTGGTCACCCTAGTTCAGAAGAAATAACTGATGTGGAGAATGGACAAGGTTGCACTGAAATGGCCAGAGTAAGTTCTGAGCTGAGTCCGTTTAAGGAGAACACACTGAAAGCTTTCCATATGCATGTCAATGGCACTTACAATGATAACCAAGGCAGAAATTACCATGAACCTGCTAAAGAGACGGTGCTAGAGACCTTACTGCAAAATAAGAAGAAACTAAATAAGATGCTGGCAAAAAAGAAGAAAAAGAAAAAAAAGAAGTTGAAGGATATTCTAAATGAAAATCTACAGAGAAAACTTGATGACTTGCAAAGAAAGCGTGAGATTCATCTTCATCCATTCAAATCATATAAATCTGAGATCCAGAACAAGTTGTTTATAATTAAAAAGAAAGCAAAACATAAGAAGCACAAGTCTGGTAAGTTGACATTTTTACTTACAGTAAAAATTAGAAGGATGCAGATTTTTTTTTAAAGTTGTTCTCTTAGTTGATATGTCTACATTTTATTTTGTGAAAAAGGAGAGCCATATTGCATTAGACTACTTGGATATTAATATTAGAGGAAAAGTTACCTACCTGATAACACAAGCATATAAAACATCAGCTGATTAAACTGTGATTCATTTGCAGAATGTATCTTTAGAGAATATAATTAATTGGAAGAGTTAATTTGTTGCAAAAAATATTTAGGAGAATGAATGTGACTGACTGATTAGCCTCAGAGAGTGTCACTTGAAGGCTTTTTATGGTATCTTAAATTATAGCAACTGTGGAAATGTTTCTTCCTTTTCTGGTTATATTACCTTATCCAAATTATGAAGAAACACAGAGTAATTACATGAGATAATGAATTTAAAGTCATTCACAGAAACTGTGCAGTCTTAGGTCACCAAACAGTGACATCCACAGCTTTGACTGTGGATCTGAGTCCAACAATCAGGATGCATTGGCATCAGAATTTATGCTGATGGCATTTTTATTACAGAATTGGGCAGCATCTAGTTAAGTGTTGCAGGTAAGGGATACACAACCCAAATTTCTGTTAACTCGCTGGAAAATTTCAAAGGTATTTACAAACAGTAAAGTTACAAAAACCTTAAGTCAGTTCAAATTGTTCAGGTAGCTGTAGTATTTTTGATGTTATATGAAGCAATGTGAAATCTTAATCCTTTTGAGTCCTGGGCTATGCTATCTATGCTAGATTTTAGCAGACTCCTTCAAACATAATATTTTTTGAAGTGACAGGCTACTTTTCTGAACAGTGTAGACTGACACATAAATATTGGATTTCATCTGAAAAGCAGAAAGCCAAAACCAAGAATCTGGGTGACAAAAAAAAATGTCTTCTAAAGGTTAAGAAGCTAGCCAGGGTCTGATGGCAGTGCGTGTAGGTAGGAGTCAAAATTTAAAGCTAAGAGAACAAGTAATATTTAGATCCTAAATATTTGCACTTAACACCCAAAGAGCTGTATTATTATTTAAATCACAAATTCCTGCTTCCAAAATATTTCACTGCCCTCATCTAAACAGAAGTTTCAAGGAGTTGCAGTTGATGTTCATATATGTATGTAGTATTTAGGGAAACGAATGTATTTTACATTTGCCTTTATGACTGTTAGCTCTCCAAATGTGTCACTGTCTTCAATCTTCTTAAAACCAAGCAAACTGAATAACAGCCCAAATGGCAAACAAGGTTTCTGGTTTGGAGAGCTGTTGCCCTTTATCTCCTGATATGCTGAGGCATTTCTCATCTTATTGTGACTACTTCTTCATTTGACCTTGCTGGAGAAAATCTTGCAATAACTTTACAGCACTGCAAGGAAGCACTTTTCTTCCTGTGGTTGTTAAATGTCCATCGGTCCCGTAGCTGCTAGTCTGAAATGGATAGGATTGGATTCAACTTGTGCTAATACCTTGTTGTTTTGTAATGTTTCCTAATGTTTAAGGCTAAGTTGTATTTCTTAAAGATTGTCTGAAATTAAATCTTCTGTTTAAAGATTCCCTTACAATGTAGAGCAGAAAAAGTGATTTATTAAAGCTTGTTCTGAGTCCACAAGGACACATGATTTAGATCTGATCCCAACCATAATAACTCTTTAAAATGTTCTTTGAAAGTACAGTAAGTAGAACAGAACGTCAGGAATGTAAATGTGAGTATCTTTGATTACTTTTCAACAAAATTATTTTTTTCTTGCTGTTGGTTCTCTTAGGCAGCTAAATGTAACTGAGTCACAGTTTGTGTTACTGTTGAGTTGATTTGGATATTTCTGACTTGCTGTGGCAGTGGTACACATAGTGAATATGGACTGGTCATGCAGTTTTTCCATCTGAAATCTTCACAGAAATATTTTGAGCAGAACTAACTGGAGGATATAGCTATATTTTGTCCATTAGCATAGTGACAGGGTTTTCTTACGATTTATGAAAAAGTGTGACCATTTTACTGAAGCTATGTCTTTGAGGAAAGACAGAGCCAGAGCAGGTCTGTAAACAACTGCGTGCTATGCCTTGATTTTTAAATGTTATTTTCTTACTGGAGTTAGATAAGTTTCAGTGCAAGGCACAGTGCAAGACCCTGAGAATCCCACAACTGCATGTTTGAAACAGGGACTGGATGAAATTCAGACCATCTGTAGGGTTGAGAAAATAGAAAGGACCAGAGGCTGCTTGAAATAGCTGTGATGTGCCTGAAGCAGAGGTTGAAGTAAGTGTAAATTGAATCTCTTTTTATTCCAATTGGTCTAGAAAACACCAATACAGTACACAACTTTAGAAGAACCTTGCATGTAAATTCTGTACCGTATACTCATTCTCTGGAAAATTCAAGATAGTTCATCTGCTTGAAGTCCATTTTACTATATATTTTAGTTCTTTAGAGTACCATTACATTTTCTGTATGAAGTCAAGCATTGCTTGAATGTGAGAAAATGAATTTATCAGCCTGACAGCAATTTTGTAGTGCCTGGTTTACTTGTCCTTGGGAGTTTAATCTCAGGAGTCTTCTGGAGACTTCTCTTCAGTGTTGCAGAAACTTTGTCATGTTGTCCAGCCTGTAGATAAGGGGACAGCCTGTTCATCACATTGAAAACATTAAGTGAGGTATTCTAGCAAGTAGCAATGTACTCCATGCATTAAGCTTCAGTGCCACTATCTTCAGAAACGTGTACCACTGAGGTTTTGTAGAGTTTTGGGCATTGTTCTGTAACTCAGCAATATTAGTGCACTTGTTCAGACTGACTTACCTCATTTGACTGTATAAAAGTGTATGCTGTGTCAATATGGAAGCTCCCAAACTCTATAATAATACTTTATTTTCCAGATTGTATCATTTTATATTTTCTAAGCGGAGAGCTGTTGGGAGGGAGCAAGATAGAAAAGTAGGAGATTAAAAGGAAATAAGATATGTACAGTAGTTGCCAAATCTTTGAAAGACATGAAATGTGTCTTAATTTGTTAACAGAAAGATACAAGGCCTGTTATTTAATTTGAGAACATTGCAATTGCTGCTAGAACGTACTGAAAAAACAGAAATTCTTGCAGCTGGACAGGGCTAACTTAACTGTATTCTACCATAACAAATACTACTGAGTTAGTATTTGATATTAAAAACATTTTTTACCCCATCTGGGATAACAGGACTCTGCTCCATATCCAGGAAAAAAGTTGCAGTCTTATAAAGAATAATCATTAAAATAGGTTTTTATTGAAAATTGCTCTGTTGGGAATTGAATGATAATTTGAAGCATGGATTGACATTGCTTTTGTTCTTCAAGGAGAAGCTACAAGAACTCAAATACCAGAGTTCATAATAAAAAGTTTTACTAAATCGGTAAAAATGTTTCTGTTTTCAAATCACATTGATCCCAGAAGTTATAAATAGGTTGTATTGTTCTTGCTGAAGTAATTTACAAGTGTCAAGAACATTTCTGGGGCTTTGTGTTTTATTTGTCTCATGTTTATGCCAAAAATAGTACTAGAAGAGATCTGAGTTATCTCTTTGTTTCCCCTTCCGCACCCTTAGATGGCAAGATCAACTTGAGATGGCCTGTGTTTCTATTAGTTGCATCTAATCTTCCCAGTGTGTTTTTTGGATGCTCATAATTAGTGTTCGGGTCCTAGTTATGTTACTTTGTTAATTGCTTGTATATCTATTCACTGATAGCGTCTGTAGAATTTGTTTCTGCTTGAAATGAAAACCTATGGTAGTCAGATTTCTCCTGGACCTACTGAACTTAAGTTTAATACCAAATAATTTTCACAGAGCTGGCTAAGTGGTTCTTGGTTAATAAAATGTTGACTTCCTATGAACTCTTGTTTGGGATGAGATGCTTCATAGTCTTTTCCACTCTGAACTGAAACCAAACTGAGATGTGGAGCCTTTTGGAAAAGGTTGTGTGGAGACATAATTACTAATTATGGCACAATGAATTGTTAGTGAATGTAAAGTTACGCTGGAATATCTTCAATTGCAGGCAGGAGGCAGGGTGTGTTGAATTGAGTAGGTGAACTAAGCAGATTATGTATATGAGATTCTTAATTATAAATATTTTTCTAGTAAGGATTTAATAAGGTTCTACTAAGGCTGAATAAGGTTCTGCTATGTTCTAAGGTTTTTCTAATTTATTGCTTCTAGTCAGTAATTAAGTGTATTTGTACATTGAGTATGCTCTGAAAAGCATAGTGCACTATGATTCAAAATTCACTGTGATCTAACTACTGTCAGAAACATTACTTCATCTGCTCAGGAATTAATAAAACCTTTTGAGATAGTTTCTTTGTCCAGGATTAGGATGATCTCTAGCAGACCTTATTGGAGTGATTTGAGAAGTTGCCTCTCACCAGTGATTTTGTTATCTGAAGACAGCATTAGTAGCTGGTTGTTTATAACCAATTACATAGGAAAGGTACTTAAGTTTATTACACAGTTGCAAGTTTGGGTGCTGGGTGGAAATCTGCAAAACCATCACACCTCAGACTTACAAAACTGAATTTTTGTGTGCTTTTAAAAAATGTATTTCACCTATGTAATACATCTGAATTACAGGTAACTATCAATTGTGTAAGATTTGGTTTCTGTTACGATTGTTTAAAGCTGAGAAATTATTTTTGGAAAACCACATACAAGCTTTTTTAAAAGGGAGAATTTTTCAGTACTACCACTACGACTTCTTTCAAATATAAATTTTGTATTTAAAAGGGAGTTACTGAGGTAGAAGAGTAATTTTTTGTAAGCAGTTTACTGCTATCAACTATGTTGATTCTCTCCAATGGCCCAAGTATCTGTAAGTGGTTTTTTTTTTGGGTTTTTAATACGTGATATCAAAAAATGCCTGCACCGTAAGACATTTTTGTTGTCAAAAGAATGGGAGGAAGACTGTGGTGCTGGTCTATACAGATACATGCTTAGCTCACAGCAGTTATCAGCCTGGGAATTCTGTGGGTCTTTTGGTACATGTATTCCAACTGATATGCTTTATAATATGTCAGACTCCATTTTTAATTTAATGAGTAAGGCTCATTTTCTTGTGCTTCTAGATGGTTTCTTTTAATTCTTGGTCTGTGACTCTAGCTTTCCTACTTCATGCTTTGCAAATGCTGATGTGAAGAAAGAAATGCTTATTTTATTTGGGTTTCTAATTATTTGTAAGTCTTTCTCAAAATTTTCCTTCTCCTTTTCATAAGGATGTATTGAGGAAAAGAGAAAGAATATTGCAGTTTACCTGTTACTTCACAAATTACACTTCATCATACATCATATAACACTGGATGCTGAAAATAGTCAAGTAAATACTTGTTGAAAAACATGTTGAAAGTATGCAAGTAAAATGAAAATTCCATTTTAAACATATTAAAATCTTACTTTTTGTAAAGAAGCAAGATAATCTAGCTGCCTTATTTTTTTATCTTTTCATTTTGTTTCCAGATAACACTTTTTAAAAGGGCTATAGCAAAGAGCCACCATATGACTAGACTTCTTCTTGAGTCAGTTTGTTAAGAAAACTTGTCTACTTTAGTGCATTCAATGAACAGCATTGTTTTCAGTAGTAGCATGCAGCTGTATTCATAAATTATATAGCAAAGGTGTGACTTTTTTGCCCATTGTCAGAATGTTTGGGTTATTGTTCTACTAAATAAGCCTCTCTGTTTTATCACTTCTTCTCTAATGTGAAATATGTAAGTATTTATTTTTGGTCGTTGAGGGCCCTTTGAATTTTTAAATATGTTTGGTATGGGTAGTTTCTAGGTTGTTTTATTCATTTTAATATAGTTTGATTTTATGTGGCGTTTCAGATCTAGGTTCTTCAGGCCCTGTGTCTTGTCGCATAAGTGTGTTTATTTCACAGTCAGGTAAGATGTTCAGGAAACTCACAGTATAATAAACTGGAAATATAGATGCATAGACATCTATGAATATTTGTATGTACGTATACGTATGCATTTGCACACACATAAAGCATCTGTTAGGAAGAAGGTTAAGTGCAATTTTTGCCAGTATTTTCATTAATATAAGTATCGAATCAGCTTGTATTATTACCAAGTGCCTGCAATCATGCTAGTTGACAAAAAATTCCACATTGAATGATTATTCATGCTCTCTTTTTGTTTAAGGTTTTTAATTATTGTTTAGAACTCCTGAATGTGAACAAGTGAAAATGTTAGAGTGATGGTTTTAGCCTGAGTGAACAAGTTAAAAGTGATCTTGTTTGAATTTACTATGTGAACATAGAAATAACTATATAAGAAACTTTACTGCCTTGCTTGATGATAGATGATTGAGAAATGTATATGACTTATGAACTGTTATACTGTAGGCAGTAAAGCACTTTCCTTACCTTCACAGAGATTTCTTGTTACATCTGTTTGTATATCGCACGGCTGCATGTGAAGTGCATTATAGGAAGTTGTTTGCCCTCTTCTAAAAATGTTAGGTATTGCCACAGCCAGAAAAAGCAAATCAATCTAATTTCCATAGTAAATTCAGTATGTTCAACCAGGGATTTCTAGATACTGCTTGTGTTTTGAGGGTATCTTTTTACTATTAGATACAGAGATCCCAGGTCCTAATGTGTGATTCTTTAGAGTGTTAGAGAAACAAATCCTTCAGGTAAGATGCTATATTTCTTATGTTTGTATCTTTAAGTTCTGGATTTCACTTCTTTCAGAAGAGAAGTCTCAGTGTTACTTTTATGATATAGACTTCCAGGTTCTGTATTATGGAAATTGTAAAACCTTTTTCCTTCCTTCTATACAAAAGACTGGAGTACATGGATACTTGTTCAATGTTTCCTTCTACTGAATCTAGTTCTGATTTATCATGTATACATGACTTTATGAAAACGATCTGTTAGTTGCAGTTCAACTTACAAGTCTGTATGTAATTTGATTTTATTAATAAAGTACAATGAACAGGATTGTGAAGCTTTTCTCTTTTAATCTTACAAGGAAAAAAATCGCTATCTAAAAATGCAATCACAAAGAAGAGGAAAGGTGTCAGAAAGTCTACCATACCAGAATTTCAGGTAATTTATTTTAATGTTTTGTTTTAAGCACTTGAAATCAGAATGTCTGTGAAATAAGTCCTTTAGTTTCTGATAGAGACCTTGGAAATATTTACTGAAGCTTCTTCTAGTTTTAAAGGTTTAAACTGATATTTTTGAAAGTACATTTCCCCTTCTCTTGGTATAAAATATTTTACCATTTTTATGATGTGCAGCTTGAGCACTATTTTCAGTATTGTTTATGATCCCAGATATATTTATTACAGTATAAAACCTGTAAAAACTAGGACGTGTTAAAGACATTTTTAAGATGGATATAATTGTCTGGGTTAAAATTATGTGGTTTTGTATGAGGTGTGACAATGTGGTTCTTGAATTGAAATCTAGCTTGGTTAACTGAAGGACTTGCAAAAAATGTATAGGCAACTGTGCTTATTCTGCTTGCAACTGCTATTCCTTATCAGCATGTGATTTCTAGGCCTCTAGGACCTCTTAGGCTCTAGAAAGCAACAAGAGTATTAGTTATGCTAGTATGGTTTTATGCTGCTGTAGTAGAAGTGTTACAGTACTTCAATTCTAAGTTGCCTTCTTTGTATGCAAGGCTGGTTGGATTGAAGTTCTCCTTTGGCTATCTTTCTTTTCNTTTCTTTTTTTTTTTTTTTTTTTTTTTTTCTTTTTTTTTTTTTTTTTTTCCCTTTAGAAAGCAGTATGTGTGAGTTTGGCCAGTAGGCTTGCATTGAATCATAACTGTTTTGTAATACCCTCACCCTGAATCAGTGGTTCCATCATGATAATGTGTTTCAGATGAAGCTAGTAGAATTTCTTGTGTTAAAATTGGGTAGTAACAGTCAATGTTGAGAGACAACTGATATTTAAGTGCACTCTGACTTTGTCTATATGGTAATGGTGGTGACTAAAATGTTTCCTAACAGCTCCAAAAAATAGGCACATGTCTAATTTTTTTTCCCAAGCACATTATCTGAATGCTGTGGATATAC
>VYXF01002255.1:53921-65170 GCA_013397295.1 Polioptila caerulea
ATACACAGTTAGTTTAGAAATTATTTCTTATGTAATTAAACGGCTGCATTTAAGTAGTCTGTCTAAAACTCAGCCCAATCTTTTAGCTTTAGTAGATAAAATGTACATATATCTATCTGTTTATTTATCTTCTGTAAAACCTTATGTTAAAATGTAACAAAATACTTCTGGCTTTTTTGATCAAAGTTAGGATTCATATCTGTTCTAGGTGAGGCTCAGACTGAGTAGTATGGAGCAGTTTAATCTTATTGGGGAACTTTTTAACAACCTAACCTGACTCTTTCAAGAGGTATAACTGTTGGAAGAATTTGAAAATATTAAACCTTTTATATTTGGAATAATACTAAGACTTTTGGAGTCTAGTAATGTGTGTTTCAATACACTCTACCCCACATACATGAATGGCCAAACTTTATGAAATTATATAACTGGTTAAAGGTACAAGTATATTTTTTAAATATTTGGTAAAAGAGCTTAGAGCTTACAGGCCCTGTGAGATATGCTGAGAGGGCATAACCACAAGAATATTGCTATTCATGTCTACACAACAGTTCTTGTGGAATGAAAGTTAATAAATTGAGAAGTATAATATGTTCCGGGTGCCTGCAGCTTACAAATGTAAAAAAAACCAAAAACCAAACCCAACCAGAAGGCACATTAATTTATAAGATTAGGTTCTGTACTTAAGTGCAGATCTTCTGAAAATCATGGCTTGGCTTTAAAGCTGAGTAAATTAGTATTAGTAAGTCTTTTAATATGTGCAGTGACACAAATAAAAACCAATTATTAATGAAAATTCATAGGAAATAGTGCTACTTAATCTAGCATTTAGAATGCCATTTTTATAATATATAGCTTAAGGCTGCTTAAAAAAAAAAAAACCCAAAGCCCTGCAAACAACAAAACAAACTCAAAACAAAAGCAGATGCAAATTAAATTTTTTTCACCAATTAAAAATGCACAAAAACCAAATCTGGTTTTAATATTTTGAAAATTGTTGGACAAGTGGTTTTACAGGTTCACAGATGATGATTAGTTGTCTCTTGCTTATTATTCTGAGTTCCAAGCTTCTTCTTACTGTTGCTCATTAACATTTTAAAGAAATTAGAAGTAATTATAGTACTGTACAGAGTGGACACTAAAGTGTTTTGGGTTTTTTTCCCAGTTAGAGAATACATTTAGGTTTGGTAATCAGTGCATCACTCAGTCTTTTCTCCTTTCACCTAATGTACATTCACACGTAGCTGTATAGACCTTCATGTATGATAATTAATGAGAAAAGGGATGTACACCCTCTGTTTCAGAGTGTCTTTAACAATTTCAATTTTATCAGCTATGGTCTATATTAAATGCAGACCTCAAAAGGGGGCTATCTGGACATTTTCCACATGTAGATATCAGAGATAAAAGAGCAGCTTCATAGGAAATGCAATTATAAATAACAGTCGTTACACAAATAACTTGAAATAAAGCGTGACACCCTGTTGAAGTGAGTAAAAATTCTGTAAAAGGTTTGTCTGAAGTTAAGGGGGTAAGAAAAGAACATAAGAACATAAGTGTTCTGGGGGAATACACTAGGTTTGTATTTATCAATAGATCCACAGATTAGATATGGTTCTATGATGTTAAAGTGTTCATTTATAAGTTGATTACAGGAGAGTCCCAAGTTGGAATGGAGCTTGATCTCCCTGCCTTCCCTTAAAAAGTTCAGGGCAGATTTTTCTTGTCTATCTTCCTTGAAGTCCTAGGAGTCAGCGATGGTCTTTGAGAGATTACTGAGATCTGAAATTGCATCATAACATGAAAGTTGAACACTGAATTTGAAATTTTACTGAATATCTGAAGCTTCCACTGTATACAATTAAAAAACAGGATGCTTATTGCCTATGAGAAATAAGTTTCTATGTAGTGAGTACTGTGCCAGATGTGATGGTGTCTTTGTTGCAGTTAACTGTACACAGCTAATGAGATTACATTAATGTAAATGTTTACAGCCTGAATGTTTAAGCCACCATGTAGTGTTCAAGAGAGTAGGGACTAAGCTTTCACTCTCTTTGACAATTCAAAACGGAAACATTTTTTTCACTTCAGATTAATTTCCTCATGATAGGTGATTCAAAGGCATGTTCTTCAGGAACCGTAAGTGAAACTACCAGTAAGCTATCAAAATGTGACAAAATTATTAGATTGTAACATTAATACATTTTTTTGCCTTCTTCTTAACTTACCTATTAAAACATTCAAAACAAGTTGGAAGGCAATGTTGTTTGCAGAAAATGGAATTGCTAAGTTCCACCAATTATCAACCGTGAGCAAAGAACATTGAAATATAAATAAGAATTTCACTGGGAGAAATATTATCTAGAGTCCATATCAAATTGTATGAAGTACACTACACTTGGTTATTTTCAACACTGTTCTTTTCATCCTTCCTTCAAAATGCTAGCTTCATTCTCTAATATAGGAAATGTTAACCCTATGAGAGAAGTTTCAGAATTAGCTTTTTCCCAGTCAGTATGCATCTTTATTTCCTCATCTCAAATCATACTGTGAATGAAAGAAATCAAAGTTTTTTCTTGAACCCTTTTAGTAGCACTTTTCAGTACAGTATTGTAGTATTTAAAACACTAAACTATTTTTGACTGTAAATCCTGCAAGCTCAGCTGCTGTTACCTTCCTTGTTTAATTGTAGGTAATTGACACACAGTTATGACCCTCAAATATGCATCTCATCTGATGAAAATTGTGACTTAGGGATTTGATTACTCTTGCCTGTCACCCCTGGCCCTAAGGCATCTAAACTTTCTTTATTGACGTTGTTCTTTCCTTTGATGGTCTGGAGAAAATAAAAAGCAACAATAGAATGTTGTAACTGAATTGTCAGGTGTATAGTCAAAAATGGATTGTAATTGTGTAGAGAAAACCTTTGTCCATGCCATTATTGACTTTTGTCAGGACTTTGTAATGTAACTTTTTGCTTAATAATACAGTGTCATAGATTTCTTCACAGGCCTGACATAGACAATATTTGGTTTCAGTTTATATTTTAGGTACTTGGGACTCTTTTAAGTGCAGGACAAGCATTTTGAACCTAGTAAGAGTTATCCACAGTAATTCTGTTTTCTGAGTTAAGAGAGACACCTTCCCAAGTAAATTTTGAATATACTGTCTGTGGCAAGTGTATGCAAATTTCCTTATTAATTTCCTATTCTAAGCTTGATAAATGTGGAAACTGTAAACTTTGATTTGAGTAATACAGTTTCCTCAATGCTTCAAATGTACACAGTGTTATGAAAATAATGGCATGTGTGCACTAGAGGTTTCTGAAATTTATTTTTGTAAAAGTATTTTCTAAAAGTGTCAATTCAGTGTTTTAACAGTGACTAGGAAAGGTGCTTTTTTAATATGAATTTGCTGAAAATTTAAAACTGCACACGAATTTGATGTAAAAGTATATTGTTAAAAGTTACTGATTTGGGAAAAATCCTTAACAATTGTTTGATAAAATATTTTAGTGAAGGTGAGTTTTGTATGGGTTTTTAATTTAATTTTTTTAAATTATTGCAATATATTTTCAGTAAAAAGGAAAACATGTCCAGATAAGGGTGTTCAGAAGAAGCAAGTCTTAATACAGGATAATCCAAGAGAACCTAACATCTTAATTATTTCTAGTTTTTTAAGTCTTAACTTGCCCTGGATTATGCTGAAAGGAAAAAATGTAAAGAGCTGATTTCTAAAGACAAGAATTAGAAGAATATAATACTTTTTCAAATCATACATTAGGTAGGTAGATTTGGTAGATGACTAGGTTACCTTATAATCATCAAGGTTGGAAGAGACCTTCAAGATCATCCAGTCCAGTCGTCCACCCATCACTACCCCTGTCACCCTGAAACCACTAAACCACATCACCAGATCCAGACGCCTCTTGAACGTATCCAGGGATGGAATACTCTGTGTAAGCATATAAAGTTATGTTCAGGAAAAGTTGTACCAATGGTATTATGTTATAAACACAGCATACTACAAAGCTAGTATACTTATTTCACCGGGGAGTTGTTTGGTGCTCAGAGCTGTTCTAAGTCATCACTGTACTTGAGACAAATTTGGAGTTGTCATTCATAGACGTTTTAAGAAAATACTTACATTTTGAAATGGCACAGAGATATGGTTTATGTCTAAAGAATAAGAGTATTTCCTACTTAGATTTTCTTCCTCTCAACAAGTCCTGTTTTTTTTGTTTGAGGTTTTTTATGTTTAAAAATACTATAAGAAAATAAAAATCAAATGGTGGCACTAAGTAATAATGTGCTTTTAAATTTTATTTAATTTCACTGTACATTTTCCAATTCCCACATCACCAAGTGTTTGTGTTCATTTGTTTTTTTAGCTTATTTGCACTAATCTTGATGAACTCAGGGAATTAATCACAAAGATTGAGAATGAACTCAAAGATCTGGAGGACATTAAAAAGAAATCGGTATGTGACATTAAAAGCTTTCTCTTGTATGGATGTGAAACAATGTCAGTTACTTGCTGAGGCATGTCAGCTGAAGTTTTTTATGCTGTTCAGTAACTGCAGGAAACCTCCTAAGGCTGACACCTGGGGACTTAATCTTAATCTTTCCTGTGTAATGCTCTGTTCTCAATGTTTTTATGATAAATGAATTCAGTACCTCTGTTAGTACTTCTCCATGCCAAAACAAAATATAGATAGTGATAATACCTTAGAACGAGTAGTTCATCTCCATTAAACATGTGACTGTTTTCCCTGAGGATAAGTTCTTACCAACAAATAATTACAGGACAAAATTCTTATGTCTGCCTATGCATTGTTTATCAGAACTTCTAGTGAGCTAGACTTCTTAATTCATCTTCTTTGCATGTGTTATTAAAATTTACTTTGTTTAATATTAATTGAAAGAGTTTGCACCAGAAAGCATGCTGTCTGGGTTTTGATATCAGATTGAGGTACAAATTTTACCAATATACACTGGATCACTGAGTCTGTGCAACTGAAAACCTCAAAGGAGTAACAGACAAGAGAATGCAGCGTGTCTGGCCTTTTGTAGGAGGCAGTGATTCTTAATAAGATGGTGGATGGGTTTAAATAGATGAATAGTACTCATTTAAACAACCCTCTACAGAACTCATAGTACTTTTTTCATTGTAGTTCTGTTTATTGAACCTTTGGTAGGCACTTCTATTGTGACATTTCTATGAAAAAGAAGTACTTAGAAGTGTTGATGTTTCTATATTAGAAATCACACTGCTTTTAATTCAAGTGAAAGTTTATAGTCTCATGAAGAATCAATATATTCTTAAGTTATTTAAATAGGGGGGAGAGAGCTGTGGTACAAGAGAGACAAAATAAATTAGGATTCTGAAAGACAAGTATCAGTACAGACAATTAGCATAATAATTGTTAATGTAGGCAAAGGAATAATACCAGCCTAATCTTTAAATTATTTTGTAGTTGCTAAATTGCAAACTGATTTCATCATATGAATGTCAAGAGGTTATCAGAAAGGCTATGTCAGCAATAGGATAAAAAGCCAAAAATTAGAATATGCTACAGCACATTAATACTCTTAGTGTAAGTGAGACTTTCAGTCTGCTAGTAAAACTGTAGGAACAGGACTTCTTCACAGGTAGACAAATGCTAAATATGTCATAATTGCACTTTAAACTGAAATCTTATAATGTCATTATGTAAGTAAGTTGCATGACTTCAGCAGGAATACTATGTTAAATTCTTATTGCACCATCTTAAAAAACCCAAACAGTTAAGTACAGGGGAATTAACATACAATTCATGCAGCATTCAGAATTTGTGAGGTAAGGACAATCTTTTGTTGTGCTTTTATAGACTTATCAAATAATGATTCTGTGTCTCTAAACACTTGTGTTGTTTGAAATTTTATGTAAAGAAGAAGGGTTAAGATTAATTGCTGAAGAAGTGGCTATGAGGAAACAATAAAGTGAGACACTGATTTTGAAAAAAATATTTACCAGAGAAATGCCATATTTACCTTTTAAATGTGCAATAGAATTGTTAAATTAGGTGAATAATCATAAATTTGAACTTTCTAATATGAGGTTTTGCTTTGTAAGGAAAATCTTTAGGATTTCATTTTTGATGTCTAACACCATGTGTAATTATATTTGATACCTGAAAAACTGGAGAAAATGCAGACTTTCATTCTTCAGCTCTAACCAAATGATAGTGGCAGTTTCAGAAGCCTCCAGAACTGAGTTTGTCCAGTTTTTCTGAAGAGCATAGTCTGTTAAGTAAAACAATTTTCTAATTTAATAATGGAGATTTGACCTAATGTGAAAGTTTATTTTAGTATTATGTCACTTTCATTGCTGTTCATGCCTTCTTTCTTGTTTTGACTGAAAGATGGTGATGTTTGTACTACTTCATGGTAATTTAATATTGATTTTTGTTTGCAGTAATGACCTAGGTGAAGCCATAGGAATCTTTCTTTTTCACAACTAAACTCCTTGGTAATTTCAGTTTTAGTAGTTGCTAGTACATACTACTGAAAAAACCTTCAAAGCAAATGTTACTGTTATGTTAAATACTAACACATTTTAGAAGTACAGCATATTTAAATTAAGACTTTCAAGTATAACCTTTTCTTAGTTGGAACCTCCCTTTTGTTACCTTGAAGACCATTCTAGAGTACATAAAAGGAATTACTTCTCCAGAACTTGGAAGTAAGGGAGACTATAATGAAAAGAGCTCAGCTACAGGACCTTTTTAGTATGAATAAACTTACACTGTTTTCCCTCATTTTTTGTAGGTAGTTTGCCTGGTTGTATCTGATACTTTTCACATCAACTTGAGACAACAAATGACATGACAGATTTTTGTTGGGCAAGTTAAAAGAAAATTAGAATAGGGTTATGTAATGGAAAGTAATGGATAATTTGACGTTTGGCCATTTCTGCAAGTTTCTTTTACAACAATGAAATAGTAAACCTATTGGAAAGTATTTTCACTGTTTGATTGATTAAAACAATTTGGTTCTCTACTCTTGTACGCCTGTATTGTCTTTTGAATTAGTTATGAGTATTATTTTTCCTTTTAAAAACCCTTGTGCTTTTTCTTGATTACTGGTGAGTTTGTTATACCCATGATGAGATTTGCTTTGTGCTAGTTTGCTGTGACTGTTAAGATTGGAGAATTAAATTTGACCTCAATTGTTTAGTTTTGAAGAGTTCAACTCTATACTTGAATTCTAGACACAGTTCTGAAGTGACACTACGATTTCATATATGCTTTCTACTGACATAAGCCAAAACTGCTTCCAAATAAATAGTTCCTACTCTCTGTGTCTCTGGAAGCTTCTCTTTTCTTTTCACCCCATACAAGAGGCCAGCAAAATTCTTTGTTCCATTGCACGGTGAGAATTAGACTATGACAAAACTAGCTACTTTTTTTCTGCTGGTATTGTTTGTAAGCCAGACCAGTTTTCTAATGTGATTTACCATGGAGTTGCACAAATACCTGTGATTGTGTTAATACCTGTGCTACAGGTTAATTGGTCATTATAAGAACAGAAATGGTCATCTAAGAGCAAAAGAAAGCGGGACTGATTTTGACAGGAAAAGCAGATGAAGTCGTGTGTAATACTACTATCAGGGTGCTCTAAAAAGCCTATTCCTTCAGCTACTGAACAATTCCTCTCCTTACCACATATTACATATCCAGAGGGAGAGGAGAAATCAGTCAGATTTACTATTGTTTAATTACCTGGAAATAGGGATGTGAAAGGTGCAGAAAGGGGACTTAAAGGACCTAAAGTTTAATGTTTTGTGCACTGCCTAGTGAAAGGCTGATACCCTAAGCAATGTCTAACCTACAATGTCTTCTAGCTCTTGTACTTTGCTTAGGACATGTGAAGCTGCATCCTTTAATTTTAAAAACTGGAGTAAAGGTTGAATTGATAGAAAAAAACCCAGAATTTGCAGCAATGAAAATTAGATACTAGTAGAAATTAGGTGTCTTTAAAACTTTCATAGATAAGGTGTGGGTGAGATTACAAGCAGTGAGTAAACAATCATAAGCCTGAAGTAAAGAACATACTGGCTAAAAATTCTATAGGTATTTTATTGCTTTTTTAGCTCTTGTTTTTTTTTTTGAAAATTTAGACTGTATATATAATGTGCATGGCCATTCCATTGAATGTGAGCTCCTAGAAATTTTCTATAGCTAGCAAATTGACCAAGATGTGCAAAGTAGCTTAGTTCCACAGTTGCAGTGGTATTGCTGAAAAAATAATTTTGACAAACATACGTGACAGGGAAGAATTTGCTAGTATACTTAGGATCACATAAAATCTTCTATCTAATATAGGGAATTTCTGAGAAGAGGCAGTAAAGTAATGCACTCTGTTGGACCACTAAACAGGATAACAACTATGAGTCTCTGGCATTTTGAATCCCCCTTTTCCCTATGTCTTCTCTCTCTGGTCAAGTCAGTGAGACTTGCAGTGTGAAGGGAAATCTTGCTGCCTTTCAGATAATCTGCCTCTCATGTGATGTGAAGTAATTTTTTGTGTGTGTGTGTGAAACTGTTAATTCAGCTGCTTAGTTGGTCAGTTGTATGTACTTAACTGTTAAATATCATAATAGAAATTTATTTTAAATTTTTTTTTAATTTTTCAAACCCCTCTTGACATTGTGTAGTATGAAAGTGACAGGACTGCTGGTACTTGCATGTAATAATGAACTTAGGACTTTTTTGCAGGTGCTAGCTGAATTTGCAATAAAATGAATGGGGTTTTAATATGAACATGGGAAGATTTCTTGTTTACTGAAGTGCAAGTAGCATTTTATTTTGGTAGCATTTTTGGATTTAAATAATGCTCTCTTAAGTCTGGTGGTTAAATGCATAGCTGTCTAGGGAGTGAGAAGGGAGGCTGGAGCTCACAGTTATGCTGAGAAGGTTAAAATTAATAACGGGCAACACCTTCCTGAGAAGGACGCTACATTGTCCCTAGAGAGAGAGAAAAGTAAGACGGTGGTTAAGAGAAGGAGAACTACTTAGTCAAAGGACACCAGCCAAGGTAACAACTAATTATGGAGAAAAGGCTTTATTCTTTGCAGAGGCCTGTAACACCCTGATGTTCTTGACTTAATAGCCAAAAAAGTAAAGTCCTCCCTTTTAAAGGCTTTGTGTTCTGCTATTGTTCTTGGACCTTATAATAAGACGGTCCCAGGAAGCTGAATGCCTTTGTCTGTCTTTGGAAATGGGTATTTGTTTTAGGCAGGTGAGTCAAAAGGCCTGAAAGCAAACTGAGGTTTTCTGCAGTGTTAAGTCACCTTCAAAAATATGTATTTCAGAGCACGCCTGAAAATTTAAAGTGAAAAACACACCGATTTAGGTCAGAAATATTTAAAACTTCAGACAAACATTCATTTGTGGGGCTGTTCAAAATAATATATTGATCCAGGGTGCAACATACTTCAGTTGTCTGTTTTTTTATGAGATCCCAAATAAGCTGCTGTTAAAGTCCTTGAGATGTAAGTATCTAAGCTAGGAGACTGCTTTCTGAGGTTTTTCATTGATTTGCTAGATTTTATTTTAAAATATGTTAATACATGGAATAAATAATGCAAAATGGTTCATTATAGAAGTTTATAAAATATTCCCTCTCTGTTCAGTGAAGAAATAGGAAATATTGTTGCTTGTTTGAAAATGTTTGGCAGGGAAACTGTGTTTAGAGAATCAACAGGGACTTCTGAAGAACTTCCCTCCAGCAGAAACGCATGTAGTCATCAAAAGTAGTTTAGGGCTCTTATTATTATTTTAGTCATTCGGACCTGAATTTTGCAGACAATGAAGTGGAAAAAACCTACTGTGTCTTCTCATTTACGGCCTAGGGAAACATTTTTGTTAAGTTAAATCTTACTCAGTTTTTATTCAGAGGTTGACTTCCTCTCCCCATTCCTGCCTTCTCTTGTCCTGACCGCTTCCTTCCTCCCCGATGAAATATGTGCCATGCTTGAGACTTTTGCATGTAAAGGGTTTTCAGTTATACTTCTTTTCAAAATATCAGCATTACTGTATTTACGTAAGTGTACACACAGACAGAAAATACTATAAATCTGAGAAATCTTTGTATACAGACCCATTTGCAGGTTTAAACTGCAGGTAAAGTGAGCTACAATAGAGATAGTAACAAAGGGTTTGAGGGTATTAGTAGACACACATCAAGTCTTGCAGCTGAAACATTTTCTTTTAAGCCTAGTTTCTCTGTTAGTATGTATCTTCGTCTACAGGGTGTCTAACATACTCTTTTTGCCTCCTTATCCTGCACACTTGATTTGTACTTTGGTCATTTCATACTCTTATCGCTTCTGTGTCTTGCCTGCATTCTTGAAAATGCTAGAATACTGAATTTTGAGACAGAAATTTACACGTTTACATCCATGCAGCTTCTTGTACTTCTGAGGACAGGCTGAAGATGTGGAGCATTTGTAATATTTAGTTGTATAATATGAATGCAAAAGGCCAATTTCAGCCTTTTTTTGAAATCTTCTCCACAGTATTCGTCTTCTCTGATATTTTTAACTTTGGCTTATCTCACTAGCATTCAGTACTTTTTTCAGTCTTCAGTTTTTCTTAATTTCTCCAGTTTTCTCCCTTTATTGTCTGCCTTTTTTCATAACTGCTTTCTCTTGATCTTTCATGCCTTTCTGTGTGTAACTGACTAAACCTTCAATAAATATATTTTATTGGAGAAGCTTTCTTTAAACCACTTTTGCCAAATACCTTTCTACAGTTCCAAATGTGAAAGTGTGGGTTCTGCATCAGAGATGAATGTGTACATTTTTGCCACAGAAATACTACTACGTATTCAGAACATTTCACAATGCTTTGGATTTTGATCAGTTAGTATGTAGTTTTGAAGAAATAATTTAAGGCATTCCTGTCAGCACACCGTACTAGCAAAACAACTGCTTTTAAGATGTTCATCTGAAGAATACAGAAACACTTGTATATCCAGAGTCAAGGAGATAAAAATACTTGGATATGTGAGAGGGAGTTAAGTGAAATCTTAACAACTTGAAATACTTGGATTTTTTAAAAATAGTTTAAGATACTACATACATCCAATGTCTTTGTCAGTTGCAGAAGTGTAAGTTAGTTAATAACTTTGAAGTTCTTCTAATGGAGGAGTAAAATGTGACAGTTCAGTGCTGGATAATTTCACTGTTCTGAGT
Source organism: Polioptila caerulea (assembly GCA_013397295.1). Classification (NCBI taxonomy): domain Eukaryota; kingdom Metazoa; phylum Chordata; class Aves; order Passeriformes; family Certhiidae; genus Polioptila; species Polioptila caerulea. The sequence goes on from VYXF01002255.1 coordinate 65,160, forward strand.
TCAACAGTAAG
>VYXF01002256.1:25307-36645 GCA_013397295.1 Polioptila caerulea
ATGGGATTGGGGCAGCTTTTGGGGATGCTGGGGCTGGGTGGGGTTGGCTTTGCTCTCCCATTTCCTGTGGGATATCTCTACTCCCAAAGTTACCTGACCGGACAGGGAAGAGGGAAAGAAGAATTGCAAAATATTCCCTCATCCAAACAATTACCTGGAGGGCACCCGTGAAATCTGGCCGTGTCCTCGTGCAGAAAAAGCTGCTGGGAGCTGCAAAAACTGCTCCCCCTCCTTGGTTTGCTGTGTTCAGCTGCTGCCAACACAACGTTAAATTTTCCTTAAATGTCACTTGTTGCTTTGATGGAATTTACAGAGAGATCTGAAACATCTGTGGCTCAGTCTCTCTGCACGTGCTGAAAACATCAATTAATTGGATCCTTCCTGTTGGAAGAGACACTGAACACTTCAAAAACCAGAAATCCCAAATTTGTTTCGTAGGAAAAAACATTGTGAAATTTTACATCCCAAACTTTGTTGTTTGACTCCCCAATCACAACGAAATAAAATTCCAGAATATGAGAATCCATCATTAAATTCAATTTGTGCAAAGTGCAGCAAGGGCTGGAAATTCCTGCAAATCCCGCCAGCGCAGGATTTTACAGGAACTGGGAAATCTGGGTTCCAAATCTCCTCTAAACTCCTGCTTAAACTGGGCACTGCATGTTGGAATTCTGTTTATCAATTCTTAACGGGCCCGATTTTCTCAGCGGTTCAGGAGGAGCTGCAGCGTTCCTCGGTCCGGTTTTAACGAGCTCATCAGGGATTTCAGGCTCACTTGGTGAGAGCCGCCCTGTGATGTCTTACTCGGCCACTGAGTGTCCCTAAATTGTAATTTCATCATTTATTATTGCTGCGCTCTCCAGCTTTTAGCACTGCAAGGAAGCCCCGGCTTTGGTTTCTCTCTTGGCCTGGGTGAAATGAAGCTGAATTTCTCTCTGAGCTCCTGCTGGGGTTTGTTTTGTTGGTTTGGGTTTTTTTTGTTTCTTTTTTTTCCAAATGAGCATTTCCACATCGTTGTCTCAGTAATTAAGATTAACTGAACCCAGATCTCATCAGAGAAACACGAAATTTGGAGTAGGAGAGGAGTGAGTTCGGGGAGTGCCCTCCTTGCCTTGCTCCTGGAAGTTTGGCAGCTCTGGGAGGGGTTTGGGGTTTGGATCCAGCCTGGGAGAGGGCTCAGGGTCGACTCTGTGCTCTGCAGCCTCTCTGCTGGCAATAAATGGGATTTGTGACGGTTCTGGACGGATTTGTGAGGGCTCTGGACAGATTTGTGATGGTTCTGGACGGATTTGTGAGGGTTCTGGACGGATTTGTGACGGTTCTGGATGGATTTGTGACGGTTCTGGATGGATTTGTGATGGTTCTAGACAGAGTTGTGATGGTTCTGGACGGATTTGNGCAGATTTGTGACGGCTCTGGATGGATTTGTGATGGTTCTAGACAGAGTTGTGATGGTTCTGGACGGATTTGTGGCGGTTCTGGATGGATTTGTGACGGTTCTGGATGGATTTGTGATGGTTCTAGACGGATTTGTGACGGTTCTCGACAGATTTGTGACAGTTCTGGACAGATTTTTGATGAGTTTGTACGGATTTGTGACGGTTCTGGACAGAGTTGTGACGGTTCTGGACAGATTTGTGATGGGTCTGGATGAATTTGTGACGGTTCTGGTCACAAATCCATCCATCCACAAATCTGGATGGATTTGTGATGGTTCTGGATGGATTTGTGATGGTTCTGGACAGAGTTGTGATGGTTCTGGGTGGATTTGTGATGGTTCTGGATGGATTTGTGATGGTTCTGGACGGATTTGTGACGGTTCTGGACAGAGTTGTGATGGTTCTGGACAGATTTGTGATGGGTCTGGATGAATTTGTGACGGTTCTGGTCACAAATCCATCCATCCACAAATCTGGATGGATTTGTGATGGTTCTGGATGGATTTGTGATGGTTCTGGACGGATTTGTGGTGGTTCTGGACAGAAATTCTCCACTCAGGGTTCCCTGGGTGGGGCAGCAGGTTGGGGTTCATTCACTGAGGCCAGGCCAGGGCAGGGCAGGGCTGTCACTGGTGACACTCTGGACACTGAGGGGCTGTGCTGGATTCCATTCCCTCAGGGCTGGAATTTCCTCTTCCCTCTGGTCGTGGATCTCTCCTGGCAGAGATCAGGGATCTGGGAGCTGCTGAGGGTTTCCTGAGGGATGGAATCTCCTCTTCCCTCTGCTTCTGGATGTCCCCTGGCAGAGTTGAGGGATCTGATCCATCCCGGGGTTGTGCTGGAGCCCAGGAACTGCTGGAGGGTTCCTGAGGGATGGAATCTTCCCTGGCAGAGATCAGGGATCTGGGAGCTGCTGGGTGATCCCTGAGGGGTGGTGTCACCTCTTCCCTCTGCTCCTGGATCTCCCTGGCAGAGATCAGGGATCTGNTCTCCCTGGCAGAGATGAGGGATCTGGGAGCTGCTGGATGATCCCTGAGGGGTGGAATCTCCTCTTCCCTCTGCTCCTGGACCCCCCTGGCAGAGATCACAGCCCCTGACCCACCGCTGGCTCTCATTTCCTCGGTACCTTCGTATAAAAATCTAAAATCACGACGGGCAGTGATTCACAGCTCGTTCCCCGAGTGTGGAACCGGGGATGTGTGGGATGGGAAGTTCCTTTTGTGTTGGGATTGTCCTGGTGCGATTCCAAGCCCACAGTTCCCGGTTTCCAGGCTGTAATTCCCCCTCGGCAGAGGCTGAGCTTGGAGTTTGATGCACAGCGAGGTTTGATGCTCCTCACACACCCCGTGCTGGGACACTTTTAGTTACAGATCCATCTGTTTGGGATGCTGGAGGATCCTATTTCCCTTTCAAGATTTATATGGCTTGCATATTGCTGAAAGAAAAAAAAAAATCTAGGTGTTAAATAAATGTATGAAAGATTCTTCAGGTTTGTAACCCACTTAATATTTAATAAATGTAATTTATCATTTTTATAAATAAGCGTGGCTGGGATATAAATAAATTCAGGATCCAGAAGGGGTTGCACACACAGAGGAACAGCTCCCTGGATTTAATATAAATAAAACAAATTTCTCGTTATTCTGTCATCTCCTAAACCCGGGAAGGGTTGAGTTTTCCTTCTCAGCACCACAACTTCCTTAATTAATTAATTAATCTGCCTTAATTTCAGCGCTTTGGGTTCATTCACCTCGGTCTGTCCCTCTGTGATCCCAGCTGGGGGTGCTCGGTGCTCTCTGACCTCCCTGCAGAAATCTCGCTCAGATTTGTCACTTCCCCCTGAATTTTCACCGAGAACCGGCCGAGTGCTGAAAGGAATTCCAGCCTTGCTGGAATTAACGGGAATTTCCCGGCTTTGGCAGCAGCGAGGAGGATTTGACTGGGTGGGAGCTGTTTGTTCCAAAGGCAAAGCTCTGGATTCCAGAGAGCCTCTAGAATTCAGGAATTGAGGGACGAGGATTTGACTGGATGGGAGTTGTTTGTTCTAAAGGCAAAGCTCTGCTCCAGAGCCTCTGGAATTCAGGAATTGAGGGACAAGGATTTGACTGGGTGGGAGTTGTTTGTTCTAAAGGCAAAGCTCTGCTCCAGAGCCTCTGGAATTCAGGAATTGAGGGACAAGGATTTGACTGGGTGGGAGTTGTTTGTTCTAAAGGCAAAGCTCTGCTCCAGAGCCTCTGGAATTCAGGAATTGAGGGACGTGGGCTCGCCCTTGGCCCCTGGGGGCAGCTGAGGGTCACAATTCTCAGAGGAAGTGCAGAAGTGGTGAAAATTTCTCCATTCACCTCCTGCAGCTTCTGAGCCCTCGGCTCCCCGCCTGTGGGGCGCATTTCTGGTGGTTTTGATGCAGTTTTGTGCCAGCTTGACAGCTCTTGCACTTCAATTATTTGATTTTTTTTTTCCTCCGTGTGCGTGCGTGTCCTCACAAACCCCAACCCAGCAGCTCTGCGGGCGCTCCCGGAGTAAAACCCATCCAAAATAAAACCCAAGCTTGATTTTTCACTCCAGCCACAAAGCGAGGCGATAAAAGAAACGCGAAAAACCCCCGTGACTTTTCCTTTGGTTGCCTTTCAGGAAATGAGAACGGCGAGGCGCTGCCCGAGTCCATCCCCTCGGCGCCGGGGACCCTTCCCCATTTCCTGGAGGAGCCGGACGATTCCTACATCATCAAGAGCAACCCCATCGTGCTGCGCTGCAGGGCCGTGCCCGCCATGCAGATCTTCTTCAAGTGCAACGGAGAGTGGGTGCACCAGAACGAGCACGTGGCCCACGAGAGCCTGGACGAGGCCACGGGTGAGCCAGGAACCACGCCCGGGACGGGTCCTGGTGGGATCCCAGTGCCAACCCCGCCGGGAAGCTCTGCAGGGAGCTGGGAACGGGGAAACAGCGGGGTTTAGGGGATTTCTGCTGGGTTGGAGCCTGGGGTTTGCCCCCATCCCCAGTTTTTATTGAGTTGGACCTTGGGGTTTGCCCCATCCCCAGTTTTTAAGGGATTTTTGCTGGGTTGGAGCCTGGGGTTTGCCCCCAGCCCCAGTTTTTATTGAGTTGGACCTTGGGGTTTGCCTCATTCCCTGTTTTTAAGGGATTTTTGTTGGGTTAGACCCTGGGGTTTTCTCAGCCCCAGTTTTTATTGAGTTGGACCTTGGGGTTTGCCTCATTCCCTGTTTTTAAGGGATTTTTGTTGGGTTAGACCCTGGGGTTTTCTCAGCCCCAGTTTTTATTGAGTTGGACCTTGGGGTTTGCCTCATTCCCTGTTTTTAAGGGATTTTTGTTGGGTTGGACACTGGGGTTCGCCCCCAGCCCCAGCCAGGACAGGAATTGGGGTGGGAACAACCCGAGCAGGAGAAATCCACAGCGTGCAGCGCGTGTGGAAGAGAAGAGAAGGAGAAGGGAGAGGTTTGGGAGTGATCAGGAGATGTGAGCAGCTCCAAGCCGAGCCTGCAGCTCCTCTCATTTGGCTGATCAGTGTTGCAGACCGATTTAATGCCGTGGCTCCACAATTCTGGTTGTTATTGCTTCCTCCCCTCTCCCCTCCCAGCATTGCTAGGCAACCCCCAGCCTTGGCAGCAGCGCTCTGTGTACAACACCTTCTCCAGCAACACAAGAAATTCCTTTTTTAGAGGCAAAAATGCCATTTAAAAAGAAGTTGCACCTCCTAAAGTAGTGCTTGGCATTCTTTTGAAGTGACACATCCTGAAGAAATTTCGTATTAGAGGGGAGTTATTTTTTTTTGTAAATGCTAATCTGAATGAATTTTAATTTCTGCAGTTACCTTTTCAGAAATAATTTAATAGGCATAACCTTTACTTCTGAAGGCACTGCTGAATCAATATGGGAGAAATGTCGTCCCTAAAAGCTTTTCTTCCATATGGTTACAGAAAATCTCTCTGTGAGTGCTGCTATTATGTTTTCTAAGCTTTGGGTTAATAACAGAACAAGCTAAGATTGGTGGCACGAGGTTTAAATGACATTGGTGAGGCTGAGGTTCGAGACACGGAGCAGCAGGGCTGGCATCATGGAATGAGTTGGGTGGGGAGAAAATTCTGGTTCCAGTCCCTGCCATGGGCAGGACCTGCTCCCCTGACCACAGAAACCCTGCAGAGCTGGAGATGCCCCAGAGGTTTGGGCCCCAAACCCAGCGTGGGGCGGTGTCGTGGTTTAACGCCAGGAGTCTGCTGAGGAAGGCAGGAGCCCCCCTTGGAATGGAGAATGGAAACCCCCTCCCTCCCAATTATTATAATTTTGGATTTAAGGGGCTCTCAGACAAAGATGTGGGAATAGCAATAACAGTTCTTTATTTAGAACTAAAATAAAACAAACACGCAGTATTACAAAACAAACAGCCCCAGGGGCAGAGTCAGACTCCAGGCTGAGCCCTGTGGGTCAGGGTTGGTGGCAGGGCCATCCCATGGGGGCTGAGCCCTCCTGCAGTGGCAGAGGTGGCTCTGCTGGAGCAGGGATCCTGCACAAAGGGGGAGTTTCCCTGGGAAGGGGCCCTGGGGATGGCTGGGCCTGGGCTCCCTCTGGGAATGCCGTGCCAAAGGCTGCTGGGTGTCCCAAATCTCCGGTTTTTATCCAGGTAGGGATGCTTGGCTCCTCCCCCTGGCTGGAGCATTTCCCAGTGGGATGCTGGAATTTTATCAGTGACACTCAGTGGGCCATGAGCAGAAGATCTCGCCCTGGAGGGAGGCTGGGTCCTGGCAGAGATAAAGAAACTGCCCCGGCTGGTTTTTATCAGCTGGGCCATGGACAGGAGATTACACCACCCCCACCCCAGCTCCCACAGATGGGGATGGAATTCACACTTTCTTTTTTGGTCACATTTTGCACTGCAACCCATGACATGAGGGCAGGGCAGTGCCCAGGTGTCCCCGGAAATGCAGAGAGAGGCAGCACCGAAGGGAATTCTGTCACCACAATCCGTATCCATAGCCAGGAATCAGTTTGGGGCTCTTGCTCAGCCTTCAGGGAGCAGCAGCTGTGGGGTTTGGGTGAAGTGCCCTCAATTGTGGTGCCCAACTTGGGGCACAGCCAGGTCTGTCCTCGAGCTGCTCCGGGCACTCCAGCTGGGAAAAACTGCTCCAGGATTTCTGCCGAAACCAGGGATTTGGTTAAAGGGGGCTCTGGGCCCTCTCTGCACCGGAAGGGTCTGACCCTCTCCGTGCTGGTGTGGGATCAGAGCGCAGAGAGGATGTGGGGACCTGGTGAGGACAGTGAGCAGAGGCCCGGGCTGGAGGAGATTTGGTGCTGAATGTTGAGACCGTGCCTGAGCAGCTGTGGGGGCTCCTGCCACCGGAGGGATCCTGAGGCAGGGACCCCAAAGGCTGGGCTTTGTCACCGTGGTGGGCACAGAGCCCAACTCATCAGGGCTTTGGATTTAGAGGAGAGGAATAAACGCTCAGAGCAGCCCAGGAGTGTGTGTGAGGAGCAGCAGCGGCACAGGGAGGGTTGTGCAGGACTCTGCTGCTGGGGACGTCTGGAAGGCTTTTCCTGGAGGGTCCCTGCCGTGTTTGTGCTGCTCTGCCTCTGCTTTTCCTGTTTATTCCCAAGCGTGGCAGAGCAGGGACTTTGTTCTCTCTGTGCTCTGCCTCATCAAGGGAGGGCCGAGCCCGCGGATGCTGCTGTGATCAAAGTGTGGTAATTAGGGGCTGATTAATTCCCCTCTGCTGCATTTCCTGCACACTCCAGAACCTGCCCGGATATTTGGGGCTGGGGCTCAGCAGAGGCTCAGCCCCGCTCACAGAGTTTCCCTGTCTGATAACTGGAAGGATTACAGCAATAACCGCTGTCAGTGTTTTTCTCATTTAAACAAATAAAGCTGACAAATGCCGAAGTTCTCGGCAGCTCCGTTGTGTTTAGTACACGGAGAGCAATTATTCATCTGCTGCCAGCCCCGGTCTGTGCAGCTCGAGCATCCAGCAGAGCCCATTAGCATTTCAGTGCCACAGCCAGCACTTGATATTCCGCACCGGCTCTACTGTAAAACAAAAGATGATGGTTCTAATTTGCACAATAATTTAAAGGGCTGGGCTCGCGGTGCTTATTGGAGTTATTGGAGTCGCAGGTAAGATGTCGCTGTGGTTTATGAGGTGCCTGCTTCGATTTGCATGGATTTTTCACCCGCTGTCACTCCCCATGAAGGATTTTCCTGGCGTTTCCCGAGGTGCAGAGGCGAGGTGGATGCGTTTGCTGCTGAAATACGGGGGTGATAAATGGAGAATATTCCTCTGCTCCCAATCGGTTTGCTTTCTGTCGTTGCTCCTAAAACAAATGGAAATAGCTGCACTTTCCCCATAAACAAAGCCTAACTCCCCCCAAAGACCCCGTGTTCTCCGGAGGTCCCGTCCAACCCCAACAATTCCGAGATTCTGCAGTTTTGGATGCATTTATTGTGTCTACGGGTGAATTGGGAGACCTTTAGGAGGGCCTGAATTCCTACCTGGCCCATTCTCAAAACGCTGAACCACCGGCTTCCCCAGCCCGTGTGCTCTTTGTTTGCCACATTAAATACGGGCTGATTTATAGATTAATTAAATGCCGTGTCAATGAAAGGAAGAGCTGGGCTGCAGAGTATTCCACCTTAATAAATCTGGAGCTGTAAATGCCTGAATTCACTGACGCCTGCTCAGAAATTTGCAGTGCCCAGGAGCCAAGAAATGGCTTCAGCTCCTCCAAAATTCATCATCGAGTGATGACTTTTTTTTTTTTTTATTTGGTATCAAAATCCTGTCGTGGTGAGCAGGGGCTGTTCTGGGGTGGCTCCCACACCTCTGCCTGACTTTGCTGCCCCCCGAAATGCCCAGAGCAGCCCAGGAGTGAAGGGAGCAGGACCCGGGGGTGTGAGTGGGATCAGCAAAGCTCTGCACGATCCAGGGAGGGTTTTCTCCCCAGGAAGCTGCTCCTGGTGGGAATGGGATCCCAAACCCTCAGCCAGGGCAGCCCTGCTCTGTGCCCAGCGCTCTGACCCTCTCTAGGGGACTCGCTGGGGTTGGTCTCACCTTAAACCCACACAGATCTCCCAACAAAACATTTTGATGCCAGAATCCGAGGATTTCTGGCTGGCAGAGCTGGGATGGTTTTGTTGGGGGGGTTGCATTTTCCTGGCAGGGTCTCTGGCAGAGCCTTTGTTCCTCAGGGTTTGTTGTCACCGTGTCAGGAAATAAAGGGAGGCTTTTGTAAACAGTTTTGTTAAAAACGGCGTCAACACGGGGGAAAACAAAATGCAAATAAAAGCAGCCAGCAAACCTGTGTTTGTTTGTAGCAGGGGGGATAAATGTTTGAGGGACTGAAGGGATTCAGGAGACAACTTGGGGAGCTGTCAAGGGCTCGTCCCTGTGTTTGGGTTTCATTGTAAGCCAGGCTTAATGAAAAGAAGTAAAAATCCCTTTTTCCTGTGGCTGGAAAAGTGTCAAATATTCTGTATTTTTGGTCAGGATTTAAAGCTTGTCTGCTCTTTTGGAGCCTCCCCAGTGAACCCCGTCCCTCCTCTTGCCAGAGGAGCACAGGGACTCCCCAGTGCCTTTGAGGAGTGGCTGCCCAGCTCTTAATGATGCCTGAGATTAAGTGGAAGCCAATTTTTATGGAGTTCAGGTTTAGAATTCCTGCTGCTTTATAAACTCCACAGGCATGAAATACGGTGAGATTGGCTTTGCCTCCATTTCCAGTGGAGGGGAAATAACTGCCTGGGGAGGAGAGAGCAGGAAGAACAAGGCCTGGATGTTTTCTATTTTCATTTAATGTTTTCCTGACTCTTTCAAATGGTTCCCAGCGCCAGGTTCGGGTTGGATTTCATCTCCCAAGGCCGCCATGCCGAGCTGGCTGCAGGTCTGGGGAATATCCCAGGGGTGCCACACGAGATGTGGGAGGGTTCTGGAGGTCTGGAATGACAGGAGGTGTGCTGGGAAGGTTCTGGAGGTCTGGAATTGACCTTCAGGCCCTGGCTCCTGGTCTGAGGGTGCTCAGCTCCCCCTGTGCTTGAGGGAGCTTTGCAAGGGCATGGAGACATCATTTAAAGACATTTTTATCATGCACGAGTGAATTCCAGACAAACATCCGGAGTGGAGGAGGCACCAGAGGTGAGGAGTTGCAAAGATCACGGTGGGGGCAATTCCTGGAACTCAGTGCATTACCACCCACTCATCCTACAGAATTTAATTAGTGGCATTACATTACTGTGCAGGTAATTAGGGCTTTGCCCTGATTGGAAAGGGCATTGTTGATTTAAGGCCAGGTTTGGGTCCCTCACCTCACCCTGGTGCCTTCAGGAGGCTGAGCTGGAGCAGGGAGCAGCCAGAGCAAGAGGATAAATTCGGGATTTGTTCAAAGGCCTCACTGAGGGCACCTGGGCAGCACAAGAGCCCGGCTGGGCACACCCAAGGTGACCCCAAAATGGGCACAAAATGGACAAATGATCGCCAGGCCTCACACTTGGAGAAGTTCTGCCCCATTAGCAGATTGGAGTGAATTGTGCAATTGCAGCTCCAGGTTCTGAAGCTCCATCCTCCTTGGTTTTCCTTCTCCCTTCCCCCTTGGTTTTGTTCTTGGCCTGGAAGTTGTCCTTGGTGCCGAGCTGGAGCAGGAATTGTTTTGTGTCCCTGCTCTGTGAGGAGAGCTCAGTAGCACTGAATATAAAACCTAAAACCACCCACCAAAACAGCCCAGAATCCAAAAAACACAAAAGCTGAAGCTGAAGGCACCAACCTTACCCCGCTGCCCGTCCCTGCTGATTCTCTGCCTCTCCCCCTCAGGGCTGAAGGTGCGCGAGGTTTCCATCAACGTCACGCGGCAGCAGGTGGAGGATTTCCACGGCCCCGAGGATTACTGGTGCCAGTGCGTGGCCTGGAGCCACCTGGGCACCTCCAAGAGCAGGAAGGCATCGGTGCGCATCGCTTGTGAGTAAATCCCGCTTTGCTGGGGCTTCCAGGGGTGGGGACGCGCTGGGTTTGGGGTTGAACATCAGGCAGGAGCATCCACAAAACCACAAAAACACCTTCCCTCCTTTCCTGGGGTAGAGCCGTCCCAAAGAGGCTGCCAGGGAACCCTGCAGGGCCCTGAGCTGGTGGTGGTGGGGAGCAAATGGTGGAGCTGCTGGAGACTTCTGGGGCAGGTGGGGGATCTCTTCCACACCTCACGTCCTTGGTGTGCTGTGGGGTCATCACTCACCACCCACAGACCACGCTGGGAGTAGCAAAAAGGGGAAATGCCCCAAATCCCCCAGAGGCAGAGGGACAGCAGGGACACAACCCCAAACACAAATGGGGAAAAGCTCCAATGCCCACAGCCAGAGGGACAGCAGGGACACAACCCCAAACCCAAATGGGGAAAAGCCCCAAATCCCCACAGCCAGAGGGACAGCGGGGACACAACCCCAAACACAAAAAGGGAAATGTCACAAATGCCCACGGCCAAAGGGACAGCAGGGACACAACCCCAAACACTAAACTGTCACCAGGAGCTGCTCCCAGCCTCGTCCCATTCTTGGAACCGGCCCTGGGATGTTTTCCTGGCAGAACCAGGGCCTGACACGGCCCCTGCCAGAGGAGAATTCAGGGATTGTTGAATTCAGGGATTGCTGCCCCAGGCTGTGCTGAACCCTTTTCCCTTGGACCCCCAGCTCAGCTCTTCCCGTCCCTCTCCTGGGGAAGGAGGCGCAGCCTGCAGAGAGCTGGGAGAGAGGGGCAGGAGCAAAGGGAGAACCTGAGGGGAGAATTCCCAGGGAGTGTCCCAGCACTTCCTGACAATGTAAAAAGTGTCTTTTACCAGGATAAACATTTCACAGCATAAAGCAAACATTTGTCAGGAGTAAAGGGACAGCGTAAGAAAACCTTCGTTTCATTAACGGC
>VYXF01002256.1:50272-60476 GCA_013397295.1 Polioptila caerulea
CAGCCTTATCTAAAAACGGCTTTTCAGCGTCAGCAGCGCTTTAATTACTGCCCGGATAATTACTGCCCAAATATCGGTGAGCTGAGAACCAATCCTGAACGAGACCCGCGGGTTTCTCTGTGTCCCTCGGTTCGGGGCTATTTAACAAAACAAAAGTCGAGGCTCCCTGCTCGCCTGACGGGGGTCTGAGCTGCAGCGGGGTCGTTTCTCTCAGCTCACCACCAAATAATTGAAGTCAGGCCTTGGGTGTGCTCTGTCCCACTGGGAAACCCCGGTCCCCGCTGACCCTTGGGGTCGTTAATGCTGATTAGTTCATCAGCTGCTCACGGAGACAAAAAACAGCGCTCCAGACGCTCCAAAAATAGGAATAAAGAGAACCTTGTTTGGGATCTGATGATGTCTCTCCCAGCAGACAAGGTACCATTAGCAGCGGCATTTTTAGCAATGGCTCCTTATCCCGGGGATCCAAAATAGCCTGGCTGAGTCAGCTCCTTGCCCACCTCCAGCACTATAAATTGATGCACACGTCCAGGCTGTCACCTCTCCCTTTAAGCCGACTTCAAATTGTATTTTAATCCCATTTTGACTCCCCCCTCTCCCATGCTGGCCTGCGTTCCCTCCTCTGGATCCGCTGGTGTGGAGGTTTGGTTGGGATTTCGGAGGGAGCAGGGCTCAGAGGAGCCCTGTGGGGCTCAGGTGGGGATTCCTCCCCTTGATGGATGTGAAAAATGAAATTCACTTCCTTGGTAGGATTGAAAAGGTTTAATAAGAGACAATCAGGGCAAGGCAATAAAGGAAAATACAGACCGGGGTGTCTCTGGCCCAGAGCCAAGAGCATCCCTGCTGGTTTAGAGACACCCCTTAAATGTGGATATTTGAACTTTTCTAAGAACTTATTTCCATGTTTTTAGGAGCTGTTTTCCATGGTCACTCCTCGGTCCCTCCTTTTTAGAGCAGGCGTGTTTCTTGGCTGTGGTTTGAATTAATTCTCCTGCTCAGCCTTAATTTGGGCCTTGGTCTGTAATTTCTGCAGACGGTCGGTGCTGGAGCTGCTCTGTCAGCAGCAGGTTTGATCCCTGGCTGTTATCCCGACCATTCCCTCCCTACAAAGACACTTTATCAACTGACTTTACTCCTCAAGAAAACTCTGTCTTTAAACCCATTTCCACAGCACACACAGAGTACCCACCCCAATCCCATAATATGTGTTTATAACAACCTCATATGTACAGCACTCATCTGAATATTTGCCAAAAGCCAAATTTATAATCTGTGTTTACAACAGGGGAGGAGATTTGGGCAGAAAACCCTCCCTGCCTGCCCTGCCAGGGAAATAAAAGCACAGAAATGGGCACGGGCAGCGCTGGAGGTCTCAGCTGATCCTGTGGCCACCACCAAGAGCATCCCCTCGGAGCCGAGGCTGATTTATGGGTTAGGCAGAGTGTCAGATCCCTGTAAGGACATTATTTATTTAATCTAATGGAGGAAAAATATGCTTAGCAGCCCGGTGTGACAGAGCTGTGATTAAATGATTCCAGAACAGAGTTCCTTCCCTCGGTGGATTAATTTAAAAAAAATGCAGCAGGTACAGCTGACCTGCTCGGGCGTTGTGAGGGACTCCAGCACAGGATTTATGGCTTGCGATGGTGCTGATAAAATAACAATAAAGGCAGGGAGGAGTCTGTGCAGCCCCTGGGTTCGTGTTAAACCCCCCCAGGGATTCGTGCTGCTGGAGGCTTCCCCTCCTGGTTTGAGTGTCAGGGTGGAAAGGAAGATAAAAATGTGACAAAGGCTCTTGGAACGGGGAACCTGCCCTGCCCAGCCCCGTCCTAATTCCCGCTGGAACAGGGAGGAAGATTCCAGCTGGAACAGGGAGGAAGATTCCAGCTGGAACAGGGAGGAAGATTCCAGTTGGAACAGGGAGGAAGATTCCAGCAGGAACAGGGAGGAAGATTCCAGCTGGAACAGGGAGGAAGATTCCTCCAGCTGGAATTTTTAGGAGCAGGAGTTCCATGTTAGGGGAAGGTTTTTGCTGCTTTTCCACCTGAGAGAGAGAGAGAGAGAAAAACCTGGCCATGGACTGTGCCACAAGAACCCCTTTGTGCTGTCCTGGGCCACCTTCCCCATCCCTGGAGGTTTTAGCTGGCATCAGGGATGTGCCCTGAGGAGCAGCTGGCACTGTCACTGCGTTGTCTGAGCTGTGGATGTGTCTGGGACTGAGCCGTGTCCAAATCCCAAAGCGGGGACAGGGCCCCTCGTCTGCTGCCCCCCCGAAATTATCGCCGTGCCCACCAGGGCTGGGAGCCGCCTCAGGGGTTAAATCTGGTCGGAATCTCAAAGCAGGTCACTAAAAAGAGCCCAAAAGTTCAGTCCCAGGTCCTGGGATGTTTGAATGTCGGTGAGAGTGGCTGGTGAGGAGCTCTGGGTGGATGGGGTGGGATAAGGTTTGTTTTTCAGGGACTTCTCTCACTCCCATAATCTGCCCAGGCTCTGGGGGGGTTGAGCTGATTTTACCCTGATAATGCCATAAGCTGGTCTGTGATAATTGCTTTCAGTAATTGGGACAAATTTTTGATGATGCTAATTGGGCTGCTGCCACCCAGGGAGGGGCCGAGTTAACCCCTGCCTGCCCGAGCTGCGGATCCTGGTGTGATCAGCCCTCCTCGGAAACCGAGGGAGGGGGGGTTAATTCTGAGCAGATTGAATTTCAGATCTTTTTCTACAAACCTACAGCGTTTTGTAGCAGGTTTAAAGTCTGGTTCCAGATATCAGACTAATTCTGGAAAGGATTTAATTACAAGCAACTGGGTGACCTCCACGGTGAGGGAGTGAAACTCTGAGGAGTTTTGAGTTTTCTCTGCAGTCCAGACCCCACAGCTCATCCCAGTGCGGAGATGTTCGAGGTTTGTGGCTGCTTTTATTTTCCCTGCTTGCTTTGTGAGTGTTTGTGCGGGGGCTGAAGTTTCCCAAAGGTTACATCCCTTGCCAGTGACAAACATCTTTTGTCATCACGACTCCTTTAAATGTATTTTTATCCCATAAATCCATCCCTTGGTTCTCCATCTTTAAAAGCCTCCATCTGCTGAGGCAGAGCAGGGGCTGGCCTTGGATAAACCTGGATTTCTTCAGGGAAGGGGGGCTGGAATGAGGGGAGCCCCGGCAGTGCCGTCCTCCCTGACAAATCAGGCTTTGATCTCACGCCCCAACACTTGGGTGTTTATGTTCCGTCTGTTTACCGCTCTCCCTTCGCTGGGATCATCATTCTTTTAAATGCTCTGCTTTAATGGGAATGTTTTAATGTTTCCTGCTCACCAAACCCCGCATTCCCAGACTCAGCAGGCCCAGGATCAGCATGTGCTCCCTCCAAGGCTGAGGGGGACAGGAACGGGGACCCCGAACCCCTCTCACCCCCCACCAGAAACCCCCTGGCCCGAGGAGAGGCAAAATTTATAAACACACTTGTGAAATAATGAACTCTGGGAATGCTGGCCGTGTTTGTCATTTCTCTGCCCATTTCACTGTGCATAAAGTGTGCTCACCATCGAACTCCTGTCACTTGATTTATGCCCGTGCGGCTGCTCCATAATTTAAATTGAATTCCTAATTTCTTTGCTGAAACCCCCTCGGATAATTACTGTTCAGGTTAACTGCAGAAGGGGAACTGAATAGTGAGTGGATTTTTTGGGTGTTCTGTGTCTTGGACCACAGGAAAACGGAACAAAATCCAGGGGATGTTGTCCAGGGAAAGGTTTGGCATGGCTGGAACACACCCCCGTGGATGTTGTCCAGGGAAAAGTGTGACATGGCTGGAACCCACTCCCAGGGATATTATCCATGGAAAGATCTGGCATGGCTGAACACACTCCCAGGGGTATTGTCCAGGGAGAGATCTGGAATGGCTGGAACCCACTCTCAGGGAATATTGTCCAGGGAAAAGTCTGGCATGGATGGAACACACTCTCAGGGATATTGTCCAGGGAAAGGTTTGGCATGGCTGGAAAAGGCCTGGCACGGCTGGACACACTTCCAGAGATATCCAGGGAAAGGTTTGGCATGGCTGGAACACACCCCCGTGGATGTTGTCCAGGGAAAAGTGTGACATGGCTGGAACCCACTCCCAGGGATATTATCCATGGAAAGATCTGGCATGGCTGGATTTAGCACGGCTGCTTGGCCCCCGCTCCCGAGCTGCGCCCAGGCTCCTGCAGGCACAGGGGAAGGGTCCTGGATGCCGGGCTGGATACGGGAGGACAGAGAGGTGGCACAGGGAGCTCGGATCTTTTCCCCATTTTCCGTGTGAAACGTGCGATGCCGAGCCTCGCAGCCGGGTAACTCACATCTGCCCAGATGTGTCAAATCAGGGTTTCATTCCAGAGCCACCAAGCAGGATGAGGTGCCGCAGACCTGGAGCCTTTTCCCGGTGAGTCTGCAGCCCTCGGCCGGGCTGTGCAGGGCTGGATCTGTCCCAGGAAAACTGGGAGTGCTGCTGTGGAGGGGAATCTGCTGCCTGGCACCAAACGTAATTGGCTTCGATGGTCAGCGTTTGCAGATTTGTTTAGGAACTGGAAAATGTACAAATTGCAGCCCATCTGCGCAGAGCTGAGTGCTAATGAATGCCTGCAGCTACCACAGCCATAAGCTCATTACCACAAAGTTCCAAGTCCTTCCACAAGTTGCTAAACAAGGTTATTCATCTGAACGGAGTGGAGAAGGGAGTCTGACTGCAGGGCACAGCCAGAGCTCCTCCAGATCTGGAAAAGCTGTTAAAACAACCCCCCGCTCTTTGGTCTTTTAATAGACTCTGTTGATTTTATTTCTATTTTTAATTTTGCTCTCCTGTGGCAGCAGCTTGCCATGCCTTGGCTATTTTCTGTTAACGTTTCGAGGGGAAAGGCGCCTTGCGGGTGATTCCTGGGTGTGCTCAGAGACGTTGGGTGGTGAACTGGAGAAGATGGATTGGAGCACACCGTACCCAGCATTTCAGGGGGTTTATGGACCGTGGCAGCAAACACTAATGGCCTCTGTTCTCAGGGTGTCTGTGTCAGCTGGGAATCTGTTATGATGACTCGGCTCTTCCTCCGCGTGCCGTGTCAGGCAATTTCATCTTCCTGTTGTTTCTTCACAAAAAAAAGTGGAATTGATAATGCTTATTATCTGTTTGATAGACCTGGTAGTTGTCCAAGTCTTTGAACATCCAGTGCAGGGTGCAGCAGGAGCAATATGTAAAAATATTTCCTGTTCTCTCCCGGCTGAGATTTAATTCCGTGTTCCTTGAGGAAAACTCAGCTTTTCTACGTTACCAGCCAAAAGAAGCATTTCCGCACCCAATTAACGAGGCCATGAGGTGCCTTTGGCCTGCCCCAGCTTTTCCTGTGCTCCTCCCTGCCAGGTGGAGTGGCTGAAGAACGAGGAGCCCATCGATTCCAACCTGGACGAGAACATCGACACCAGGGCCGACCACAACCTCATCATCCGCCAGGCGCGCCTCTCCGACTCGGGCAACTACACCTGCATGGCTGCCAACATCGTGGCCAAGAGGAGGAGCCTGTCGGCCACCGTGGTGGTCTATGGTCAGTGGCAGGGGGCACACGGGGGGCTGTGCCAGCGCCGCTGCCCGGCAGCGATCGGCGCTGTTATGGCCGCGCTGATTCAAACCTGGCACTCGCGGGGTCACCCGGCCAAGCCCTTCCCGCTGGGCTGGGTTTGGGTTTGGTGCTGGGGGGCTCTGGCGCAGCCCCCAGCCCCTCAGCCCCCGCCGTGGCGGTGTTTTGCAGTGAACGGGGGCTGGTCCTCGTGGACGGAGTGGTCCAGCTGCAACGCGCGCTGCGGGCGGGGCTGGCAGAAACGCTCGCGCACCTGCACCAACCCCGCGCCCCTCAACGGGGGAGCCTTCTGCGAGGGCATGTCCGTGCAGAAAATCACCTGCACCTCCCTGTGCCCCGGTGAGTCCCCGCGAGGGAGGGATTTCGGTGGGGAGCGCCGGGCAGGGGGCTGGGAAGGGAACGGGGAATGCAGGCTGGGCCTGGTGTGGGTGTGAGTGCAGTGCCAGGCACCTGCGGCCAGGCTGGGACTCACCGTGGCCCCACCAAACTCATGCCAGGACAGCCATTGGCTCAGGGGGAGAAATCAGGGACCTGGCTGAGGGGGCTGGGGTTGGTTCAGAGAGGGGAGCTGGTGTTAACAGCGCCAGAAACGCAGAAACCTGAGCTGCGGATTTGGTTAAAAGCATCATTTATTTCACCAAAGTTTGCGCTGAAGTTTGTTAAACGCGGAGTTAGGGAGGAGAGCGCTGAACGAAGCGCTGCTGCGGGACCCCCCCTGGCACAGGGCCAGGCAGAGCTGACTCTGTTTCCCCCCGGACACGCAGTGGACGGGAGCTGGGAGGTGTGGAGCGAGTGGTCGGTGTGCAGCCCCGAGTGCGAGCACCTGCGCGTGCGGGAGTGCGCCGCGCCGGCCCCGCGCAACGGCGGCAAGCACTGCGAGGGCCTGGGCCAGGAGTCCGAGAACTGCACCGAGGGGCTCTGCATCCAAGGTGAGCTGGGCACGGCGTGGGGCTGGCCCGGGAGGCGCCAGGGAACCCCTGTGGGTGGGACTCCCGCGTCTGAATCCTTCCCGTGAAAAGGGAGGCGGTTTTCCGCGTGGCGTTCGGAGTTTTCCGGGTTGTTGGATTTGCGTTGCACGTTCTTTGGCTGTGAATGATCGGGTGATGCTAAAATCCCAAATCCAGGGGGGTTGCAGGGTGGAACTCCGACCTCCACAACCAAAGGTGCTCCTCAGGCTCTGCCTTTCCTTGTGAGCAAACGGGCAAAGCCCCCCCAGGAGAACTGCGGGTGCAGGAGCCGGCCAAGGTCGGAGTTTGCTCCTTTTGCTGCCTTTAACAGCGATGAAACCTCAGAAAATCTCCCTGGGCAGGGCTTTGCCCTTCACCAGTGCTGGGGACGCTGCTGCAGTCCCCAGCACGGGGAGCTGGGCAGAGCAGCCCTGCTGCTCTGGGAGGAATTTGGGAGTTTGTCCCCGCCCCGGGCCCGCTCCTGTCCCTGTGCAGGGGCTGTCACCTCGTCAGGAACAGCAGCCGTGGCAGCCATCAGGAGTGCCAGGGCTGCAGGGTGTGAACAAGGCTGTGTCTGTTTTCTGTAGTGTCGTGTTCAAGCTCTGTCCCTGTGTCTGTGGTTCTGCATCTCCTTTTCTCAGCAAAATGAACTCTCTTTTTTTTGCCCTGAGATTTTAATACTTTCCCAGTGGCAGAGAGCAGCACCCTGTGGATTTATCAGGCTTCAGAGACACCCGAGCTGAGACCTTCAATCAGATTTTGGCAGGGTTTGGGGGGAGGGAACACTCAGCACTCTGGCCGTGGATCCCAGCTCTTAAAATTCCCAGGGCTACAGAGCAGCTCCAAGGTGACCAAGGGCAGAAATGAAATTTAATTTTTTTTTTATCCTTCCCTGTGTTTTAAGAAAGAATAAGCAGAGAGGGTTTGGGAGCAGTGCCATTCACTCAGCTCTGGGCTGATCCTGGGGTGTTTCCTGGAGTCTCTGTCCATCAAGGATGTCCCTGCCGATGGCTGGATCAATCCCAAATCCATCCCGGTGTCCATCAGCAGGTGTGACAGCCAGAGGGGACCTGCCACCCCCTTGTCTCCATCAGTGGTGTCCCCGGGGCCAGCCCAGCTCACTGCCCGCAGGAACCCCGCGGGTGGGAAATGTTCCTGTCCTGGCCCAAATCCCCTCCTTTCCCCCGTGGGGTCCTGGGGCAGCCCGGGGGGCACAGGGACAGAGCCAGGACTGTCCCAAGGGGGCTGGGCCAGCTCTGCCCTGCAAGGCCTTTGGGGCTCACACAAACTCATCCCCTCCTCTCCTGCGCCTGGAGTCACCGGATCCCGGAGTGGTTTGGGTGGCGAGGGACCTCAAAGCCCTCCAGTCCTGCTCTCCTCCATGGAGACACCTTCCATGGACACCTTGCCCCGTCCCAGGTGGCTCCAAGCCCCATCCAGCCCCCCCAGCTCTGCTCCCAGAGCTGCACTCCCGTGTGGGCCCAGCTGGGCTGGGCTGCTCCGCGTCTCCTGCTCCTCCCAGCTCCAGGTGTGATCCTGTCCCTCCTCCGGGGCTCCAGCTGTCCCCGTGTCCTTGTGTCACGTTGCTTTTGGGGCTGTAATTGCTTTTCTCAGCTACCAGGAATTGATGCAATTAGCCTATTTTTTAAAAATCTCTCCTCCCCTGTTCATCTTCCAGTCTGTGCCTTTCCTGCCCCGCTTCTCATCCCGTGGGGAATTGTGGAGGAAATGCAGCCCTGAGCCACAGCAAACCAATCTCTGGGAGGTTTTTTATCAGGCACAACTCGTTAACTTTGCTCCTTCTGCCGGGCAAAAATAGAAACATTCCTTTGGTTAACAAATCAGGGCTGGGCTGAAGGGGAGGGTGGGAATGGAGGGTGCCAGGGAAGAACCAGCCGGGATCTGGATGGAAAATCCTGACAGAAAATCCTTGGGATGAGCCTCCAGATCTGCAGGCAGTGAATGAAATGGACCAACGCTGAGGTTCTTTATTCAATCCCTGACTGCAGAGTTTGGGAACAACCCCAAGACACCACACAGGGACATCCCAGGGCTCCCTTGGGGGGATCCCGGCACTCTGGGCCTTACTGAGGAGCAGAGCTTTTCCTTCAGGGAATTCCTCCTGGAACGTGTTACACTTGTGTAGACCCAAACTTGGATTCAGGAGGAGGATTCCCGTGGGCTTTGAGAGAGATGAGAGGTTTCCAGGGCTGCCAGGTCCATTCCCTGGCGTGCAAAGGTCACTGCAGCCCCAGACCCTCCCAGGACCTCCCTGCTTTCCTGCAGGTTTGTTCTCCCTGTGTTTATTCCCTCCCAGTATTCCCAGCTGGATGCTTTGCCAGGCTGGATTTCTCTCTCTCTCCTGCAGAGGTGAAAGCTTTCTCTTTGGTCAATAAAAGAGAGAGGGTTTTTTTTTTTTTTTGAGAGCTTTTTGTTTTACTTTCATCTGTTTGCTTTAAAGTTATTTTTCCTGACTTCAAAACCTATTGATTTCTTCTCCCAGCGCCCAAAACCAAACCAAACAAGTAGGGCCACAAGGACTGACCTGCAAACATGCTTTTACTAATGCACCCCGAATAATCACAAAACAATCACAAATCATTTTATTTTCCATTTCCCAAGCAGCGCTGCTGCTGTTGCCAGGGGGCTCCTGGCTCCAGGAATCTCCATTTTCATGGGAAATGCTTTTTTTTCTTTCCCCTTTGCAGTTTGGTGCAGACAGCAGCAGGGAAGGGTTTGCTTCACTGCAGACTCGAGTCTGACCCTCCTCTCTGGGTGTTTTTGTGCCTCATTTTCCTGCAAAACCAACCCCATCCTTGAGCAGGGAAAAAAAAAAAAACCCAAACCATTCCAGCAGGATTTTGGCTTTGCCAAAATCCAACGATCTCTGGGTCAGGTATTTCTAAACTGAGCATCCCCACAAACATGAAAATGAAGAGAAGGAGCCTCGTACTCCACCTGAGCCTCCCAATTTTGGGGATTCCTCAGGCAGGTTTTAGGCTATAAATGGTGATTCAGGTGCTTGGCATGAGGGAGGCAGAGAAGGCTCATTTCCAAGAGCTGCATCCCATAAAAACCCCCCTTTTATCCCACATTTCCATCTGCTGGGGGCACGTGGATGTGTGTGTTCATACGCACACAGAGAGCTGCCTTTATTGGGGGTGTTTAGGTACAAAAATGTGAATAAACCCGGCGTTTTTATACCTTAGTGCCCATCCCCAGCCTTTCCATACATCAAACACACAAAGGAATCATTAATTCTGACCCGAGTCTCTCTGCCAATGATCCACTGCGAGGTATTGAACTTCCTTCTTGCCGAGGTGTAAATAAACAACAGCATCCAATAGAGCCAACAAATAACCTGAATTAACCAAGTGAGAAATTGCTGCGAAGGAACTTCCTGAAAGGGATTTAGGAGGGAGAANAAAAAAAAAAGAGAGATGAAGAGAAAAACATGGACAACATAAAATATTCATATTGTCAGCAAACGAGGAGAAAATGTTTCATTTATAGAGTGAGACAGAAGCAATATAGGAAATAGATATGCTCCATGTAAATTTATTAAGTGCAACTTTCTCTCTTTCTCTCTCTCAGATAAAAAACCTCATCATGAAATAAAATCCCAAAGTAAGTTCTTTTTTTTTTTTTTTTTTT
>VYXF01002256.1:105884-122748 GCA_013397295.1 Polioptila caerulea
AGGAGTGACCATGGAAAACAGCTCCTAAAAACATGGAAATAAGTTCTTAGAAAAGTTCAAATATCCACATTTAAGGGGTGTCTCTAAACCAGCAGGGATGCTCTTGGCTCTGGGCCAGAGACACCCCGGCCATGTATTTTGCTTTATTGCCTTGTCTTGATTGTCTTTTATTAAACCTTTTAAATCCTACCAAAAAGTCAACTTCGTTTTTCACACCAGTCTGCAGCGAGAGTGCTTCAAATACTTCAACATTTTAAGGGAGGAGGATCGGGAGGCAGGAGCAACGAAGCAAAATAGAAAAGAAAACCTACAAACAAAACCCCAAAGCCATCTATAATTGATGAACTCAGCTTTATTATCAGGCTGCTGTATTCACACAAAAACCGAATTCCACTTCCACAGAAGATGATGTGTGAAGTGGTTTCTCCCTCTAATACCTGTGCATCCCACAGCAGTAAATCCAGCCCTCTAGCCTCCAAAGGACGTACATTTAATTATTGATCCTGTGTGGCAAAGCTGTGTCTCTGCTTGTGCCCTCAGAATCCCCATTCCCAAGGGAGGAGTTGGAGGAAGCCAGCAGAGATCCATCCCCGTGTCGGCGCTCACCTCTGGAAAGCAAAACTTGGATCGCCGTTTGTACTTCAGGGGTTCCCCACGCCCTGGGACAGCTGAGCAGGACATTAATTAACACACCACGGGTAAATCACTGGGTGATTAATTCACCCTCGCAGGGGGGGGAGAGCCAGGCAGGGCTCCCAGGGCAACTCCTCCACTCAAAGGAATCCAGGATGGAAGGAAAGGCCCAAACTCACAAACCCAAACTTCTGCTCACTGAAGCAGCCAGAGCCAGGAACGGGTCTGAGAGCTCCCATCTCATGCTCCCCACAGAAATCCCTGTGATTCCCACAGAAACCCTCACGTTTCCCACAGAAATCCCTGTGATTCCCACAGAAATCCCTGTGATTCCCACGGAAACTCTCACGTTTCCCACAGAAACCCTCACGTTTCCCACAGAAATCCCTGTGATTCCCACAGAAACCCTCACATTTCCCACAGAAACCCCTGTGATTCCCACAGAAACCCTCACATTTCCCACAGAAACCCCTGTGATTCCCAAAGAAATCTTCCCACCACGGGTAACACCCCCTTTGTGTTCCCATTGTACCGCAATTGTGCCCGTGTTTGCCAAGTGCAATTTGACTTGATTGACTAATTAGGCACTGCAGATTGCCCATCTTGGAGCAATCAATCTGTCTGGTCACATTAAATATTTCCTCTCCTAACTCTGACAACTTTTGGAGAGACCAGGAGCTGCCACTTGAGGCATCTGGACACTCCCACCTTGGTGGTGACCTCTGCTACNAAAACCCCTGTGATTCCCAAAGAAATCTTCCCACCACGGGTAACACCCCCTTTGTGTTCCCATTGTACCGCAATTGTGCCCGTGTTTGCCAAGTGCAATTTGACTTGATTGACTAATTAGGCACTGCAGATTGCCCATCTTGGAGCAATCAATCTGTCTGGTCACATTAAATATTTCCTCTCCTAACTCTGACAACTTTTGGAGAGACCAGGAGCTGCCACTTGAGGCATCTGGACACTCCCACCTTGGTGGTGACCTCTGCTACTCAGTGTCGGTGTTCATGGAACACATCTCCATTCAATTTCCATCAGATATCCCCAAAAACTCAAAGGAAATATTCTCCCTCCTCACACTGAGAGCACTGAGAGCTTCTCAAGCACTTCATCTAATGCCTTACACTTGTTTTACCCCCATGTTTTATCCTTGAAAACACGGAGTACACGGCATTAAATCCTCGGCACAGATGCTGCAAATCACCTGAGCTCGGGCGTGTTTTGTGCATCTCCTCGGGGTAATGAAGGAGCTCAGAAAAGAAATAATTCATTTACAGCAGCTGCAGGTGAGAGCACAAGGTGCCTTTAACTCAGCAGAGCTGGGGGTGCACGCAGGTACCGAGCACGCCGCAGTCCTTGCCTGCCTTAATGTTAAATTAATTAATCAGAAGATAATTAAACATCCCGGACATACTTGTGTTCGATAAGTGGGACGTGCCTGGTTTGCCTCCACGTGAATTCCTCCTGATGAAGCACTTTCTGCTGCACCACAGAAATAAAACCGGGTCTCCTGGTGATTCAGTGCAGATCCAGCAATTAATTCCTCTTCTCCGAGATTTTGTTTTAGAAGTTCAGTTTCATGAAGGAAAAAAAAAAACAAAAAAACAACTTTTAATTTAAATCTCGGTGTGATAACTGATAATGATTTTATTTCACTCCCACTGGGGCAGGATGGGAAGTGTATTTCAGGCCAAATTTATCTAAATACCTTCAGAGCTTAAGTAAAGGTTGCAGATGAAGGGGGATGGCTGCTCCCTCTTTGATCCCTTCACCTCCAGAAAAATCAGCTTTTTGAGGGCTCCTGGTCATTGCAGAGCTTCTCTCCTGCGTGGAACACACTTCTGGCTGCCTTCAGCTGTCTAACACTTCCTAGCATGCCTGACATTTTCCTTTTCTCAGGATTAAAAAAGAGAAACGTTGCAAACCAGCAAAGCATAACTGGAGAGAGGTTTAGCCCAGGATTGATGAGAACAGGCAGGTGGAAATGGATCAGAACCAGTTTTGTGAGGGATGAAAAATGAGCAATGAACGGGGTGGTTGAGCTGCTGCGTGTCCTGCTCTGGTTTCAGGAGGGGAAATCCCATCCTGGGCAAAGCTGGCCCAGGTCAGATCCCTTCGTTTGCATCAACAGCTCCTCTGTGGGATCCCATCAAGGGTCTCCTAACCCCGAGGTCCCCACATCGACTGAACCTGGAACACCTCGCAGGCCTGCTCAGAATCACCCACTCAGGCAGCTGCTCCTTCTGACACTTCTGGAGCTGGATGAGAAAATTCCTTTCAAAGGAGCAACGCCAGCACGAGGAGACAAACCCACCTGCCCCACGCCGAGCTCTGCGCCCCACTTCCCATTATCCAGCAGAAAGACACGAAATGGAAATGGAAACATTTACAGAGGGTGTCCAGAACGGCAAGGAAGGCAATCACAGGGTCCTGGAGGCAAGCACAGGATTCTGGAGACCATCACAGGGTCCTGGAGGCAAATCACAGGGTCATGGAGGCAAATTGTGGGATTCTGGCAGCAATCACAGGGTTTTTTTCATCAAGCACTGGACACAGCCCAAGTGCTCATTCTGCTGCTGTCCATGGCAAACACTCTTGCAGCACCCCATGCCAGGCTCAGCCAGAGCATCCCTGGCATCCCCAGGCACAAAACTGACCACAGCCCATCCATCTCCGGTGTCTGTCCCTCCCCTTATCATGTATCCCTGGATTGAATCTGTAACCGGGATGTTTTGCTGTTGCTTCATCAGATTTTATTAACCAGGTCTTCTAATTGACCCGGCTCCAAATTCAGTGCTGCAATGAGCTCCTCTTTTAACCTTTCCCTATTTCTGAATATCAGGATCTGCCTTTCCCCCTGGCCCCACAGAGTCTGAGACATCTGCAGTCCTTTTACCTAACCACACACTTCCAGACTGATCACTCAAAAAGAAAAACTGTTCTCACTTCCAACAGCAAAAAAGGCAGAGAAAAAAGAAAAGGTATTGTTGCCATGCAAAGGAATGCATGCAGCTGGATCAACATTTCCATCAAAAACAAAAATCCCCAAAAAGCTAAAGCAACAGCAAAAAGCCTTGTGCTGAATTTATGTAAATAACAAAGGCAAGAAAATGAATATTCATGGACCACGTGCTGCTTAATGGGCTCCTGCCGTATGTTCTGGGAATTCTGCCCTGAGCCGGGGGCCTGGGGCTCTGAGGTGTCCACCAGGGCCAGTCTGGCTTAAAGGCTGCAAGGACAGAGGTTTTCTGTNGGGAATTCTGCCCCGAGCCTGGGGCCTGGGGCTCTGAGGTGTCCACCAGGGCCAGTCTGGCTTAAAGGCTGCAAGGACAGAGGTTTTCTGTTCTACCCCTGGTGGGAGTCCCAGAAGAAGAGGAGGGAACCCCAAATGTCCCAGTGAGGCTGCTGGAGGAGGATGTAAAACCCTTCCAGCCTCCCAATGATGCCTCAAGTTTTAGCTTTATATTTTTTAGATTCTGTGCTGTTTTAGGACAGAATAATTCCCTCTCTGAGGCTGCTCACCGGAGCTCGGCCACCTTGAAAGGGGCTCTCAGTGCCTCAGCAGGAGTGGGGAACTGCCAAGATATGGAACAGGACTGTGAACAACAAAGTTCACTTTTTGGTAGGATTGGAAAAGGTTTAATAAAAGACAATCAGGACAAGGCAATAAAGCAAAATACATGGCCAGGGTGTCTCTGGCCCAGAGCCAAGAGCATCCCTGCTCGTTTAGAGACACCCCTTAAATGTGGATATTTGAACTTTTCTAAGAACTGATTTCCATGTTTTTAGGAGCTGTTTTCCATGGACACTCCTTGGTCCCTCCTTTTCCCAAGAACAAAACCAAGGGTGAAGGGAGAAGGAAAACCAAGGAGGATGGAGCTTCAGAACCCGGAGCTGCAATTGCACAATTCACTCCAATCTGCTCATGGGGCAGAACTTATCCAAGTGTGAGGCCTGGTGATCATTTGTCCATTTTGTGCCCATTTTGGGGTCACCTTGGGTGTGCCCAGCCGGGCTCTTGTGCTGCCCAGGTGCCCCCAGTGAGGCCTTGGAATAAATCCCAGATTTATCCCCTTGCTCTGGCTGAGCTCTGCTCCAAGTCAGCCTCCTAAAGGCATCACCAAGACCCTCCCTGCCTTCAGCTTGGCCTCCCGTGCTGCTTTTCTGCCCTGGCTGGAGCTGCTTCCCCTCATTCCAGCAGGGAAATTCCCCCTGGAGGGAGCGATGCCATCTGCAGCTGCGCCTTGCTGATCCAGCTCATCACTGCCCTCTCCTTAATCCTATTCCAGGCTTCTGCAGATCTCCTGAAAAGCAGCAGATGAAGGATTTTCATGAGATAAATTTGCTTTTAGCAGCTTTAGGTTTCAGCTCCCTTTTCGCTGCCCCTTTTCGGGGGTTTAGGTGCTGGAGTGGCCGGCGAGCTGTGCCCTGGGGGAGGCTCCTCACAGCATTTTGGATGTCCAGGGGTTCTCTGCAATTCCCACTGCACAGCCTGGAATTGGCTTTAGGCACACCAGCTCCGGATCTGAGACCCTCAAATGCCCCCCAGCTCCCGATCCCTCTGTTTGGCATTTTACAAGAAGGAGCCTCCTGATTTTCTTAACCCTTAACATCCAGAACAACACCAAAGCACAGGCCTGGGATTTTCCTGTTAGTGTCTGTGCGTGTTCCAGGCTGGAATTAACGAGCTGGGGCTCTAAATGTGAAATCTGTGTGCCTTGGGGTGACCTTGGGCTCCAGTTCAGAGTGTGAGGAGTGATCAGTGTTCCTCAGGCTCTGGGAGGGGGAAAAGCCCCTCAGCTGATCCCGGTCCCCAGTTCTGCACAGGCAGCTCAGGGAATCAGCTCAGGGCTTTGCTCTTCTCCCCTCTCCTGTGGCTGAGCTTTACAGCATCAGCAAACTCACTCAACATTTGGTGGGTCTTCACCTATAAACTTTTAAACCAGACACAAATTTTACACCAGTTTTCATTTCATGGGCAGCCATAAAAAAAACCCCAAACTTCTGTGGTATTTTTGCAACTTCAGACATGACTGAGATGTTCTGTGCTGCCTGCTCTGAACCTTTACATTTTATATTCTCTGGAAAGGTGGATTAAAATAGCTCAGGGAAAGAAGTCCACTGTAAAAAAAATACGAGCAACATTCCATCATTCACTGCAATGCTACATTCTGCCATTAACTGCACCCTGCAATCAAAAGTAAATTAAAAGTTAGTGCTGCCCATTCTGAGACAAGATGCAGTTAAATAGAAGGGTTAATAATTCTATGTATTTATTGATATAACTGAAATAGCTAAGAACAGAAGTCAGGGAATTTTGATTAATTCCCAAGGTCTGTCTTTTATTATTTGGCATAATCAGAATGGTCTCTGCAGGTCACAGTTCCATTCTGCCCAAAACCTGCAGTGCAAATACCAGAACCACCAAAGGCAGGGGCTCAGAGTGAAGCAGATCTGCCCATCAGCACAGCTCCACTCCATGAGCTGTGTAAAACTTGTACAAAAGGCATTTGAAAATCATCCTGGAGCTCCAGGATAAATCTGTGTGTTCTTAAGTTCAAATCCTCCTGGTACTGGTATTAAAGGAGAATTAGGTTTGCATTAATTGGAGCTCGAAAGATGCTCTGATAATGTTATTACAGTGAAAATGCAATTACATGTAAGAATGTTTGAAGAGCAGAGTATTTCTCGTTTCAGTTTGATTTGTAACACTTACAAACATGCACTACATTGTTGGGAATATATTAAACTAAATCCAGATTCATTTAGTGAGCTGAACCCTCCAGTTCAGACACTGCAGCTCCTCGTGGAGATCATTAAAGGACTGCAGGAATTACCAGGGACACCCTCTGGGTTTTTTCTTTGCTTCTCTTTTTGTGCTGCAGAGCTGCCCCAGCTGAGGGGCTGGAAATGTGTCACTGGGATGAGGCTGACCTGGAACAGAGGAATAATGTATATATTTATTAAAAGGCCTTCATTTTGGGCAGGTGAGGTGCCCTTGATGCCTTGGAGAGGCACCTGGAGCAGAGGCCAGGCAGAGTTGAAGGAATAAATTATATATTTATTAAAAAGCCTTCACAGGATACACCTTGGGCAGTACAAGGGCCTGGCCGTGGCTCCACCAAAGATGGACCCTAGGTCAGGATTTTTCACACTTTTATAAGTTTTGGTCCATTCCCAGATTGGGGTTTATTGTCCAATTCCAGCTCCAGGTTCCAAAGTTTTATTTGCCCAGTCTGCTCTCCTCAGTTCTCTGCTGTTTGCACTTTTTGGGGCCTGGAGCTGCAGCGTGTCCGTGGTTCTGGGGCTGGAAGAGGATTGTTCTGTGTCACTGAGCTGTGAGGAGAACTCGCTGACACTTTATATGAAACTCAGAGTTACACACCAAGGCAGTGCAGAACGGGGAAAAGATAAAAGCTAAAGCTGAAGGCATCAAGTGCAGGCCCAGCCCAGGGGCAAATCCAGCTCAGACCCTCAGCAGGCCCCACGTGCTGCAGGAGGCCCTGTGCTGCCTTTGGAACACACAAACTTCATTAACCCTGGTGTTTAATTGGGCCAGGACAGCGCCAGCAGCAGCTCTGGAGAGGTTTTGTGCCCCAGCAGCTGCGGTTTGCAGGAACCCCAGCAGGGCTCACCCCCAGCTGCTCCAAGCTGCTTCTCCCCCTCCATCAATAAAGGGTTAACTTCAGCTGCCCCTCACAGACAGGCATTTCTTTACCTGGGAAGTGGAAACGAGTTGTAATTTCCTTAAGTGAGAACCAAAACTTTAATTTATGTCCTGGGACCACACTGGGGACTGGGATTTCCCTGGGAGAGTCCCAGTCCGGCTGTGGTGACACAGCCCAAGGGAAAAACAACTTCTTCCACACAGAAAATCTCCTTGCCATGAGGAAAACACCTCAGAGGCTGATCTACAGAAAAAAAACCAAACTTGGCAACAACTCCAGCCTTGAGCAAACTGAGCTGCTGGGCCCAGCTGAGTTACAGAGCTCAGCTCTGTGCTGGCTGCTCCATTTCCATCTTCCAGGAGTTGAGTGGAGTGCTCCCACCAGCCGGCAGCTAACGAGCCTCTTCCAGGGGATTCATAATTAATGAACGTGTGAGGTGGTGTCAGCTCTAATGATCTCTGACTTCCTCATCTCTATTTATTTTCTGAGGCCTGCCCCGCTTGGTGGCTGCTGTCATCCCACGGCAGGCCCGGCTTGTAAATGGGATGTGACAGGGGGAAATGGAGCCTGCAGTGCCTCTGTCCCTGTGCAGCTCCACAGCTGCATGCCCAGGAACCCCGAGAGAACCCAAAAATGTGTCCTGAGCCCAAACCCAGGCCGGCCTGCTTGGCTGCAACTCCTGAACCCCGGAAAATAAAGCTGGATTTACAAGCACAGAGAGGTCTCCTCCTGATAAAGCCCATTCTGAGGGTTTTTCCTAAATAGGTCTTCATTGTTTTTCCTTCCTTCTGGGATTTGAAGGGATTAGAATACTCTGGGTACAAAATAAAAATGTGCAGCTCAGTTGGTCAGCACGGGGTTTTCTTTTCTCTGCCTCCAAATTTTTTTTTTTAATCATCAAATATAATCAAAATGGTCCCTCTTGCACAAATCAAGAAAGGAGAATTTCGGGGCTACTCTGGAAACAACAGGGAGGCTTTCCCACACTCCAGTCAGGAAATCAGAAAAACAACAAAATCCTCAGCACGGACAAAGTAGCCCTGCTGGTGTGAGCAGTGAACAGTCAATACCTGAGCACACACAGAAAGAGAAAATTCCACACCAGGAGCCCCGAGCCCGGCTGAGGAGCCAAGGCCCAGCTGCTGCTCCTTGTGCTGCCCTGTGTCAGGAAAATTCACCCACAAACACCAGGGGTTTGTGTCCCAAAAGGAGCCAGGGGAGAGCTGTGACTTTATTGGAATAAAGGGAGAGGCCCTGGGGCATCCCCTGGGGTCTCTCCCATTTTTGGAGGACACAGCCTCCTTTTTATCCCAATTTCCCGGCCGCATTTCCCTCTCTCTTTCCCCACTGCCTGAGGCACCTGAGAGGTCCAGACTCACCTGAGATTCCCCTCTAATGTAAAACCCTCCCTTTTCATTCTTAATTCTTACGGAATTTATGGTTTCTCCCCTTTGTTTCTTCCATCTTTCAATATCCAGTTTCATTTCTCAGCAAACCTACAGTTTGTTTGTGAAGGCAAATATCTTTTTTCCATTCATCAATCAGTGGAATCCTTCCCATTGTTCCCTTTCTTTCTCAGTTTTATCCACCACAGCTCGTTTGTGAAGACAAATCCTTCATTCCTCTCAAAGGGTTTGAAGGGGGAAGATGTAAAAATGTTTAACAAATTGCCTGAACGTCCTCCAGAGATCTGAGATGTGCTGGGCTTTTCCCACCTGGGGCAGGACTTCATCCAGTGGGGCTCTGGTGAAGACATCCCAGCCCCCAGAGTGAGGGGAGGGCTGGAATTCCAGCAGCTCAAGGGTTCAAAACTGAGGATTTGCATTTGTGACCAAGGTGTGCAAAGCTGCCCGAGGGCATCCCAGGGCTCTGCAGGAGCATCCCTGGCACTCCCAGCGCTCACACCTTGGGATTCCTCCTGCACAGAGCCCTGACTCCAGCAGGTACTCACAAAATCCATCACATCTCACTAAACAACCTCCTTCTACCTCCTCATCAGCTCATTAGAACTCGTGATTATTAATTATTTATGCCATTATTACCCACTGTTATTTCAGGGGGTACTCAGGCTTTAACAACAGATCAAGGAGAATTTTACACTCCCAGCAATGGGATTTTTTTAGTTTGTTTTTGGCAAAATAATTGGGAATAAAAAACAAAACCCCTGACACCAAATCAACAAAGAGGGGGAAGTTTCAGAACTATGTGGAAATTCTTCTTGAAGCCTAAAAACACAGGAACCCCCTTCCTTTGCTGTTCGTGTCGTTAATTCTGAATAGGAATAAATACACGACAAAATGAAAACTCAGCGCTTTGGTTCTGCCTGTGCCGGTGCCAACCCCTGCTCTGCTGATGCCGTGGTCAGGGAGCAGCATTTCTGCCCAGCCCCAGGGAAAATGGAGAGAAATTCTCGCTCTGCTGGACTCCAGGAGTGCCTCCCGTGCCTCTTCCAGCAGGGGCAGGCTGAGATTTGCACTCCCAGGAGCACCAAAATCCCTCCCAGGATCTCCAATTTTTGGAGGACGCAGCCTCCTTTATATCCCAATTTCCCGGCTGCATTTCCCTCTCTAGTGATCACCACGGGATGAGCAACACCAGGCAGGATTTCCACCTGCAAAGGCACAGAATTCCAGCTTGCTTGGAATTCCAGCTCTGGGGATCTCTCTGGGGCTCCAGGAGCACAAACATCCGGAGCCACAAGCCCAGGGAGCCCGGGCTGGGTGTCCCCAGGCGGTGTCTCAGCGTCTCCCCAAGGCGTGGATCTCCCTTCCCATCCAAGGAATCCATCCTCGCAGCTCCAGAGCCCCTCTCAGGCGCTTTGCTGCTCTCCTGAGGGCACCTCCACCCCCAATTCCAGCAGGAGAGCTCGGCTGAAAATCCCCATCAGCACCGGAGCCGGGCTGAGGAGGTTCCTTAAATGGGAATTGTGAGCCAACAACGCCACTGGGAGTGAGGAAACCTCAATTCATCAACAGCTCAGGGCTCTCCAAGCCCCTTCAGGTGAGGGGTGGCTGGAGGAGCCCTGCCTGGTACGGGCACGGGCTTGCTGTGGGTCGGGAGGGGGCCCTGGGGTGGGTTTGTGTTGGTGTTGCCATCAGCACCCAAAGCAAGGCCTGATGGATGCTCCCCTTATCATTTCCGCCTTTGTTTCCTGCCTTTTCCTCCTTTTCCCTCTCCCCAGTTAATCCTGGGAGGCTGGGAACCCTTGGCTGTGCAGAGCCTGTCTCGTTTGCTGATTCAGCCTCTCTGGGAGACCCCAGAGCTCCTGAGCTGCAGCTGCCAAACACCCAGTGTGGAAAACGAGCTCCACTTTCCTGGGAGAATTTAGAAGGTTTAATAAAAGACAACAAGGACAAGGCTATAAAGCAAAAAAATTACACCTGGGTGTCTCTGGCCGAGAGCCATGAACACACCCTAATGTATCCCTCGTTCCTTTAAATGCAATAACATCCTGCAGATTCACAGACCCTCCTGCNCACCCCTTCGAATGCAAAACCCTCCTGCATTCCTTTGAGTCCCTCTCTTTTTTTTCATTTCATTTTATTTCTTCTGGTGATTCCGGTCAGTCGCTGATTTTCTGATAACAGCTGATCGATAAAATTCCTTCCCTTGGGTCTGGTACCAGTCACATCTTCTCAATCCCAGACTGTGAAGAATTTCCTGATTCTTTTCACCTTTCTCTGAGATAGTTACAAAAGATTTTTACATCACGCTACTATTTCTAAGTTTTGTTAACAAAATAAACTGTACTAATACAGCAAAGCTTTTCTACATTATACATATAACATTCCTTTTAATATTTGTGAAAAGCCAACTTTATTATATGCATTTATAACACCCAGCAAAGGCAGAGGAGCTGCTCTTGCCTGGTTCTTTTGGCAGGAATTCTGTTCAGATGTTTTTCCTTCCCCATACAAACACCTATGGCAACGATTCTGGTAATTTATTTGCGTTTTTTCAGCTCCCGTGCTCTTCCCTCTCCTCAGTCTAATCTGTTCTCTTGTTGAATTTTCACAGAAACCATGCAAGAATTTGCTCACACAATCAAGCAGGAAATTCCAATTATTTCTGACACAGCAAGGAAGCAGCAAGCTGAGAAATACCTGGAGGTGGGAGAGGGCTGGGATGTGTAAAGCAGCTGCCACAGAGGTGCTTTTCGAGTTACACAACCTCAACTCACTCCACGCTCTCTGCACATCCCCTGGCAACCCCCCCTTGCCACAAAATCCTGGTTTTGTGCAGCCTGTCCTTGTCCTTTCCTCTCCATCCCTCCAGTGCTGGGAACGAGGCAGAGGAGAGACCCAGTCTGGGGTTTTTTGCAGCACAATTCGAAGTTCTGGGCATTTTTTCCATACCATGAATGCTGTGGGAGGTCTGGGGTTTGAGTAGCAGTAACTTTTCCTTTCTGTGGTTGGGTTTTTGTTGGGTAATTTTTTTCCTAAAGTCAACTTTGCAGTTAATTAACCTTAAAAAAAACCCAACATAACCTTTTAACAAATTCTTTCAGATAACCCCTTGCTCTATTTTCTGCAGCGCCTGGCAGTCAAGATTTCAGCTAAAATAAGGAATCAGGAATCAAAACACCAACTGTTAATGCGAGAGGAGGAGACGCCCAGACTGCTCTGGTGACAGCAGCGGGCTCGGGCTGTCGGCAAGGGCAGCAGCTCCTCATATGTTCGTGGGGTTTGCTTTCTGTGCAGGATGCTGCAAGCACAGCCGGAGTTCCCAGCAGCTCCCGGCTCGGGGANGTTGGGTAATTTTTTTCCTAAAGTCAACTTTGCAGTTAATTAACCTTAAAAAAAACCCAACATAACCTTTTAACAAATTCTTTCAGATAACCCCTTGCTCTATTTTCTGCAGCGCCTGGCAGTCAAGATTTCAGCTAAAATAAGGAATCAGGAATCAAAACACCAACTGTTAATGCGAGAGGAGGAGACGCCCAGACTGCTCTGGTGACAGCAGCGGGCTCGGGCTGTCGGCAAGGGCAGCAGCTCCTCATATGTTCGTGGGGTTTGCTTTCTGTGCAGGATGCTGCAAGCACAGCCGGAGTTCCCAGCAGCTCCCGGCTCGGGGAAAGCGGCAGAGTCTGGGATCCACAGGAACAGAGTTCGGGATCCACAGGAGCAGAGTTTGGGATCCACAGGAGGCTGGGAAGCAGCAGAGTCTGGGATCCACAGGAGCAGAGTCTGGGATCCACAGGAGCAGAGTCTGGGATCCACAGGAGGCTGGGAAGCAACAGAGTTTGGGATGCACAGGAGCAGAGTTTGGGATCCACAGGAGGCTGGGAAGCAGCAGAGTTTGGGATCCATAGGAGGCTGGGAAGCAGCAGAATTTGGGATCCACAGGGGCCTGGGAAGCATCAGAGTTTGGGATCCACAGGAGCAGAGTCTGGGATCCACAGGAGGCTGGGAAGCAGCAGAGTCTGGGATCCACAGGAGCAGAGTTTGGGATCCACAGGAGCAGAGTTTGGGATCCACAGGAGGCTGGGAAGCAGCAGAGTTTGGGATCCACAGGAGGCTGGGAAGCAGCACAGGGATCCACAGGAGGCCGGTGCTGGACAGGCTCAGGCTGGGAGGGTGGGGCTGGTGAGGAGCAGAAATGGAACACCTCAAGCCAGGCGAATTACCCAACATATCATCGTGAGCCTTGATCCAATTCCTACGAGCTCCAGCAGAACAAACACAAAGGATACTCCTGAGTGAGCTGTTCCTGAACTGACAGCCCGGAATTTTCCTCTGGTTGTCCTGGAGCGCTTCAGCTGGAGATCAGGAGTGCTCTGCTCTGCAGAACCTGGCCAGGACACCCCATTTTTTCCTTTGGGACCCAGCCTGAACCTCCCTAGATCCAGCCTAGGAGAGAGCAGAAGGGAACCTGCAGCTGCCCTGGCCCGGGGTCAGGGTGGTTCAGAGGCACCAAACACCACCAGCACACATTTCCCACAATA
The DNA here is from genome assembly GCA_013397295.1 of Polioptila caerulea. Classification (NCBI taxonomy): domain Eukaryota; kingdom Metazoa; phylum Chordata; class Aves; order Passeriformes; family Certhiidae; genus Polioptila; species Polioptila caerulea. The sequence goes on from VYXF01002256.1 coordinate 119,133, forward strand.
AAACTCAGGTTCCCTTTCCAATGGCGCTTTCATTTCTCCAAAATGAGAATGATTTATGCCGAGGAGAACAAATGGCAGCTGAACCCTGAGATCTGGGAGCCTCGTTGAGTGTGAAGGTCAGGAACGTGGACACACACGGGATTTTTGCAACAAAGCATTTACACCCTGACCCTGCTCAGACATTTCATACATTTCCTGCTCAGACTTTCCTGCAGGACAAACAGGAATCCCTTCACCCACCCTCCCAAAAAACACACGAGTGTTTTTAGACCATCATTTCACATTTGTGGAATGTGGGGCATCAACAGCTTGGTTTGGTTTTTTTTCTCTCTTTTCTTTAATCTTTTAAAGAATACTATTGACAAAACCCCCAATCAGGCCCTCAGACTACACCATTGAAAAATAAAGATAAAATCCGAGACATTCGCAGGAGGCGTTTCATTTAAGATAATGAATACATAAAAATACAGAAGAAGATAATCTATATAAAAACATAAACATAAAAGCCGAGTTTTGGCGAGCTTGAAGGGACACCTGCTGCCAGAGGGTGACATTACAGGCACCGAGCTGCTGCTCCGGGGATGTGACCGTGCTGGATCAGCAGCACTTGGGGAATTGGGGATCCTGCCCGGCAGGGAACATCAGAAGCAGGTGGGAAAGGGATCTGCACCCTCCGAGGCTGAAATCAGAGCGAGCCCAGTCGGGAATTTTGGGGGGAAAAAGAGGATGAGAGCTCTGACAGCACCAGGGAATTTGGAGAGGTCCCCACAGGGAATTGTAGGGATGGATTCCACACCAGCGGATGCAGCACCACGGAGATTCCCCCCCTCCTCCTTCCTCCTAAACACAAAGCTTTTCAAGCCCTTTTGCTTCAAGCTGGTCCTTGTAATTAAAAAAACTGATAAAACCCCTTCGTTAACAGGATCTGTACATATTAGAGTTCATTAAAACGTAATTCCCACAGAACGAGACATTTTCATCTATCCCTGCTTGGAAAAAGAGGGAGGAAAATGAGATCCATCCTCCCTGCCCTCCCCTCCCACCCCTGCATGTATCCGTGGGCCATGTGTGTTAATTACAACTTACTTGCCTAAATGAGAAAATTATACATTAGCAAGTAGTTAACTAGTTATTAACTCAATTACACTTCAGAGTCTTGGGAGAAGCTGCATTCCCAGGCAAGGGTCCACTATATGTTATTATTTTTCATGTTCTTCAGCCTCCAGAGAAATTGCTGAAAGGATTTAAATCACAGTAAAAACCTTCTGAGGGATGGGAAGTTACACACAGCAATACCCCAAAAGCATTTTACGGGGAGTGACAGGGGGCTCCACGATCCTCACACCCCTAAAAAGTCATTTTGGAAAGCAGAGGAACCCAAATTCCTCAGTAAATAAACCCCGGAGCCTCAAGGCTGCTGCCATCTGCCTGCCCAGTTCTTTTGGCAAAAGCAGAAGAAACACCTCAGCAGCCTGGCAGAGGTGCTGTGAAAAAAAGAACTTTGAAGAGAGATGATGCAGGGTGAGAGGGGGAATCAAACTCTGATTTCCTTCTGCAAGGCGCCAGAGTTTGGTTCTGGAATTTTCACACACAGGGCTTGGCTTTGGAAAGAACCATCCCTGTGCCAGGCCTGCTGCTGCCAGGCCCTGCTCCTCGGGAATTGCTGGGATTTATCCTGTGCCCCACATCTCCCTGAGGCGGGGAATGGCACAGGGAACACCATTCCCAGGAACATCCGGGGTGTCTGACCTGACAGCAGGTCCCCAAACCCCAGATCCAGGTGTAAACCTGGAGGGAGTCCCTGTCCCTGCAGCTCTGGAGCCCTGAGCTGGGCCCAGGGTTATGGACTGAGCCTTTCCAGTTTGGGAATTTCCCATCCTGTGCCCCAGGGTTATGGACTGAGCCTTTCCAGTTTGGGAATTTCCCATCCTGAGAGCCCTGGGTTATGGACTGAGCCTTTCCCAGTTTGGGAATTTCCCATCCTGGGAGCCCTGGGTTATGGACTGAGCCTTTCCAGTTTGGGAATTTCCCATCCTGAGAGCCCTGGGTTATGGACTGAGCCTTTCCCAGTTTGGGAACTTCTGGATTCCTGCTCCCCCCCACTGCACCGAACCAGATAAAACCCACTGGGATTTAGAGAAATTTGCCTCCCACTGTGTGTATTGAATCTTAGAAGATGGAAATAAATAAATAAATAAGCCCTCAAGTTTCCCTCTGAACTGCAGAGTAAATACTTCTTAAGAGTCAACCAAGTGGTTTGAAGAGCTTGTTTCACTTGTTCCATGCAAATATCAAGATTAACAGAGAGATTAATTATGTCCCATTTTTCTTCTTACAAAGGATACAGGCAGATTTAGAATAACAAAAATAAACCCTCTGGATTAATATTCATAACACAATGCTGAGCGCTACAAAAGCAGCTCATTTTTTATGGAGAAAGGGGGAGAAAACAAACCGTCAAGAGTGCTCCAGAAGCATAAATACATATTAACGAAGGAAGTCTCGCAGGATGCTCTTCCCCAGCCTGCTGGAGGAGGGCTGGGGGCTCAGGAGGGTGTGCAACATGTCATGGTCTGAGGGAAGAAAACCCAGTTCAAAGAGCCAGGATCAAAATTTCATCTGGGTCATGTCAAAGCCCTGCTCCTGTTTGAGTTTCCTGCTCCTCCCGACGAGAGCTGAAGTCTTTGGCTCAGGTTTTGCTCTGAGGTCGTGTCAGTTCCCAGCCAGGGCAGTGAATCCCGCCGGGAACACAATTTTCAAACACTGGATGAAAAGGATTTAACGCTGCCCGAGGAACAAACCAATCTCCCAGTGTGCAGCCAATCCCAGGAGAACTCTCTGACCATTTTTAAGTTCCCACTTGGCCCAAACCTGCGCTCCTAAAGCACATTTCCACACTGGGAACTGCTCTTCTGCCAGGTCTTGGAGTTCTTTGACAAGCCTGGAATGAATCCATTCAGCATTTCCAGCTCCCCATCTATTTATGAATTTTACCAAGGAAATTTTGCAAAGACGTTTATTTAGACAAGCTTTTTGTTTCACCCTTCACCAGGAATCAGAAAAATCAAGGGGAAGTCAACCCTTTAGTGACATCTTGACTTCTTTTTGGAGCACTCCAAGGTAACAGCCCATTTCATACATTGGATACAACAGAGACAGCACTTAATACATATAATTACACAGTTTGCAAATGTGACAGCTCTGATGTTGCTGCAATACAAGTCTATGCCGTTAAATTAGAATTATAATGACAGTAATTACACTAATTAGCCTTTTTTTTTTTTTTTTTTTCCCCCAGTTTGTTACCAGGAAAGTTTTGCATATTTACGTGAGTGACAACGACTTCTGCTTTCTCCTGAAATCCCCCCGAACCAATTCAGGGGCAGCTCTTTTATCTGTACAGCACGAGCAACGTGCACAGATGAGAAGGCTGGTGCCAAAAGGGCGAGGCCTTGTCTTGGTTGGAACGCCAGGGGTCTGCTGAGGAGGGCAGGAGCCTCCCTTGGAATGAAGGATGGAAACCCCCTCCCTCCCAATTATTATAATTTTGGATTTAAGGGGCTCTCACACAAAGATGTGGAAATAGCAATAACAGTTCTTTATTTAGAACTAAAAT
>VYXF01002261.1:0-19970 GCA_013397295.1 Polioptila caerulea
TCTTGTCTTCATTTACTTACCATGGTCTAACATACTTTGGTCTAACAAAACCAAAAATCTACGTTTCTCACCCTGTGATAAATTACATANNNNTTTCTCACCCTGTGATAAATTACATATTATGCTACTATCTAATTTATATACATGAAAATTCTGTCTCATCCCAAAGCCTAGGAAACCCTTTCTATAGACAAAGGTTAAAATCAGTATTTTTCAGAGGGTTTGGATTTTTTAAAACATGCACAGAAATATTGTCTGCATTCCAGATTCCAACAAGTAACCTTTTCCTCCTGTAAGGCTTCACCTCATGCTTTGGTACAACATTGTTACAGTGTTGCAGTGCCATTTCCATAGGGACCAAGAAGTCAAGGTCAAAAAAACCCAAACCGCCCCAAAAACCCACACAATAAAACAAATACACGAACACCCCAACAACAACAACAAACAAAAAACCAAAACCCACAACAAGTCAAAACAAGCAAAAAAACCCCCAACAACGAAAAAAACCCCAACAAACCAAACAAAAAAACCCAACAACAGCCCAGTAACTTTATTAGAAACCATTATAGGATTTAATTGTAGCTGAAGAATGAGTTCTCTGGTAGCCAATGCTGTATACTTAACTCTTTCTAGTCAAGGCTGGCAAGACAGATCTCAATGCTACTCAAACAGCTGGGATCCAGCAACTCATCTCTTCAGAAGACCAGGTCAGGATCACTTGTGATGAGACTGAGTGCTTGAGGCCAATTCAGAATGTGGGAGTTTGGGTCCTCAATTCTTAGTAGTCTACTTAAGGGCATCAGAGAAAGCTTCAGAGTTCCTAAACTCAATCTCTAAATTCTGACTCAGCTTTTCCACCCAGAGCCACTGGACAGCCACCAACAGAGGTTACACAAAAGAACTCTCCCCAGACCTGAGGCACATCCCCATGGACAATTATTTAGCCCTGCCATCAGGCTTCAGCAGTTTCTTACGATTCCATATTACCACCTACACATACGTAACGTGTCATTATGACGGTGCTTCCCGGTGTAAATTTTTGAGAGAAACTATGCTTAGGCTTCAAATACATGCAACTGTTCTATGAACTGATGATCCTATTCAGAAGGTGCCAGAATAAAAAAACTATTTCAGCTCACCCACGGAGAGCAGGCGCCACATGACGGCGGGGGTGGCGAAGCAGGCGAACACGTCGTCGGTGCAGGCGAAGTGGGTGAGGTGGGGGAAGGTCACGGACTGCCCCCGGCACTGCCCCCACATGAACACCTGGCCGCTCTGGGTCTTGGCCGCAGACGTGTGCGCTGAGTGGCAGGCGGCGATCTCGATAACTCTGAGCTCACAAGCAAGCAAAAGCAAAAAGAAAGCAAGTCACTGTCATGAAGAACAAAAGGCAGCGAGTAAGCTCACAGCCTCCTGTCTTTCTCCGGTGCCAGACATGCTTTTAAAGCATGCACGCAAGCAGGAATGCTTTCTGGTCACACGTGGCAAAATTAAAGGGGCTGGCAGTGTTTCTGCAAACAGCGCACACCACCAGCTTCTCTTTGGAAAAGCATCTCAGGAGTGAGCAGCCAGTGTTGCAGCAGAGCTCTGTATCTGCTGCAGCACAGGCTCTGCTGACCCCTCAGCTCTCTCAAGCAAAGTTATGATGAGTTTCAAGTCTCTGAATGTCCTTGGTGCTGGGCAGTGAGGGGAGTGGCTGTATTAAGCAGTAGAGAGCAAATACTTGGAGAAGATGAAGAAGAAAATGAGGAGGCATTAAAAAAAAAAAAATTGCATTTTGGCTTATAATTGAAAGACAATGAAAGTCTTTTTTCTGTTTGCTTATTGGTAACAGTTATAAATGAACAAGTTAAACATACTTATTCTTACTCATATAATTATTATTACTTATGTTTAAAGAATTTCCATTTTAAAAATTAAAATTTAGAATCAAACAGCACTTAAAGCTGTTTCTAAGTGTCCTTTAGCCAGGCTGTGTCTCTAATCCTACGGCTGATTTAGGACTTCAAAACTCCCACTGTGTACAGCATTACACAATCCACTGTTTTGCAGTCTGAACTACTGCTTGTTTACTTGTGTTCTCAGCTGCCTGGGGATAATGGTAGGGAAACAACTTGTTTAAAGCTGTATGCACAAATCTTGCAGGCTTTAGTGAGGCAATATTTTCACTGACACCAAGAATTCATATTCCGACCAACAAAAGGCAAAGGCAGCATGCAACATTGAAACTTGTATTACATTATAATTGTAACATTTTAACCATGGCTAAAGTGTCTGGAAAAAAAGAATCAGTAACATCTGAAGCAAAACCGCAAGTACACAGAAAGAAATAGCAACGTTCAAGATCAGGCCACATCTCATCACCAGAGCAGCGATGCCACTTCCCCACAACAATGTACTCAGACACAGGGTTAAGGAGGACATCTCACTTTCCTTCTTATTCACAACAGGAGCCCAAAATCAAGATTTCTGACCACATACATACATGGCTTTACAACAGCAACAGAAATAACAACCTCACTATCTCTCAAGGATCTAGAGGGAAACATTTAACTTGCAAAAATCGAAGCTTAAATTTTAGGCAACAATGCCAAGAAAGAACTCCTTCTCTTTCTCTCTCTTCTGGGTTATGAGCCAGACTAAATAGCAGAAATAACACAAATTGCAGATGTCTACCCTTCACTTTTTCTGAGTACACTTCTTGTCAAAAGTGGCACATTAAAATGCAATTTACATTCACAGACAATAAAGCCTTTATTGTTGATTTCAAGCAATGAAACTACACCACTGAAGGGAAACTGCAATTAAGGCCTGTAAAGTACAGTGTGAGCCGAAGCAGAAAATAGCATATTCAGGCTCAGAATATTCAGTTTCTCTTCCACAGGAATAGTTATGGGGCAGATTCAATCACTTCCAGTGAAAATTCTGCTCACATTTAGCAGATGAACCATTGCAAAAAATTATAGGCTCCTTCTCCCCCCCCACAAAAAAAAAAAAAGGATTAAAATACCATAATTTTATGTAGTTCTTCTGTGAGTATGTCAACCAATGTCTGATTGCAAGACTGTAAGTATTACCTGTCCTTATCCACAATAACTGTTGTAGGGTAAGACTGGTTACTTTTATTCCCAGTACCTAACTGGCCGTATGAATTGGCTCCCCAGGCATATATCTGACCTTCATCTGTTAGCACTAAAGTATGTGCATAGCCACAGGCAACCTACAAGGAATAACAGAAAGAAGAAAATCTCACTTTTATGTAATAATAAGCTAATACAAATAGATGCATTTATGCTATAGGTTAATGCCATTGATTCTATACTAGTGTAAAAACTACAAATACAGGTAAGTTTATTAAAAATGGAAGGAAAGTAGATGAGGTGACTTTGGGGGGAAAAAAATAGCAGTGAGAAACCCTGACAGATAATTTCAAGAGCAGAGCAAAAAGAATAGCCAGGAACTGAGAAAGAAGGAAAGCTATATGCCAAATTTGAACAATATGCAGAAAAGTGAAGACTGTCTGTCTTGCATTGACCTTGCTCCATGGTCAATGGATATATATATACTTATACTTAAGTGTATAAATTGCTCCAATAGGAATATCTTTACCATTGGAAAAGCAGCTGAGGTCTCCCTGTCAGATCCTCTCATCCCTGACTGACAGCCACGCAAAACTGCCCCCTCCCTGTGCCAGCTCTGGTGCTCAGAGGACCCTCTGCTGAGATAATTCCCCATCCCTGGCAGTGTTCAAGGCCAGGTTCGTTGGGGCTCTGAGCAACCCAGTCTAGTGGAAGGTGTCCCTGTCCATGGCAGAGGGTGGAACTGGATGGTTTGTAGGGTCCCTTTCAACACAGGCCATTCTGTGATTCTCTGAACTTACATCACTGGAAGAGAACTGTCACAGTACAGTCTGAGAATCACACAAGAGAATCAACAAGAGCAATCAGCCAGCAAAGAGAGGGAAGAGACTAAACTCTCCATTTTGATGGCAGCAAACAACTGTATCAACTCATAAACTCTCCTGGAAACCCCCTCTGTCCTGCTGAGCTGCCTCCTCACATCAGATGATTCCAAAATTGCACTTCACACAGGCAGCACATGTCCCCCACACAGACAGATACACAGTGGCAACACTACCCGCAACAGTCTTGCTCTGCAGGAATTAATGTAACTTAGTAGAGATAGATGGCTACCAAAAACCAATTTACATGGTTCATAACCAGCCCACCTATCTTTATATGATCTGCAAAGATACACCATAAACACATATACTCCACTGGCATCCATGTAATTTACATGTGATATAATTTAAGTGAAATAACCCATCAAATTATTTACTGGGTGGAGATCTACAACATCGTATTTTTCAATATCAAGTAAATGAAGTGGATGGAAATAGAACCTAAGCCAAACTTGCTGGAGCATTCACTCTCTAAATGGAAGAATAAATACAGAATATTCACTTTATTATGTTACTATTCAACAGTAGTAGCTACCAGCAAAGCTGCTGTCTATGTCCTAGGCACTGAATGTAAAATGATGTCATTAAATGAGTTTCTTTTAAAAGACTTTAAAAATCCATAGCTTTCCTGAGTAAATGCAATAAGCAGGATCCAAAGTTCAAAATGCTCTTGCAAATTTCCACTAGGTTACAAAGCTGATGTTTTCTAACAGCTTGTATCATTTTCCTGACAGTATCCTCTACTTTGCAAGAATCAATTAAAAACTTTCAGTATCAGTCCTGCAGTCTCTAAATATTTCCTGAACGCCAAAAGAAGTTATCAGTTTGCTAGTTACAGTGGTGGCAGCCCTGCTATTGGGTGAAGTGCAACAACCTCCAAGGTCAAGACTAACTGTGGAATTATATCAAATGTTGGCCAAATGCAGAGGTAGGCAATTTGTTCAGACTCCAAACACCAGTAAGCCACTGTGGCTGGAGTGCAGTTCTAAAATGAAATTCAGTCTGCAAGACAGACAAAACACTTAACTGCAGCATTTTTCCAGGAAGAAAAAAGGGCAGGGGTTAATGAGGAATGGGATACCCTAGAAAGACTGTTATTTACTAAAATAACACCAATGTTTTTTTAAATTAACTTTTGCAGGAAAAAACAGAACAAAACAAACCAAACATTTCTAATGGTCTAGTCCTCTTTAAGTAAAATCCTGACCTCACTGAAGTCAATGGCAAAATTCCCACTGAACTCCACAGGGTCACAGAGGTCCATTTTAGGACACATGTTCTTTATTCTGATGTCACTTTAAAGAAAGGACTATCTCCTCCAAAGGCAGCACGTGCTGCCCATAGGAGTGCTGCAGAGGCTCCTGGGGGGTTTGAGGTGGAGCAGCACAGACATACCCGCTGCACACGAATGCCCTGCAGGGCTGCGATCCGGCACGGCGTGGGCTGGTTGCCACTGCTGCCCAGCCCCAGCTGGCCATTCCCATTGTACCCCCAGACATAGACCTTGAAACAGGGAGAGACAGGGACTCTTAGCTGTTTGCTACTATTCACTTTTTTTTTTTTTTTTGTTTTAGGTACAACACAAACATATTCACACGTATACCTACCTATATAAACACATATATACACGCATGTTTTTCTTTAAAATGCCGGTTACGTGCTCATCTAGAATTCTTAGCTTCCACATTCATGCTCTTTAGGGGTTAGATCATGTAGGACTACAATATTTTAATATGAAGAACAGAAAATCAGTGATTCATATGGCTGCTTGCCAGCACAGAGTAAATACAGCATAATACTTCCCTTTTTCAAAGAGCTGATTTCTCATTCCAAAATCTTCTAACAGAAAACACACTAGAACAAGTATAAAATGGAAGCTCTGCACAAGAGTTTCAGTAGGCAGCTTTATGCCGAACATAAGAAAAAGGAAAAACACTGAGCTCTGATAATTTCAGTGATGTATGTTTTACTGCTGTCAATAACTACTTAGTTCTAAACTCAAATGTTTGGAGAAATAGAGCTAGCAAGAAGTATACTGTCCAATATCAACAGCTCTTTGCAAAGAGGATAAAGAAGTATGAGAGAGATTCAAGGGGTACTCCAGTACAACAAATATATGCAACACACTTCTTTTTTCCTAAGATGTGTGACTATGAGCACTGAAAATTAAAATATCATTCAGTGATTACTCTCACATTCACTGATTATTCTTACACACAACATTTCAAATTCTAGTACAGACAATTACTTATTTGTCTATGGATGCTAAAGACAGCAGTGGTATAATAACAAATGTTTTTATGAGCAGTATAAACAGACAGACTTGATGGAGTCTGGAAAGGTAAACTTCCTTTCTTAATAATAGGTCATTACTATCAGGTTTGAAATTATGTACATGCCAAGTTATTAGATGAAGTAAAATTCAGTCCAAATATTCACTTGAAAATTCTTACCTCTCCATTTTCCACCACAGCCATAGAGCACATCTGTCCACAAGCTATATTAACAACTATTTTATTTTGTAGGCAGCTGGTCACTCTTCGAGGAATTGGTTGATTTGCTGTTGAACCAGATCCAACCTGGCCCGAGTTATTATAACCCCATGTGTATACCTGTTGCAAAAGAATTGTCATCAAAGATGGCTTTATAATACACAGTTCAAAGTACATCGTCAAGAGAGGATAAAGCTGTATGAATAGAAAAATTCATATTTTATGTGAAAGTGTGTGTATTGTTTTACAGACCTAGGAAGATACAGGTTTACAACTGAACTGTTTCTAACAAAAATATGCCAATCTAAGTATTTATATATTCCATTCTTTTATGTTCCTCCACTTGAAGGTAAGAGGAAACAGGATGGCTGCAGTTAATGCTGGAAGAATCCATTGCTACTTTTCCAGAACCCAAACCAGAAAAGCTAAGTGGCACAAATGGCACCTCAAGACAAATTCCAGGGAACTTCTTACTTTGGCAGGTAGAACTCCTTACAGTGAATGCGATTTACATTAACATTAGCTTTAATGCCATTAAGCATTTAAAGTAGAGTATAGCATAGGCAGGAACTGGCTGCATAATTTGTTATTACAAGCAGATGCAGCACAAAACCACTGTTCTGCACACACTTCAAAACAGCTACACCCTCAATTTTTTTTAAACATTTGTGTTAGGTCAGCACTGTGAGGATTGCAAGAAGCAAGGTGTAATGCTATAGGCGCTGTGTTTTCCTGTTTCTCACACGTAAGAGAAGACAGCTATTGGTTCCCACTCACCTCTCCATCAGAGGTTAACACCATAGAATGGTGAGAGCCACAGGCAACCTCAATGACTTTCTTGTTCACCAGGTTAGTAGAGACTTGACAGGGAATGAAACCATGATTTGTTGTACCATTGCCCAGCTGACTATAAGCATTATGCCCCCATGTGTACACTTCTCCTTCTACAAGAAAAACATAAAGAGCTGGTTGAAAAATCTCTACTTTTCCAATGAGTACACAACATGAAATTACAAACCAGAAAGTCAAATTCAGTAACAAGATGCACACTTAAGTGTATAAATACATACATGACCTATAGGGCTGCTCAGCCTATGGATACACCAATGCTACCTGGCTCAACCTAGTGCTGACCACGAGTCCAAAAGGATAGCATCTCCATAATCATAGTAAAGAGAAACATACTGCTGCAAGAAAAGGGATGGTGTAATACAGAGGAGAAAAGGATGGAATGACAGTCAGAGTCTCCGTTTCAATTTCTTTGTTACTGACAATCAATCAGAATTTCCTGTCTATGCCCTGGCACTGTTTCCCACTTTGGAAAATTCAAATAATACACTTTCATTCCCTTACAATATGCATATTCCCTAAGAAGGGTTCCCTCAGAACTGCCAAGGCAAAATATGCTACACAAAACCAATACATCTCTATAATAACTGGTTAAATCTAATTATTTTATCCTATCAGAAGTGAACAACCTTTTCCTCAGTTCACCAACGTGTGAATACAAATTTTGGTATGTGAAACATACAGCACAGTGGAAATGACAATAATTAACACAAGAATTTGTAATATATAACAGCCCTCTAAAGGGTAAGTTCAAAAAGGATGTGCTGAAGGAAAGCTATTAATGCAAATGGAGTTATGAGTAAAAATCATCAAGGATCAATTCTGGACCTGCCCTTTGGCAGTACTTCATCACCAGGTTAAGGAGTGTGAGTGTGTCAGTGGGATCTGCCAGTAACAAAGCTCAGAGGAATACAGATGCATACACAAAAAAAGCATGCAGAATGGTCTGCCATGAACACTGAAGAAAATGATGGAACAGAACTGAATGTAAAAGGACACATTTACAACATAATTCCCCTCACCTACTTTTAGTCACAATTTAGAATACTGAAAAATTTTCCTCTCATTAATGGAGACAGATAAGTGTGAATATCATCAATTAGGCTCTAACAGAACCTCACTGGGAACACAGTATTAATAATTTTCCTTAAGAGTAACATACTTAATTATGAACATAAAAGCCACTACCACAATGTGGATAATAGAGTGCAAGTGCAGGAAGCATGAAGGCTGAGATGCAACATGATGGGTCTTTAAAGCATATCCAAAGGTAGGTACTGGAGGGAAAAGATGCATTTTAGCTGATGGACACGGCTGACACAAGAACATAGGGGCATAATGTAGCCACTAATGCATTTCAAGAGCAAGCAGAAGTTTCAAACTTAACTGAGAAATGAAAGAAAAAACCCTTCCAAAAGTAGTAACAAGATCAAAGCAGAGCTTGAAAAACTTCTGAAAATAACAAGCTAGCTGACATGTCATATTTACCAGTTAAAATACTTTTGACTTAACAGTCCAGAATACTCAACTTTCTCTCTTATGTTACCAGCCCAGACCTTTCACACCTTCTGGATGAATTAAAGTGGACTCTCTGAAAAAGCAATATTCAGAGCATACTTTACCTTCTGTAGCAAGAACAACATGAGGGCCACTTCCATAACTCAGGCAGGCTATCTTTTTGCCACACAGGGAATCTAACCTCCTTGGTTCTATAGTGCTCTGCATGTCTCCTGTTCCCAAACAGCCACTGCAGTTCATGCCAAGCACAAAAACCTGTTACAAAAGAATCACAGACTCATAACTTAGGTTGCAACAGAGAACCTCATCCAAAGGTCAACTAGTCCACTCTCATACTCAATGAAGATCTAAACAGATCAGTTGACTCAAGGCCACATCCAAAAGATTCTTTAACATGTGCAAGGAAAACAAATCTCACAACTGCTTCAGGATTTAACTCCTATTACGACAATTTTTTCTTAGTACTGAATCAGAACTTCCCGTTCTTGCAGTTTGTATCCACTGCTTCTCATCCTGTCACTATGCACTTGCAAGAAATGTCCAACTCCATCTTCTCTTTGTTCTCTGATTGTGGTAGGAAGCCTTTAGTTTAAACTGAAAATGTTTCAGTAGCAACCAAAACAACCAGACATTTTTGCATGCAACTTTCTCTAGGTGTACTATTATTATACTACTGGCCTTCAGAATAACTTGACACATAACTGATTAAACATCCCAGGTTCATACACACTCTTGACAATTACCTCATCATTTTCAGTTGCATACAACACTTCATTACCAGCACTGCCAAATACACAGGCTTGACGAATTAACTTGATCTCTTCTGGGGAACAGAGAGAAAAAATCGGCCATTTCCCAACATCCAGCATCTTCAGGGCTGACAACAGTGTTGCCTCCAAGGCCTGGTATTATAAAAAATGCTATCAAATACCTGCACAGAGAGAAATATATGCCTTTGCATAGCAAAAAATTAGATAAACACCACCATCTCCTTTTTCAGCCACAAACCAGTTTTTTACTTCTACAACAATACTTGGAAGGAAGACATTAAATAAACATTTAAAATATATCATGAGCTAGAAATAAAGGATCTATATTAATGGAGAAAAGTACCAGGTAGAAGGTTAAATGGTGAGGTCATATTTTTACTAAATTCATACAACATAGGTGCTGTCTTACAGAATTCAATGCACAGCACTCCAATATAAAGCCTAAAATGTATATTCAAAATCTGAAATCTGTTTATTTTCCCTTGGTGCTAAAATTGCTGTTAAAATAAGAAACCATAAAAGAAGTCTACCCAAGAATACACTTATCTTTGAGAAATATACATATTTGTTTCCACATATGTATTTTTTCTACCTCCAAATTATAAAAAGATGTGAATAAATTCTAGTTTGGAGTCTGAAGCACATTATATCAGCCATAAGAATATTGCTTTTTCAATTAGTATCACCGACTAGGAAAAAATATATACAGAAATATACATAACATTAGAAAATCAAAACTGAAACCCTAAATTAATCCTAAATTAAATGCTTTAGACAAATACCAGCTAATCACACATTTGTTTATTTTATAGTTCTGAGGAAGGGAAAGAAGGATTGGCCATCTTCACAGGAAAAAAAAGCTGCGGTTTTGATCACACTAGCTCTTTCCCCATCTCCTTGCAGCAAATAACTGACCAACTTGAGCCAAATTTGCAAATGAAAGGGAAGTTAAGATTCTGCTGACACAATCAGCTTGGCAGCAGGCAGCTGGACAAACAGACACTATGCTATGAAATAAGTCAGTGAGCAAGTAGGTCCAGTCCTAGCAAACGCTGTTCCCCCTGACACACAGCAGGGTTATCAGGGACGAAGGACCAGAATCCATATGGAATCAGTCTTTGTTCATCTGCTGTTTGTAGAATGATTTCTTTTTTGTCAAGAGGTTACCATTTATTCTACAGAGAATTTTATGTCCTCTTAAGATATGACAATAAATACTGAAAGCATCACAGACTATTCTTCCAGCTGTATCAATAAAACTGCATCCTACTCTTGCTCAAGACTGAAGAAGTCTGAAATTCTAAAGGACAGTCAGGGTGTCCTTCAATTTTATATCATTTATATGTCCTTCAATTAAAGGAATTTTAATTCCTTTATTGGAATAACATATCAGTGTCTCTATAGCGTTGGCTCTAAATTCCAAGTGCTCAGTGGGTCAGAACCCATTCATTTTTATATAGAAAAGTTGTTTTTTCTGTAACCTTCTACAAAGCACTCACATCCTACCCTCATAATTAACAGGTAAAACAAAAAAACCCAAACTATAGCATTTCCTAACACTGAAAGAAAAAATTCCCAACTACTCTTATAAAAAGCACACAAGGAAATACTTATGATACTGATCTTTAAAAAAAAAGAACCAAAACTTTATCAGACAAAAAAAATTAAAAAATTATAATCCTGTCTCTAGAATTTAAAGCTACACTCAATTCAGTAAAAGATAATTCTTCCACTCTTCAAGATTTTCTCCCTCCACAAAGTTCTACATTATATTTTGTTTCAAAAATATGAAAACCAGCTTCAGCTCTTAGCCTACCTATATTTACATCCTGTAAGTGATCAGTGCCCTCATTATACTGCACAAAGTCATGAAAGGCAGACTTAGACAGGAATCTTAGATGTTATATGAATATATTGTTCTTTTAATATTTTGTGGATGACTTAAGCAAGATTTCTACAGCTGGTATCATTTCTTCTACCTATAGCTTTTGTTTTATGTCTACCTTAAAAAGCACCTGCATGTACTAAGCTAAATGGAACCTTTTGAGCAGAGCAGTACAGAATTCCCAATACAAATCAACACTCTGACCTTGCCACTGACTCCCTGAGGAGGAGGTTCATCCTCCATATGGATTGGTGCTTGTGTCCTCCTGCAGAGAGAGAACTGTGGTTAAAATCATCATATCATATTGCTGCAACAATACTTTCTGAAACCATGCACACTTAATATTAAGCCAGAACTATCTTCTTCTGTGGCATGAGAATACAAGAAATGCAAAGCTCTCTCAGTTTTGCTTTTATATACAACTGTACAATGATCAGTCAGGCAGACCCTGCTCTTCTGTATTCTTACGAAAATATTAATTCTTGGACAAAACATTTTTTTTTAAAACAAGTAGGAAAATTAATCAGATTGTGCTTGGAAAGAAAGATGTTTTATGAGCACCATACTCCAATGTCTTTTCATTGCAGTAAAAATAAATTGAGAACCTTCCTGACATAATGCTTTCAGACATTTCTTTCAGCAAAGAAAAAGCACACTGCTCAGAGAATTCAATTTCTGGCTTAAGCCTTCAAATGTACTTATTCCCATTCCATTCTGAACCAATGTTAGAAAAACATTTGTGTCTTTTCAGGTTTACAGAGAGATGCTAAAAAATTCATTCTGCTTCAGAAAATATTGTCAGCCCAGTAAACTACCTGTATAATTTCTATGACATACATTATCAATAGAAACAGGTTTTCAGAACAGATGTTTCTTCACAAATATGCACAACTCTACTATCCTAAAATTATCTCCTAACATAAAGCCATGCAACTCTGTTTTCAGTAAAACTACAAAAATGAGAAGCAGCTCTGAAGCTGTACAAGCCTCTTTCACTGAACAATGATGAAAGCTGTACACACCATTTTCTTTGAGGTACATTGGTTCAGACATAGCTAAAAATCTGTTTACTTCTCATATAAAATTACATGGCTGTAAAATTCTGACTACGGGCAGAATAACATCCGATAAACAAGTGACCATTTTACTGAATTAATTTCAGAGTAATACCACATTAAAACAAGTATCAAATGTAACTGCATAAAACTACCTAACTTAGTACTAAATATGTGTCTTATGTAAGACTTCATGCCATAAGACCTAATCCAATTACATAAAATACATGAAATTAGTATGACTTAAGCATTATAAAAGTTAATGATTCAACATGCAATTTACTGAAAAAACAAACAAAAATTACTTTCTTGAAACAAATAAAAACCTGAACAACTGCTGCAGCTCAGCCATACTTAATATGCACAACTGTAAAGCTTAAGCTTCAACAAAACCCACAAATCTACACACACAGAGTGTATTTTACACACCTAGTTTGAGACATTAAATGAAGAATTCAGCTCATGTGTGAAAGTCCACGGTGACTGTGAGCTTAAAGCTCAGACACACAACCAAACTGAAACAACTGGAAGATAAGTTATATTCCCCTTCAACTAGAAAACACCAAAGGGCTGGCTCAGTCACTTATACATCAGCACCTACTGCTATGTGAGATGACCTTGGGGATTCCTGACACCAAATGGTGCTGGCAGATATGATCCAGGACCCATGGGATACCCACGTACCCATGCCAAGCTGGAGCAGCAGCCAAGGACTAAATGGCACCAGACAGTTCTGCCTGTGCAGCTGAGCAGAGCCCTGGATAACCCAATTCAGGCATTACCAAGCCTTACACCTCCATGGAAACGAGGGAACTTGCTGAGCTCTTGCGGTCAAGCAGTTCCTTATTTTCTTCAATATACTTGGTCAAACAACAAGAATTCAACCAGCTGATTTTGTGTACATTGTCTCTTTTTAAAGTAGAAACAGCTCCCCTAATCAAGGCCTTTGCCTGTACTACTGAACTGTCCTGAAACATTCCGAGTATGCCAGTAGTCCTACTGTGAAACTGATTATCGAGGCTATCCCGTACTTTGTAGCATCATTTTCCAGCAGTCCCTAGCAATGCTGACATGTGTTACCCACTTCTTGACCATCCTTAGCCTACACTCAGACCCCAAGAGAATAACTACTAAATGAATTTTCTAGCTTAAACAAATGTAGAATTCCATATTTCCTTCCTCAAGCCATTTGATACAAAACTGATACCCGTGATTCTTCAGGTTCCAGTATTTCACTTAAATTACACCTGTTCAGACAAAAGCATAGTTTCACCCAAAAGCAGTTGATTTGTTAGTATAAAGACACATTAGGACTTAGTTACCTCAGTTAACTAACAAAAACTAATAAAAAGTGCTCCACTTCATTACTTTTCAGACTCCTGACAGTTTTGCCTTGACTTTTAAAGAACAAAGATCAGTTACATGCCCTCTCAACTCAAAAGTTAGAACATGTTTGATCTTACATGTAACTATGCAACTCCATTTTCAGTTTGCTCTGCAGAGAGCTTATTTCTGAGCAACCCCACAGGAGTACACAGGGTGACTCAAATTATGCCAGTTTGTTCTTCTATTCAAATTCATGTCTTCTAATAAAAGTACATACTGAATGCCACATATTTGTATCTGCAAAGTTGTTCTTTCTAAAAACCTGTAATTGATTTAAGAGTATATATTCACCTGAGGATCCCAAAAATAAAGATAGGAAAAAGAATTAAGCCTGTTTAAGAACCATTCTTATCCATATACCTTTAAAACATTAGCAATGATTCGTATTTGCCGACTTGCACAAATCTTCCTGCTTGAAAATAACCATTGTGAATGCAGTCAAGCAAAGGAAAAACAGTATTTTCATCAAAAATGAAAAGACAAAACCCTGCATATTAGAGTAAATCAGGTACAGGAGAAAAACATAGACTAGCTATTTCTGACAAGTTACTGGGTTTGTTTGTTTACTAAATCTTACAATATGTGCATAACTGCTAAAACCC
This sequence comes from Polioptila caerulea, assembly GCA_013397295.1. Taxonomy (NCBI): domain Eukaryota; kingdom Metazoa; phylum Chordata; class Aves; order Passeriformes; family Certhiidae; genus Polioptila; species Polioptila caerulea. The sequence continues at coordinate 14,519 of VYXF01002261.1, forward strand.
CTTACTTTAAAATAGCTAGCCACTGCATCTAAAAATAATGCAATACTTACTTTAGAAAGTAAAAAGATAAGCAAAAAATGTTTCTCATGCATGAAAACTTTCCATAATTTTCACTAGCTGTATTTCCCAACAAAAATTCTAAAGTGCAAATCTAAAGGAGAGAACATCATTACTGTAAACATCCATTTCTCGAGGATGTGCACAGTCTTTTGATACAAAAATATTTATATTAAACTTCCACAAATCTTTTATCTGGAATCCAAGTACAATTAAGAATCTGGACAGCATACACTGGTAGTCTGAGTTTAGGTCTTGGAAACTGGAAGTTTTGACCCTTGTTTTGGTCCAGGCATGATGGGTCCTTGGATAAGACACACACGTTTCTGCAGTATATGTAGGATTGAGTTAAGGAACATAAATAATAATTCTAGTAGCCAAGCTGCATTAACAGTCCAAAACCATTTAACCCTAAATATTTAAACAGGTTCACTGACTCATCTGAATGTAAACATTCTTGCAGATTCTCTCTCTAGGAACTTGGCAAGCTAACAAAAATTTTCAGAACTCCACTTAGTATTTCCTCCCACTTAACTTGAGCATTTATGAATCTCATCTGCTGATTCAAAGGCCTGTCTGCAGCTTCTTTCCCAAGGACTTGAACCACAGGCTTAGGAAAGATTACAAAGAAAAAGTCACAGAGAAATGGGACTTGATGAGACTTTTAGAAAAGGAACCTAATCTTCTCTGGTATTCCTGATTTCTCAGCAGTTTCTGACCAGAGTAGTCATTACATGATGCTAACTTGTCCAAGCAATTTTGAAGGAGAGATCAGATCAGCAGTATTGCCAACATGTAGTCCTATTGAACAGGTCACATTCCTTTCTAGGAAGACTGTTTTCAAAATTATCTTCCTTCTTCATGTACAAAGAAACGCCAGTACTACACCCAGTGCTGACAATAACTTGACAGAACTCAGCTTGCCATTCATTCTTCCACTGATTCGGCATTTTCCACCATCGAGCAATTGCAGACCTTGACAAACAGTGAGTGGTTGCCTGAAAAACTCCTAACTCCAACTCAAGTACAATCTTCTCTCCTTCCTTTCTTACTTCATGACACCAGACTGTGAATTCTTTGCTCCTGACACAAGTTCCACTGAGTCCCTACCCATTACACAAGCATACCAACACACAGTTTAGAGGCTAGATCCAAGAAACTCTTTATTGGCTCCATCTCCAGAGGCAAAACTGCAGCAAAAAGCACCTTGTAGGACACCACCTCTCTTCCAGCATGACATCCAGTTCCACTTGTTGGCTCCAGGGATGGACCTCCAGCATGCCCCCACTGAAGTTTCCAGAGGTTCACATGCAGAATGCATATCCTGAGTGATGGTAAGACCAGGGCTCATATTATTCTTCATTTTTCTCATTCCTATCCCAGTTGCTTTTCCCCCTTTAGTCTATCACCATCACTGATGCAGAATTGTTGACCAGCCAGCAACAAGAGTGGAAGCAACTGGAAAAAATTATCATCACCCACCAGAAGGAAAATATTTAAGGCAGAAATAAAAGTAATAATCCCAACTCTTTTTCTCATTCTACAAACCCTAGGGTCAATCTGAAAATATAATACCACACCTTTGGCTATCTATCTAGTTGGCTTTAAAAACAGAAGATTTGAGGATAGTGACTGGCAACTACTAAGAAAGAGAAGCTATATAACAAACAAATGAAAGACAGAAATATACAGACAAGAAAACAGTAATGTTTATTTTAAAATTAAGCCCCCAGTAGACTTACTGAAATGTCAAAGTCGGCAGCTAAAAAAGCCTGATAAGAAAATGCCAATCAAAACACATTTTCATTAGAAGTATTTAGACTTCCTTCTGCACATGCAAAAATACCTTTTGAAGGCAAACAAGTGTTTCAGATCATGGAAACAATGCAACAGTGCTGAAAAGTATTATAGGAAGATGCTGGAGTCACTTTCACATAATTACCAGTTTACTTCTCCAGTAAAAGGAAAAAACACATAATGAGCATTGTATCTAGACCTTGAGATGTGTTAAAATAATCAAACATTTCATCAGACAGTCTCTTGGTAGCAAGATGCCATTCCTGCACCTAAATCTAACCTAATTTAATCTAATGTAACCTAAATCTAACCTGAGGTGCTAAAGAAAAAGATCTGCTCACAATTTTGATGTGGCTAATCCAAGATTTTCAGAAAATTAACTTGAAAAGTTCCTTCTCTTTGCTACCCAATTGTTACCCAAACTCTAAATACACTTCAGTTCCTGTAATCCATACAGAAACATAAATATAATAAAATATAACTGATGCATTTGTTGGCTCTTGCCTACTTTATATTCTACGTAAAACTTCATATACCATACAACCAATTTGGTAGAATTGATAACTTATCTTCATTTTGACCTTCCAATAAGAGACGTCGAGGAACCAGCTTTAGGGAAACAAATAATCCAAGGATTCAGTTTAAGTAAAAAAACATTCTTAAAAATATTGACCATGCAACAGAACAAAACCATTCAAAATACTGCAGTAAATATGAAAAAGAAACAGCTTTTTATTTTTTTTTAATGAAGTTAAGGAGTTGTAACAGAGAAAATATTAAAACTTTAAGAACCCAAGAAGCACCAACAGTTCAGTTGTTCAGGATAAGCCATGTACCAGCTTCAGAGGTCAGGTGGCATTGTACCTGCATGTGGGAGCCTGACAAAGCCAGAATTTACCTAGGCATATACATCAAACAGGTATCATATGTCTGGAGCTAGGAATTTTGATCATTAATACTCTTAATGCTGTCTGAAGATACTGCATGTGTAGGAGAGAGACAAAACAGTAAATAGAATGTGTATGAGGAAGAAAAGTTACCCCACTTCCTCTACCAATAAATCATACTGTTAAATACCCAAAGGTACTGTTCCAGTCTTCTGCTACTGGAACTACTGGACATTAAGTGGCAAGAGCATTGGATCACACATAACACACAGAGGTTCCTCAGCCCTTGAAAAATAATTAAGAGACAAAATGTTGTTCTTTTGAGGCAAAAGTTGGAGCATTAAATCTACCCAACTGCAGTAGCCTCCTCTAAACTGTTACAGATGATATGCATCATGATGCCAAGGCCATTTCACTCCAACTTTATCACTCAGTGGTCTTATTTCTATTATTATTTTCACTTACATGATTAAAGAAGCTTAAAAAAAAACTGTTTATAAAGAAATCAGAATTACTTTTGCCAGTTCTTACTGTTGAATTGACATTTTACCTCTTCATTTTCACTTTGCTTAACTATTCTTTTTCTAGTCTTTATTTCTAAAATAGCTAGAAGTTGTTTTCAATAGACCTTTTTATTTTTTTTTTAATATAAATTCCAAATGGATTCTACCTTTGGCATAAAACAGCTTTCTATCTTCTTTACTTTCTAGGGCCCTCAGGACTCCTTTACAAACAACATCACTAGTTAATCCTCTTGATTTTACCAAGTTTGCCCTTCTAAAACTAAGAATTTAAAACCTGTTTAGTCACCTATTTTATTTCTATTTATTTAATCTAATTAAAAATGGGATCCAAGGTCACAAGCTGACTAAAGAACCAGCTTTTCCCAGAATTTTCACACTGCTTACCTGAGAGCAAGTCTAAGGCAATTCAGTGCTTATCTGGCAAGCTCACAGCAGTTATGTGTGAGATCATCTGGATCACTGTATGTCTAAACGAAGCCATCAGCTGTATCTCTTGGTTGTTCAGCCTGGAGAAGAAGAGGCTCCAGGGGGACCTCACTGTAGCCTTTCAGTACTTAAAGGGGGCTTACAAAAAAGAGGGAGAGTAACTTTTTACACAGGCAGATACTGATTGGACAAGGGGGAATGGCTTTAAACTACAAGAGGACAGAATCAGATCAGATCCCAGGAAGAAATTCTTTACTCAGACGGTGGTGAGGGCACAAACATGCTGAGAAAAGCTGTGGATGCCTCATCCCTGGCAGTGTTCAAGGCCACTGGATGGGGCCAGGGGCAACCTGGTCTAGCGAATGGTATTCCTGCCCATGGCAGAGGGGTTGGAACCAGATTATCTTTAAGGTCCCTTCCAACCCAAACCATTCTGTCATTTTTCAGTCTAAGAAAGAAATCCATCTGTGACATAATTCCTGACAGTATCTCTCAGTAAGCGATATTCTTATAGAAATCCAACTCATGTGGTCTACAGCAGACACTATCAAAGGCTGTTATAATTTTCATGTCTCAAAGCAATGATACACTTGACTCCCTCTCTTTATCCCCACAGTCTCTTTCTGCTACTTTACAGTCCATCACATCATTCAGATCCAGCACAGTTCTGTCACATTTATTTCCTATATCTGGACACTATTATCTCTTCTATCAACACTGAGCAGGATGACTATGTCTAAACATTTCCTTTACCCTATGTTTGTTTTCACATCCTCCAACACAGAATCATAGAATGATTTGGGTTGGGAGGGACCATAAATATAATTTTGTTCCAGCCCCAGCACCTTCCACCAGACAGGGTTGCTTAGAGCCTGATCCAACCTGGCCTTGAACACTCCCAGGAATGAGGCATCCACAGTTCTCGGGGCGACCTGTGCCAGTACCTCACCAACCACAGTGAAGATTGTTTTTCCTAACATCTAATCTAAATGTGCTCCCTTTCAATCTGAACCTGTTCCTCCTTGTCCTGTCACTACATGTTCTGGTAAATAGTCTCGCCCCATCTTTCCTGTAAGTTCCCTTCATGTTCTGGAAGGCACATCGCTTCATCAGCCCAAATGGTTTCTGATGGTGCACAAGCACCACTCCTTACGGACCTCATCCCATTCGTAACCTAAAGAAAATCTCTTTGCTGACTGTGCCTGATACCAGAAATGTCACTTGCCCAAGGAAAGGCCATGAACTCCTCCCATCTCCCACACAATAACCAAAGGGTTTCCAAAGCATCCCTTCTTTTCCTTAAAACCATCACAGCCCGCCCGTAGCGCCGCCGCCACCATCACCCCTCTGCGCACCTGCGGGCAGCGCGCTCCGGCACCACACAGACCGTGACTCCTGGCGGCAGCGGAGCGCGCACAGCCAGACTCACGGACACACAGACACAGAGACAGACACACCGACAGACACACCGACACACGCCATCCCCGCTTTCGGCCATTTACAGACCGGGTGCCTGAGAAACGAGGCCCCGCGGAGCGCAGCCCCAGCCCGGCCCAGCACACGCAGCAGGGCGGCCGCGCCCTGCCCCAGCCCCGCTGCCCACCGCCGGCCGCCCAGGGAAGGGAAGGGAAGGGAAGGGAAGCACCGGGAAGGGGGAGAGCCAACCCCCTTCCCTCCCCTTCCCACCCCCCTGCCCCGCTGCTCACCTTCCTTCTCCGCAGGCGGCGGCGGCTCCTCCCCCGGCCCGGCCAGCCAAGGGAA
>VYXF01002276.1:0-10536 GCA_013397295.1 Polioptila caerulea
AGCCAGAGGCTTCAATGCTCATGACAAAAAACACATCGGGGCTGCAACTTGTGGCAATGGTTCCTCCAGAGAAAACTAGTATTTTCAACTGGCATAATCATTTTCCTGCAAATTCTAAGTCAGTATAAAAGTTGTTTGCCCCTCCAGAAACACAAACAACAAACAAAAGAATCTCAGATTCTTCCACTGTGGCAATAGTACGTTTCAGGTCTTTTATGGTCTTTTTTGATAGTCTTTAGGAATGTGATTTGCATTTCAGTTATGCTCTTGTATCTGTCTCTGTCTCACAAGACAGAAGATCTTTTCCTCTGTCCTGTGTCACAAGGGCACAGTTTGCGAGACAGATCTCCTTTAAAAATTTACATTTCCTGAGCTCATTTCCAGCTCAGGATAGTAAATATATTGCAAGTACAGTGTCCCAGTGTACAGTCCTAGTGTGAACACTAGGCCCTTTCTTCCCTGGGCTCTGGATATCTCTGTCTGAGATGTGTGGTCTCGGTGTGCTTTGGTTTCATGTCAGGCAACACAGCCACTGTGTGTGTGCATACACTTCCCTGGTGCTGCCCGGTGAATGGTGGATGTGCTCCCATCCAACCTCTGCAGTGCAGGCAATTGCAGCTCTGCTGGCAAGAAGAGTATCCTGACTCTCTGAGTAACAAACCCTCATGCTCTCCAGGGCAGAGAAGAGCAGTGAAATATACAACAACATATTCTCTTTGCCCTCTAAAGCAGTGCTCAGTGTTCTGTCTCCTTGAAGTACAGAAATGTAACAGCACAAATGGTGTTTGATTTACTATAACTGCACAAAGTTTTGAAAACATGTTCGTTTCCTTTGGCTACATTTCATGAAAAGTCCATAAGTCCTTCAGAGAGCATTTTATGAAGGGTAGAATGAAATGAATAAAGGGTAGAATGAAATGGTAAAAATGAGGATTGATGTTGATCTACTTATTGCTCCTATATACAGTGGTTTCTTGTTGGGTGTAGAAAGCTGTCCCCATGGGATTTTGTCCATTTTTCATAGAGCATCAGCATTCCCATTTTTGCTCTCTCTCCTGCTACTCTGAACTGAGTTTGACCATTGTCTTTCCTTTTCTTCTAAAGGACTGCACCCCACATAACTGATTACTTGATGTCTGTGATGCAGACTGATTATTGATGTCTGTGATGCATGGAATATTCAGACAGCCTCACGCTGTGTTTTGTTGAAGTATAAAGTTTAACATTATAAACTTTGATACCCCTGAGCATAAAACAAATAAAGAGAACACCTGAATGTCTTGTGTGGAGACAGTCTTTCTATTTCCTTTGGCCTAGGTAGTGCGTGAGTGGGCCCATTTTTCCAGTTTCAAGATGCAGCTGAAACAGCATTCAGGAAAATTGGGAGGACAATGGAATTGCTATCAGGCCTCTATGGTTCTTTTGGGCACTGACCCTCTGGCTGAGATGGAGCCCAGTAATTGGCAGGTCAGGGAAACTGGGCCCTACCTCAACAGAGGCCTTAGGTGGGCTCTGCCTTTGGAAAGTTCTGATGCAGGGGAGTGACCTCAAATATTCTGAAAACTGCATCTGCTGATGACAATTACATGATGTTTGTAACACTTCAGGTGTGGGAATTTTGGAAAAGAATGGCACAAAACCAGGAAGTGCTTCCCTTGGGAAGTATTTTTGGGGAATATCTGGAGGTGGGAATTTGGTGAGTAGAAACTGCTACGAGGAAGAAGCTTTGGTATCATGAAATGCAGAGGACTGTGGTAACACAGCTGGGAAACAGAACTGAAAGCACAACCGAACTCATCACAGAAATGGATATGCTAAGCTTGGTAGGCCACAAACACTGGCAAAAGTAATGCTAAGTGTAGATAGGCCCAAGCCTTGGCAGAAGCAAGCGGGATTTTGGAAAGAATGCTTAGGTTGCAATACCTTACATTTTTGTACGAGGCAGCGCATAGGCAGAATGAAGCAATGTTATTAAAAAATACAGATATGGTTATTATGGTAATTATTGCTCAAGCTGTGGATCTAAATTTAGCTCACACCTAAAAGGTATAGAAGATGAGACTGTGTGATCAATAAATCGGCTTCCATGCCAGCCCCTAGCTGGAGTCCTGTCTCTTTGTCACTTGCTGTCATCAGAGGACTACAGCAGGACTACTTCCACAAGGCCCAGGCCCAGATAAAAAGGTTCTATCTGGGGAGGGAATGGTGTAGTGGTGCTGACCAGAAGACTGATGAACATCAAGGATGAAGTGATCCATTATCCAGTTAATCTGGGAAGACACAGGCCTCTGTTGTGCTGTGTTCTGCTCCACAAATACATTGGTGGACGGGTAAATTCATCTAATTTTAAACAAGGAACCTGCAGGCAGATTCCCCTTTTCTACTGATGAGAAAGCAACCTGCAAGCAAGAAGTCTGCATGCAAACTTCTTTCACTGGAACTCTAAAAATCATTAATAAAACTGATTTACTGTGTGAAAGTCCTGTAATGTCTTGACTGAGTGGAACAGGGGCACTCTCCCTTCCCTGGGACCAGCATCTGCTTGGCATTCTGTGTGGGGATGGATTCCTATGGGAAGTTACCTTTACTAAATATTGTCCACATCTAAAGGGATGTAGGATTACCCGTGCTAATCTCTTCCACTAATGTGTGTTATGAAACAGAGTTGGTGTGCCTCTCTTACTGAGATCACTAGGGACCATCACCTTCTGTTGTTAAACTTCTGGAGTTTGAGTCATTTCAGTTGGAGGTTTCAAGTGTCCAAGGCAGTTCATAAACAGATGGCTTATTTTGGATTTTAGCCTATGAGAGGGGGAGGCAGTGTTAAAAGGCCTGAACACGCTGCTGCGTTCTCCCAAGAAGCTCACTGAAGGCGCCCTTTAGGAAGGATTAAGTCCTTAGTCCAGTTCTTACCAGAGGAAAAGCTTTTCTGGATCTGCTGGTCATCAACACATGTGAGCTGTTCAGAGACATCAAAATCGGAGGCACCCTGGGCTGCCATGATCATTCACTGGTCAGATTCATAATCTTGAGGGATGTGGATCAGGCAAAGAGCCAAGTCAGGACCACGAATTTTAGGAAAGCAAGCTTCCAGCTCTTAAGGGATTTGGTCTGGGGAAAGTGCCCTGAGGGACAAGGGAGCAGAACAAACCTGGCAGATCTTTAGGGATACTTTCCATACAGTGCATGACCTCTTGGAAATCAGGAAAAGAAGGGAACAGAGCAGCATGGATGAGGGAAGGCTTGCTGGGCCAGCTAACGGGCAAAAAAAAGAAATGTGCAGCAGTGAGAGCAGGGACAGGTGTCCTGGGAAGAGTACAGAGATGTTGGCTGGTTGTGTTGGGACAGGATCAGGTTGGCCAAGGCATGGCTGGAGCTGAACTCTACAAGGATTGCAAAGAATAGCAATAAGGGCTTCTACAGGTAAGTCAGACTGAAGAAGAAGGTAAAAAAAAAAAAAAGTCCTGTATGTCTCCTGAACTGACAAACTGATAAAAACAGACCATGAGAAGTCTGAGGTACTTAGCCATAGTTTTGCCTCAGTCATCACTGACAAGGTCTCTTCCCACACGTATCAAGTGGACGGAGCTCAAGGCAGGGACTAGGAGGAATGAAGTCCCTCCTACAGTAAGAGAAGATCAGGTTCGACACCACCTGAGGCACTTGAACACAGAAAAGTCAGCTGCTGGCTTGTGCTATCAAATAGGGTTTGGCAATCTGAGTTTGCTAATGGCATGCCAATATTAAGATATATTGACAGAAAAGGTGAGGGGAATAAAAGGGTCATTCAACCACGACTGCTGAAAAAGCTGGGCAATTAGTGGGGGAAATTGTGGTTTGATCATATAATATTTTTGCGCGTTAAGAGAACTTTATATCAATACTCTTTCACCATTACAAAAACATTTTCCTATGCGGTAGAAACAGCACAAAGACACCTGTGCCTTCTTACCGGTCTTGATCAGCTTCTCCCAAGAAGAGATGGGCTGGAGAAAACCAGAGGCAGGAGGTCCCCGCTGCACGGGGCCCGCACGATGTCTCCCTGGGGCTGTGCCACCCCAGCGAGCTGCCCGCGGGCAGAGTGGGACCACCGCGCTCGGCGGCGCTCGGTGCTGCGGGTGCGCGCGACGGACGCGGACTGGGGGCAGAACGCGCGCGTGCGCTACCGCCTGTGGGAGGGGCGGGTGCGGGGCGCGCCGCTGTCGTCGTACGTGTCGGTGCAGGCGGAGACGGGCGCGCTGTACGCGCTGCGCTCCTTCGACTACGAGGAGGTGCGCGAGCTGCGGCTCTGGGTGCGTGCGGAGGACGGCGGCGCGCCGGCGCTCAGCAGCAACGTGTCGGTGCGGCTGCTGATCGCGGACGAGAACGACAACGCGCCGCAGGTGCTGTACCCGCCGGCGCCCGTCCCGCCGGGCTCGGGCTCGGGCTCGGGCTCGGGCTTGTCGCGGGCGTGCGTGGAGCTGGCGCCGCGGCGGTCGGAGGCGGGCGCGCTGGTGGCCAAGGTGGTGGCGGTGGACGCGGACGCGGGTCAGAACGCGTGGCTGTCGTACGAGCTGGCCAAGGCCACGGAGCCGGGGCTGTTCCGCGTGGGGCTGCACAGCGGCGAGGTGCGCACGGCGCGCTCGCCGCTGGCCCGCGACGCGGCGCGCCACAGCCTGGTGGTGCTGGTGAAGGACCACGGGCGGCCGGCGCTGTCGGCCACGGCCACGCTGAGCGTGGTGCTGGCCGAGAGCGTGGCCGAGCTGCTGGCCGAGCTGGGCGGCGCGGCCGACGAGGCGGCGGCGCCGGGCGAGCCGACCGCCAGCCTGACGCGCTGGCTCGTGCTGGCCGTGGCCGCCGTGTCGTGCCTCTTCCTCGCCTTCCTGCTGCTGCTGCTGGCGCTGCGCCTGCGCCGCTGGCGCCGCCAGCACCTGCTGCCGGCCCAGGGCGGCGCCTTGCGCGGCGTGCCCGTGTCGCACTTCGTGGGCATCGACGGCGTGCGCGCCTTCCTGCAGTCCTACTCGCACGACGTGTCGCTCACGGCCGACTCGCGCAAGAGCCACCTGCGCTTCTCGGCCGGCAGCTGCTGCGACACCCTCCCGGCCCAGCCCCCAGAAGAGGCTTCGGGTGGTCTTGTCCCATCAGGAGATCAAATTGCCGAAAGCGTTGGGCAAGTTGCCTTTCAGGTACGTTAATTTTAAAACTTTATTTAGTGAACGTGGTGATTATAATTCTTCGGGTAGTCACAGATGGTTTGCAGTCTTGGAAACCTCGTTTTAAGACAGTCACTCGCTCATGAATGTGTACTGAGTCTGCCTTGTGTGTTTTACATGCCATATTCTCTACTGCTTGCCAGAGGATGTTTATCTAGCTTTCCTCAAGGCTGGAAGGTTCTGTTTCACGTGCAGCTTTACAGGGAAATCTCATTTTCTTGGTCTTCTATTGACCATTCCTCGGAATTGTTTAAATGCTTACTAGTACCAGGTTCCCAGCATTTCATTGTAGTCCCCTATATCAATTCTCAAATTCCAATTGAATTCGGGGATCCTGTAGCTTAAAAGCTGACACTTTGAAGTCCTAGATTTTTTTCTATATCTGTCTTCAACAAACGAATTATTCAATTCTATTTAAGGACATTTGAAGATATTCGTATTCAGTGGTGAAAAATTCCTCTGATCAAGTTTTTTTCCCACTGCTGGGTTTCGTGACTTAACCTTTGGATTCAGTAATAAGGTAGTTTTCTGTGACTGCAGTCATAGTCATGAAAATAAATCATATTTACCAGAATATAGGTGAAAATACTATATAGGTGAAAGTACTGTTCATCACTCTCTATTTTTCAGCTAGCTAATTTTGGAATGCAAGTTAATCTTGAAAACACAGATTTGGACAATGTTTCCGTGTGTGTTGCATGAAAATGTGTCTGGGTCGTTTCAGGCAATTCTCACCATATTGGAGGCAGTGAATTGACTGCTACATATTTCAACAGAATCCCCCTGTCCCCATATAAACAACCATATCCATCTCTCGACATCTTGTGGAGATGCTCACCGTCTTGTGTGGCTTCTGAAACATTACGAATTCAAATCCATATCTTGTTCGGACAGAATGTTAAATTGTTACCATGAGTTGTGTATAGGTGCAGCTGGAGGGAAAGGAATTATTTTTCACTAGATGAACTACCACAACTAGCAGGAAAGCATATTTTCTAACTAGACATTACTGGTCAAGGTAGCATAGCTTGACATCTCAGAGACCCAGGACTGGAGAATGTGCCAGAGCAACTCCATCGAGTGGATAGTGTGGAGTTTTATGACTTCTCTTTGTCTTCTGCATGAGGAGCTGTGATGATACACAGCCTTCCTTCAGGACCTTTTGTTGAATTTTTTTGTTTGTGGGTTTAGTGATGTTTTCTTTAATAAGAGAGACGAGGTTCTAATTTACAGGTAAGATAAAACGGCTTTTTGCAAGGAATCTGTTTACTCTTGGTTGTTCAAATAACCATAACTGCCGCTGACATTTCCCTGAAAATGTTCTTTAGCGCCTGAGACCAACTACAGTATCGGCATGTTTAGGATATCAGGGAGTGGCTTGTGGGATACACACACAAGATTAATTCGAGGTTGGGTTGTATGGGTACTGATAAGCTGGAGCTGAGCTTTGAATGTTGAAAGAGATGGGATCAGGTCTGATGTGACCGCTGCGGTGTTCTCAGTGCCTGGGATTCCCGGTGTCCCTTATCTATCAACAAGCACTGTTCAAAGCTGGAAAGCTGAGTGTTAGCTGGGGATATCCCAGCTAGTGTAAATAATCCCACTACCCACGGGCAGCGTTTCAGCGTTCGATCCGCCTTGCCTTTTCCTCACGGAGGCGGCATCGGGGACACCGAGCGCCCCACTCAAGAGATCAGTAAGCTGACAATGGGGCGGAGACCAAGGTTCTGCCCCACATCCCTCAAGAAACTGGGGAGGATCTGTCCGACGGAAGACTTGCAAGTGTAAACAATTCAACAACAGGACAACAGGAATTCCTGGATGCACGGTTTCAGTACTGATAGATATTTTCTGTTTTTCGCTCCTGGAATCCTCTGTATTTTCCAATCCTTCCCGATTCAATGGAGTGCAAACCAGGACCTTCGGGCTGCTCCTTTTCTTGGGCGCTGCGGTTCTCGGCCACGGACTCAGGGTGTCACTGTTGGCCAAGGCGGAGAAGCTGCTCAGCCGTCGGCTCCACCCCGGCGCCCGCGTAGCCCTGCTCTGCACTGCGCAGAGCAGAGAGAAAAGCAGGAACAGCTCGACCCAGCCCGTCCTCTGACCAACAACAGGAATTTCAAATATTTATTTCTCTCGGATACTGGGTCATCTACCCGGAAAGCCTAACTTTAAACGGTCCGGAGAATACTCTGCCGGAAAGCAGGGAATGGAGGTCAGATCGGCAGCGCAGGGCTGGGCAGGCGCTGGGCGGGTCGCTTTGCTGTTGGCGCTGCTGCTGTGCCTGTGGTGCCGGGCGGCGGCCGAGCGGGTCCGCTACGCCATCCCCGAGGAGCTGGCCAGAGGCTCGCTCGTGGGGCCGCTGGCGCGGGATCTGGGGCTCAGCGCCGACGAGCTGCCGGCGCGCAAGCTGCGGCTGAGCGAGGAGAAGCAATACTTCAGTGTGAATGAGGAGAACGGGAACCTGTACGTGAACGAGAGGCTGGACCGGGAGGAGATGTGCGGGGAATCGCCGACCTGTTCTGTCAGCTTCGAGGCGCTGGTGCACAACCCCTTGAACGTTTTCCACGTAGATGTGGCCATCGAGGACGTGAATGATAACACGCCGCACTTCCTGCAAGACAGTTTCCAGCTTGAGATCAACGAGTTGACTTCTCCCGGTGCCCGATTTTATTTGGGTGTGGCCGAGGACGCAGACGTTGGCAGTAACTCGCTGAAAGGCTACGAGCTTGAGGCCAACAAATACTTCACTGTGGAGGTGAAAGAGAGTCAGGACGGCAGCAAGTTCGCCGAGCTGGTGTTGCGGCATTCGCTGGACCATGAGAGTGAACGCAGCCTAAGCCTCGTGCTGAAGGCTCTGGACGGCGGAGACCCGCCCCGGACCGGCACCGCCCAGCTCTCGATCAACGTCACCGACGCCAATGACAACCCGCCCGTGTTCGCGCAGGAGCGGTACCGCGTCACCCTGCGCGAGGACGCGCCTCCGGGATCGGCGGTGCTGAACGTCTCTGCCTCCGATGCCGACGCCGGCACAAATGCGCACATCACCTACGGCTTCGGGAAAATGCCGGCTAAGGTGCTTCAGAAGTTCATGGTGGATGACGAGACAGGAATGATCACGCTGCAGGAGGCACTGGACTTTGAGGATACACGGGCGTTCAGCTTGGCTGTGGAGGCAAGGGACGGAGGGGGATTGGTGTCACACTGCAAGGTGGAGGTGGAGGTGCTGGACGTGAATGACAACGCGCCGGAGATCACGCTGACATCCGTGTCAAGCCCCGTGCCCGAGGACGCGCCAGCCGGCACCGTGGTCGCCCTGCTGAAAGTGCGGGACAGAGACTCGGGCGAGAACGGTCAGGTGTCGTGCGAGCTGTCGGGCGAGGCGCCGCTGTCGATCGTGGCGTCGTCGGGCGGCTCGTACAAGGTGGTGACGGCGAGCGCGCTGGACCGCGAGCAGGCGTCCGAGCACCGCGTGACGGTGGTGGCCCGGGACCGGGGCCGTCCGGCGCTGCGGAGCAGCCGGGAGCTGTTGCTGGAGGTGTCGGACGTGAACGACAACGCGCCGGTGTTCGAGGAGGCGGCGTACAGCGCGTACGTGTGGGAGAACAACGCGGCGGGCGCGCTGGTGCTGCGCGTGCAGGCGCGGGACGCGGACGCGGGCGCCAACGGGCGCGTGAGCTACTGGCTGGCGGGCGGCAGCGCGGGCGCGGCGGGCGCGGGGCCGCTCGTGTCGGTGGAGGCGCGGAGCGGCGCGCTGTACGCGCAGCGCTCGTTGGACTACGAGCAGTGCCGCGAGTTCGCGGTGGCGGTGCGGGCGCAGGACGGCGGCTCGCCGGCGCGCAGCTCCACGGCCACGGTGCGCGTCTTCGTGCTGGACCGCAACGACAACGCGCCGCGGGTGCTGTGGCCGGCGGCGCCGGCGGCATCGTCGGCAGAGGCGTCGGGCGGGGCGGCGGCGCCGTTCGAGGTGGTGCCGCGTTCGGCCGAGGCCGGCTACCTGGTGGCCAAGGTGGTGGCGGTGGACGCGGACGCGGGGCGCAACGCGTGGCTGTCGTACGAGCTGGTGCAGGCGTCGGAGCCGGCGCTGTTCCGCGTGGGGCTGCACAGCGGCGAGGTGCGCACGGCGCGCGCCGTGTCCGAGCGGGACGCGGCCAAGCAGCGTCTGGTGGCGCTGGTGAAGGACCACGGGCAGCCGGCGCTGTCGGCCACGGCCACGCTGCACGTGGTGCTGGCCGAGAGCTTGCACGAGGCGCTGCCGGAGCTGAGCGAGCGGCCGGCGGGCGCCGAGGCGGCGGCGGCCGAGCTGCAGTTCTACCTGGTGCTGGCGCTGGCGCTGCTGTCGGCGCTCTTCGTGCTGAGCGTGGCGCTGGCCGTGCTGGCGCGGCTGCGCCGGGCCGGGCCGCCCGCCGTGCTGCGCTGCCTGGGCGCGCAGCGCTTCTCGCTGGCCGGCGCCGCCTTCCCGGCCGACTTCTGCGAGGGCACCTTGCCCTACTCCTACAANCGACGCACCTCAGGTTTGTAAAGCTGCCAGTTCCTTCCGTTCTCCTTGAATCTTTTCCAACACTTGTCCTCTTTTTCCTTGGTTCTCCCGGGCAATGTAGGTGGGAAAGGCTTGTCCATGTCTCCGAGAAGGAATGAAAGAATGAGGTGATATCTTTTTCTAAGAATAGGCAATTAGCCATAGTATTTGGTTCTGCGGTGCTAAAATACCTTCGGATTCATCTAAAAGGTTTTATCTACATCTATTGAGTTTACTCAAATCGTATTAATTAGTAGCTGTGATGGGGAATCATAACTGTGCCGGCGATTCGAGGTTTTCAAGAAGGAATCAGGGAAATAATGTAGATACTAACTGTTGCAGATTTTTTCTTAATGATCATTTTATCCTCAGACTATTCTGGGACCTGGTTAAAAGTGGGCTGCATACACCTTTTAAAACACTTTTTCAGTTTCAGACTCCAAAAAGACTTGTTTCTCATGCATAAGAAAGTGACCGAATCTCCATCCAGGGTAAAAGAGGAGACTGTCACCCATCTCTTGCATGAACACTGTTGCAGATATGGCAGCATTGGTACCATTAGCGAGACGAGTTAATTTTGCTAATTTTCTTTTTCCATCCTGGCTAGTAGTTCCCTCTTTATTTTTGCCATTCCTAATATTTCCTTCATACACAGCTGTAGGTGAAGACTGAGGTCTCAAACGGAAAAAAACAATCGTATTCTTTGTTCTAGCGCCTGTTTTTTAACGTTTTTCTAAAAGGAGATGTGTTTGGACCCTGTATGGAGAATTCGTTCTCTTCGGTGTGTTTTTTGTTAGGTCTTTGGTTGTCGTCCTCCCTCCCCCCAAT